>VXAK01019457.1:0-12980 GCA_013399435.1 Arenaria interpres | reverse complement strand
TTGCACCAAGGGAGGTTTAGGTTTGATTTTAGGAAAAAATTATCCACTGAAAGGGTTGTCAAACATTGGAATGGGCTGCCCAGGGAAGTGGTTGAGTCAGTGTACCTGGAGGTATTTAAAACATGGGTAGATGTGGCACTGAGGGACACGGTTTAGTGGTGGTTTTTGTCAGTGTTAGGTTAATGGTGGGACTTGATCTTAAAGGTTTATTCCAACCCAAATGATTCCAGATTCTATGACAACCATTTCAAATGCCATTTGCTGTGGCTAAATGTATTTAGATATGCCAAGAAACCTAAGCCTTATGTAGCTGTGCACTTACCTATCTGTAATATGACTACTGCTGCTAATTATATAATTACATGTTCAAACTGTTATAAAATCCTATATGAAATGCAATGAACTGAAAATCAGAGGGAACTACTGTTCTGGAAAGATACATCACTGCATATAGTTCATCCTGATTCCAAAAGTTTTGAAGCTGCATCCTCTTCATAATCATGAGATAAAATGGAATTAATTCATGGATAAATTATAATTTCAAATAATGACTATTAATAGAGATTTTGCATCTCATTTCAGTTGGATAATAATTATATATACTCTAGCTATATATTTATGTTAGTAACAAGTGCTTGTGTCCACTCCTTGGTAGGGTGTCACTTCCTTTAAAATGTCTCTTCTCACCTTCATCCTCTCCTGTTGCTCATATAACAATATGACAAAAATATAACAATATTTTTTTAGTCTCTGTATCTTTCTCTCTCTCTCTAAATTCTAACATTTTTTCTTCTTCGAGAGCATATTAAAAATCTTTTCTACCAGACGAAGGGTTTCCTTCTTCCAAAATTCCTTCCAGTGAATGCTCTGGAACACGAGGGCTCAAAAGTAGAAAATAGCTGTTGCCAGTCCTAGAAGTCTTGTGCCAAAAAAGAGTAAATGCAATTATAAAGAGCTTTTGAACTTCTGTGTGAGAGAGATGCTGGAGGTAGAAGTGTTCCTGGCCAGTGCTGTGTGTGTTTGCCCAGCTCAGTTACTTTTGGACAGTTTTGTTTAGGGGGTTTCCTTTCTCAGGCTGTTACCTGTTGACTTCCGCAAGCACAAATATGATTATCTGTACAAATTTTTCTATCAAAGACTTTTTCTGCAAGGAACATAAAAGGATACACTTGTACATCCCTAAGGTTAGGTGACACGTTTCTCAACATCTGCCTATATATTCCAGTTTGAAATAAGTGATTAGAGCAAAGTGAAGTGTATGTATAAAAATGAAGGACTCAGACTTTAACACCTACAAGGATTTGGCAAATAAATACAGATATTTTTTTCTGTCAATGTGTGCCACAGTTTGCTAATTAAGAGTACTTTGAAGAATAATTCAGCATTTAAAATGTGCACTAGAGATGTTGGCTTCAAGAATGTTTAGAAAGTGACTTTTGAATGTAAGAAAAAATGAAAAAGGAACATTCTTGTGTGTAGAATGTAAATTAATACATTCTAATCAGTTTTTAAAAAGCAAAGATATCTCATAAAGCTTATAGTAGATAAAAACACATGGCGACATGGAAAAGTTACCTATTTACAGATAAAGCAAAAATGTATTTTAATTTTCCTTTTTTTTTTTCCTTCACAGATCAATAACACGATCTTACTATCGCAATTCTGTGGGTGGATTACTCGTGTTTGACATCACAAATCGACGGTCTTTTGAACACGTGAAAGACTGGCTAGAAGAAGCAAAAATGCATGTGCAGCCCTTTCAGATTGTGTTCCTGTTAGTAGGACATAAATGTGACTTAGTGTCACAGCGTGAGGTCACAAGAGAAGAAGCTGAAAAACTGTCATCTGACTGTGGTATGAAATACATAGAAACTTCAGCAAAAGATGCCACAAATGTTGAAGAGTCTTTTACAATTCTTACACGAGACATCTATGAACTTGTGAAAAAAGGAGAAATCTCAATACAAGACGGATGGGAAGGTGTCAAGAGCGGCTTTGTCCCAAATGTTGTACATTCGTCAGAAGAAGCTGTAAAGCCCAGAAGACAATGCATCTGCTGAATCTGTAGCATGCCAAAGAGCACATCGGGTGTTCAGAAGATGATGCCAACCTAAATAACAGAATAATAATTTTGAAACAATATTAGATCATAGCTGAATCATAGAACGGTAATTTGTTTTTTTATCCTTCTGTCTAGGTCATAACTTCATAAAACTTTAAGTGCTTTTTTTCTTTTACAGAGTACATTAACCTTGTGTGGTCTTCAGGAAAAGAAATTATGTATTGCTAAAGGAAAAACTATTCCTATAGCAAGACACTGAGAGAGTGCAATAACCATCGTGACAACATCCTCTCCTGGGCTTTGTATTTTGAATACTGTTTAAAATCAAGGCTTGCTAGGGGAGGATCAGATGAGCTCATTACTTTTGTTCATCCTGCTTTAGTTTTGGACAAGGAAATATTATACCGTATACTTTTTTAATGTGATTCTTTACTCAAGTGCAGGGTTGCTAATGACCATTAGGGTTTAGAATGCAGTAGAATTTCATAGTAAAGATAACTCTAAAGAAAGCAAGCAGAAAGATTGCTCCAGTAGCAAACACTTTTGATATGACTATGAATACAAGCCTTACTAAAGAAAAAGAATGTTTTAGAAAAGATGATTTATTTGTATACGAAAAACGGGGAAAAGAAGCAAAGAAATTTCTTATTAAATATTTTCTGAATTGCCAATGAAACTAAATGTAACATCACATATGATCCAGCTGTTATTCGACTTGTATACAAAACATACTTCCCAACCACTGGCGTTAATATTTGGAGGCCAGATCCTCAGCTGGGTAATTATCCTAGCCACACTGATGCCTAGGGAATTATGTTAATTTACACAAATTCCATGTTAGCTTTAAAATATAAAACTACTTCTAACTAGAAGTAAAAATAAGTTTTAAAATGCTGCAACCCATGGGGACCCAGGCCTTAAATGTGAATAGAGCAAGGATTGTTTTATTCTCAGCCAGCAAATGTTAAACTGTTGTCTAAAAAATGAAGGTTTTAAAACCAAAACTGTTTTCAATAGGATGTTTGGAGAGGAGACAATTTCTAAAATAATGCTTGGCTACAGAAGACAAAGTAAGAGAATGTCTATTCTAAGAAAGCAACACATAATATCTTATAATAACAATAATAATAGGAGAAATCTGTCATCATGTAGCATTTTACTGAGCTTGAGGTCATCTTTGTACTCCTCTGAATATAACACACACTAGCTTTATGCAAACTATGCCCTATATGTCTAGCACTTAAGTACCAAATAAATCTATTTCTATTTTATTGTAGTAGCATAACAAGATGACTTGATCTCCAGAGTTGGTAAGCATCTACAATTTATCTGGGCATAACCTCTGAACATCAAGCCAGTTATCTTCATATAAAGGTGTGTTATCGTGTCACAATTCTCCGTGTTCAAGACAGGCAACAAATCTATCTAATGTAACTTTTTTCTTCATCAAACATATAATTGGTTTTCCCTCAGGTTAATTGTAGGTCCTTTTACAATCCTTTTGTAAATATTCCATAGTACAGAGACAAGTTGTTTGATTCCAGTTATTTTATTCGTTTAGGGTCACTAAAATTATTGACTTCAAAGGGAACCAAAAGGTTAATTTTTTCAATAGCCTGACTCTCACTTGCACTGAGGCACAGTTACGCTGTCTTAGAAGGATACAGAGGCCTTAATATAAGCAAGAATCAGCCTTAATTCATTAGCAATTATAACGGTTAGTTAATTCTAGTCTCAGCATGCCACAAAGTAATTGCTGTGAGCCTGATTCTCTATTAAACTACATGTATTAGTCGTTTACACCAAATCAATTTTTATTTGAGGGCATTTTAGGCCCTCCTTACAAAGTAAACCTGACTACAGATGCCAAAAGGTAGTGTGCACTCAGGCTGTGTGGGTTTGATGCCGATTTCCCTATGACAGGAGGCCCATGTTGTGTATCTCAGAAGATCTTCTCTTAGTTGTTTAAGAGGACAGAGTGGGCCAACAAATAAATCGGTGGCTGGGGAGTCAACAGACCTAAAGTCAACCACTGGTTCACTGTGTGTTTCTGAGCAAGGCATTTACGTTTCCCGTGCCTCACCTTCTGTATCTCAAAAATTGAGATGATTGTTCTTCCTCGGAATTTACAAAGACTGCTGAGACCCAATCTGACTGTATGATCTTCAGTCTGGACTCTTCTCCGTGTGCTACCTGTTGCAGAATGTTTAGCACCATGGGATGTGGATACTGTTTTCTTCTGCCATACCAAAAAAAAAAAAAAAATTAAAACAGCTTTGTAAGTACCAGGTATTGCTGTTACTATGAATCTACATTTCATTAGACATTTAATTACTTTCTGGTTAAAATATTTTATCTTAAACTTTTCTTCCTGAGTACTCTGGAGCCAATGAGCTTTTCATTCTGTATGAGAAAAATCAGGTGTGTTGGGAGGGAAGGGACTGGGAGGAGAAGGGAGTGGGGGGGGGGGCGTGCACAGAGAAATAAAAAAGTCATCAGAACAGAGCCTTAATGATCTCTGCTGTCAGTGTTGTACCTGTAGTGTCACATTTATTACACTGGGAATAGAGCTTTTAACCAGATCCAACTGTGTAAGGAACTGGTGTTGTCAATGCAACTAGAAGAGAAGTTCACTGCATTTTAAAGTACTGTGCACGTGGTTGTCTTATTTGTAATTCCTAAAAATGTAGATTAACGTGTACATTCAAACATTGTCTATCTTGATGATATATTAAAGCACTACTGTACCTGCTCACTACACACTTGCAGTTCATAGAAATGTCTGAAAAACAGATGATTTGCTGAAATACATAATTTTGTTTTCAGCTGCTTTGCAGTACAGTATATACATAACAGCTTCAATAGGGTGTAGAACGGATTATGGGGCACGTATATTTTTTTTTCCCTCCCAAGGAAGGGCGAATACGACGCTTACTATTGGTACCAGAATGAAATTTCCAGAAACTAGAGAAATCTCATTTGGCAGCCAAATTAATAAGTAGAAAATATTTATGAAGAAAACCCCGCAACTTTTGCAAATTTAAGTTTTGTAAATCCCAGTTAGGAAAAGGAAAAACTTGTTGAAATAGTAAAGCGTTTGTACTTGGATTCATAGGCCTGGCAAATGAATGGATATATTGTTTTGTTTTGGACTCCTGAAATGTTTAAATTTTCGTTGCTTTTATTTTTTTAAGTTTGATGAAGAAGAATAAAAAACTCTCCTCTACTCCTTTAAATTTTGTACACATGAATTCTTCAGATAATTTGGCTTGCTTATAATTGCATCTCTCCCATGGAAGAAGCAGAATCTAGCCGGACACCCTAGGAATCAACCAAGGAAAAATATTTGAGGTAGCTTATGTTCATACTATTCATTTATGCCTTTGGTATGGAACAGACTGACCAATCTCACTACAAGCTGCTGCCTGTCCTGTGTGCACAGAAAACGGTACGGGCTTGACCGAGCACCCACGTGCACGGCAGGTGCTCTGTGCTGAGATCCCGTCTGCCGCAGCCAAACTGTTGCTGGTACCCAAGCTGCCTAACTAAAAGCAAAAATAGGTTCATGCCCCATGCTCACAGACATTTCATTCTCGCTGTTTCAGCTGACTTACAGAATACATGCTTCATTGCCCTCTTTTTACATAATTAACACCCAGGGAGAGTGGTTTTTCCCCAGCTGTAGACCCCAGCAGATGACACCAGCTCCTCCAAGAATCTGGCACAGCAATCTCAGCAGCCTTTATTCAGCCTTGGAGAGAAAGGAGACCTGAGGGCGTGGAACCATACGACAGACATGGCTGGACTATTTATCATTACAAGAAATCATTACGTATCGAAACACTATCAGTAGCAATCATTTGCATTGCTCATTTCTCAAGAGTCCAAAGACAATCTTTTAAATAGGTGAATGGAATTAAAATTCTAAAACAGGAATCTGTAAAATATTAATCTCTCTAAAAAGCCTAATGAATAGGACCGCACAACAAAATAAACAGATTCTAAAAAAAAAAATCAATTAAAAATGTCCAAGCATTTGTGTAATGATCCTTTGCTCTAGTACTTAACTGTATGTGGTAGCACCTACCTATTAAGGGTAATAATAGAATCATTTAATGTATTTAAAACCAGAAGAATTCAACCAAAAATTCATCTGCCTGATCCTGAGAGAAAAAAAAAAAGACTGTATTTCATGAATGCACGTATGGTGCTGGACTCTTTTCAGTGGTTCCCAGTCACAGGACAAGGGGTAACACGTACAGGCTGGAACATAGGAAGTTCCACTCAAATATGAGGAAGAACTTCTTTACGGTGAGGGTGACAGAGCCCTGGAACAGGCTGCCCAGGGAGGTTGTGGAGTCCCCTTCTCTGGAGATCTTCAAGACCCACCTGGATGCAGTCCTGAGTAATGTGCTCTGGGCAATCCTGCTTTAGCAGGGGAGTTGGACTAGATGATCTGTAGAGGTCCCTTCCAACTCCAACAGTCCCGTGATTCCGTATGCTTACTGCCCAGCTCATTTCTAGTGGCAATTCAATGTCTGGATTTAGTGCTACGTCCCGTGAGGCACTCCTCGGAAAACCAGCTACCTTCACATACTGTCATTTTCCTCAGCCGCATTTCCTCCTCTGTGAAGCAACTACACCTGTGGAAAAGCTGGATTTTACTTCTGAGCACAGCAGAATTGTTTATCGCATTTCAATGAACGCACAAATCTGACGGAAGTACTGTGATTGAAGACGTGCCAGCTGAGCATAATGTAAAGACTATGAAGTTGTACAGGTTCCTGAAGACAATTTGCCTTGTGTAATACTTAATTAGTGGGAGTGTAGCATACGTGTGAAGAAAACTAAGTTGGTTCTGCGAACCTAAAAATATTCTGCTAAGCAGCACTTTTGACAGCTCCACAGACACAGGACTCCACTGCACAATCATTTTTCTTCATGGAGATGTTGTTCCCACAAGCAACCAGTGGAACAGCAAACACACGGCTAAAGCGCATCAGGAAAATAACTTGATAGCACAAATCCCCCCAAAGTAGAATATACACACTGCGGGCTTCTTACCCCTGGGGAGAGAGGGAACAGTTCGGGAGCAAACACCACCACAGCCCTTGCATGGCATCTNGAGGAACTTCTTTACTTTGAGGGTGGCAGAGCCCTGGAACAGGCTGCCCAGGGAGGTGGTGGAGTCTTCATCTCTGGAGACATTCAAAACCCGCCTGGCCAAGTTCCTGTGCAACCTGCTCTAGGTGGACTTGCTTTGGCAGGGGGGTTGGACTAGATGATGTCCAGAGGTCTCTTCCAACCCCATATCATTCTGTGATTCTCTGGTCTCCTCCCATGACTGCCCATTGCCCACCAAGGCCAGCCAGGACCAGGGAGCAGCAGGCTCTTCATGCAGGGTTAGGTAAATCTTCATTTAAACTCAGACTGAGGAATTCAAAATCCCAACCCCAAGCTGCCAGAATGGATCACCGTCTTTGAAAGTATTTCATTCACTCATTTCTCAGAGAAAGTCATGTTTTAGGCTGGGCTGGAGCTACTTGGGGATGGACACCCAGCGTGTAATCTGCTGAGAGACTCCTCCTCCATGGGAGCAGTGCCATAAACCAGCTGGCACCAACCTTCAACGGCTCACAGGCTGCAAGGGCAGCTCAGACTAATAATAACCCTGATTACCTTCACCAGCTGCGAAAGGCCCACCTTGCGGCTAAAGAGCTTCTACACAAACCTAAGAGTAGAAGTAAGGAGAAGAAATTCTCTGCATTGTAAGTAAAATCAGTGCTGAGGTAATCAAGCTGAAGTTCCAGTTATAGCTCCATTATGGTGACTCCTCATTGCTGGGGCTTCAAGTCCGCTTGTGCGCAGACTGATTTTTCCCGCTGCATGAAAATTGTGGAGGGACAGACTGAGCCACCTGCAGCGATAAGCTCGGCCACCAGGGAGATGAACGCACAAGATAGGGATGGAAAAGAAGACACAGATCATTTTTTCCATTCCTGCACAGCCCCGCGGGCAGCAGTGGGACCAACCACTGCCAGAGCCCTTAAGACCCTACAGAAATTTCTATCACTGTTATGGGACTTGAGGGATGAAGGAAAGTGCCAAGGACCTGGAGTCAGCACAGAGATGCAGGCTATTGACTCCTCAACTCCAGCAGCTCCCTAAGGATGGGTTAATTCTGTGGGACAGCTGCAGGAGAGGAACAGTTGGGTATAACGCTACGCCGGCACTACATCTCCATTGAAGTCTTCTTCCCCTCTCACCTTTTCCCCTGCGGGGTTTCTCTGCAGGAAGGCACTGCCAGAAGCCGTATTTGGCACTAAGGTCTGACAGTGAGCAGGGCGATAGTTTAAAATGTTGGTGGTAGTTGCTAAGTATTAAGGTGCTAACACTGAGGGCAGAATTATGGAAAATATTTCAGTCGTAATCTTAATAATAAAAGCCTTGTAGGGCTGGCCCTGCTCTGCAGCACTCTGGAGAATTGTCCATTTAGGTTTTCAATGCCAAGCAAATAGTTTAGCTATTTAGTCATAATTTATATTAATTTGCTATTTTAAAATAATTACTGCTTATTATTCAGGGGGAAAAGCCTGCTCTGTGCAGATAATTCTTCTCATTTCCCTGACATATAGCTGGTGATACATGCATTAAAAGAACAATCTATGCCAGGACTTAAGTTCAGAAGATGTAAGCCTCAATTCTGGTCAGTCAGACTATTGAAATTCACTGTAACACTGTTCATTTTATTGGGGTTTTTCTCTGCCCAGTTCTTTTGGAAAATGGTTCGATTCTCAGAGAAACTTTTAAAGCAAAAATGAGACAGAGCTGACTGAAGAAATTGCTGCATATGTGAACAAGCGTCAGAAAAGCAGCACATGAAATTATCAATTTTCATGTTGTATCCTGTTTCGCTCTGCCATGCTTTGCAGACCAACTCTCTAACTCCCCAAGTGCACAGAGTCAATGGAACAGTAAATTTCTAGCTGTCTGAAAAAGGCTGGGAGAGGAAAAGTTAGAGGGGATGTAATTCCCTGCAGCGGTTCTCTGCAGCTCTGTGCCTGGGCACGGAACAATGGCCACATTTTGCCCAGCACACGCCACGTGCTTCTCCGTGTCCCGGGAGGAATTCGGCCTCAGCAAAAACCCTCCTGCAAGTTCTGCCTGCAAACAGTCGCTCTGCATCACCCCATGTCATCCTCAGTGCAAATGTGCAAAGTTTTCCAGCATGGAAACTGCGAGGGAATAGCACTGTTGTCTAAAAATACATCTGAGAAGAATAAACATCAGGGAGAGAGAAGTTATTTAAGCTAAAGGACAATGCTGGCATACGAACTAACAGGTCCTCCTGAGATGCACAGGATAGGCAGTCCTGGTGAGGCTAAGATACCAAAATCTTAAAGAACTTTAAGTGAAAGCAACAGCAATCTTTACTCCCCCACACAGGCTATTTCTCCAGAAATCTATTGTTATTAACTGAAAGGGTGACATGAAATCCAGATAGTAAACATCAGAAATAGAAGTGTTTGCTTTCTTGTTGAAATAGAAGCAACCACAGAAGATGCTGTTTCATGTGAAAAGTTTGATCACTGCCAGTGCTTCTTTCTTGAGTTACAGGTAGGTGTCTGTGTGTCCTTGCCCTTTTAAAAGGATTGTCTTCAGAGGGTCTCACAGTGCAGTTTGTGCAGAGGGTCATTGTGACTGTCCATGGCAATGATAAATGAGGCTTTTCCCACTGAAGGAAAAAACCTGAGTTTAAATACCCCTACTGGGCATGTCTAGTTTGATGGGAGAAGAGTCTGAAACTGACAAATCAACCATCAAATGCTTTTTTTCCATCATGGACTAAGTGAAAATGAGAAGAAACTATTTATGTCTTATTTGTGCCGTGTGTTCCAGGGCATTAGAAGAGAGCACAGCAGTGCGTTTCTCTCTGACGTAACTTGTTCAAAGCCTGGTTTGTGCCTGGAATCAATTCACTCTGAGACATCTAGGATATTATGCACGGTATTAGTCTCACTGATCATCCAAATCTTAATGAGCTGTTGCTTCTAAATCACTTTGACAGCTCTGGGTTTAAGTGTCACTCACTCTTGTCTTTTACAGTCCACGCAAAGCATATAAAACCGTAGGCCAATGTAGTAGCATATACTAATCAATAATTAATATCTCCATTACCATCAGTATTTAGTAACAATCCATTTGCAACAGAATTAAAGGAAATAAAACAAGATTATGTAACCCTGTGTAATTTCAAAGCACCCTGAAGTGGTACTAAAATACCGCAAAACCTTGAGGCTCACGGACATCTTTACTTCCCAGAAAACTAATGTGCAGATCTTCAGAAAAAAATTACAGCCATTCTGTAAGCCACGCTAAATGAGATGCGCGTTATTTTCAGTATCAGTAAAAGGTACCACTGTTTCCCCATCTCGCTGCTTCCCAGTTGTTCACGTTCTCTTTACTCCTTGGCCAGCGCTACTCATAACCGCTGCACGAGAGCAGAATGGGGCAGGACGCAGGAACTCTCGCACTCGGTATTTCCATTGCTGGCCCTTCCAGGCCAACCCCGCGACTGCCACAGCAACGGCTGCTGAGTACCTGCCCAGAGCCGGCACAGACAAGACCGTGGAAGGCGCTCAGAAGCTGCTGCGTCCTGGGTACTCTTATATTTTTGTGGCGGCGTTTGGTAGGTTTGCATGAAAAGTGCAAACCTAGAGAAATCCATCATTTTAAAATACAGCATTTCAAAACACGGCCCAACTTCATTTAGGTTAAAAGCTGGATAAGCAAAACTTGCAGTTATAACATTCTAGTGATTTGCGTGGTGGTTTTGTACTCTAAGCTTTGCATCAAAGGGAACGGAGATAAAGTTCTCCATGGTTAGTTTATGATCTGGCTGAACGATGTCTAAATTATTTCTCAAAAGCAGTTTAAAAACATCACTGAATTGCCGCCTTAATAGCAAGCATATAGTAAAAAAATATATAGATGCAATTGAAATTGAAAATAACAAAAAATCTCAAATAATTGGAAATAATCACATTTTAAAAGGGCTTGGGGAAAAGAGGATAAATCAGTTCATGGAACAGTGGCTCCCAGAACCGACTGCCTCCATATGACAGCCTATAGAATATTTGTCTGTATCTCAGCTTCTCTGGTACTTAGAGTCATAGAATAGAATCATAGAATCATCTGGGTCAGAAGGGACCTTCAAGGTCATCTAGTCCGACCCCCCGGCAGTCAGCCGGGATACCCCCAACTAGACCAGGTTGCCCAGGGCCTCGTTGAGCCTCACCTTGAATATCTCCAGGGATGGGGCCTCAACCACCTCCCTGGACAACCTGTTCCAGTGCTCCACCACCCTCACAGTAAAGAACTTATTCCTAATGTCTAATCCAAATCTGCTTTTCTCCAGTTTAAAGCCATTGCCCCGTGTTCTGTCATTGAGAGCCTTTGTAAGCAGGCTCTCCCCAGCCTTCCTGTAGGCCCCCTTCAGGTACTGGAAGGCCGCTATTGGGTCTCCCCGGAGCCTCCTCTTCTCCAGGCTGAACTTCCATGCCTGTAATGTAACATGCAGAGTGTGGAGCGGCTGATGCATAAATACACAATACACACATTTTACTAACCCTGCTGGGGGCCTCGTGTAACTTCAGCACTGCTGTAGAGTATCTATGCAATGGACAGTATGTAATAATTTGATGTATACTGCATAATTATATACTATACATGTAACTGTATAACTGCACGAATTATATGTGCAATTAATACTGTATACTTAAATATAGTATAGAATACACAGTATATAGTAACAGCAAAGAAAAAAATTAAAGACCAATTGAAACATTCAGAAACTGGAAACTTTGTCAAAATAGGAAATTATTCAGTACTTCTTTTTCACTTCTCAATTAAGAGAGAAGACCTCAATATGGCAAGTCTTAATTTATTAAGTTAATAAGGCTGCAGGCCATATTTAGTCAGCATTATCAAATCTTCCACAGTGTGCAGATTTGTTGAATATTTTATTCCAGCTTTTCTAACGCTTCAGGGTCCCAATGCTCCAGAAGATGAGTTTATCTTCAAACCATGTCACTCACCCCGTGGCCCGGGAAGGCGGAGGGGAGCCCTGCTGTCCCCAGCGGCAGAGGCTGCCGCCCTCCACCCTGCCGGGATGAACCGGTGGCATCAATGGTCCCGTTTCCTAACCTGTGAGAAAAGATCGTTGACATTTTCTTCATGACACATTTCAGATGAAGGCTAAACATTTTCATGGAAAAGTGAAATTCTGGCTTCTATAAATAAAGCCTGAAAGTTCCAAATCACTCCTGAAAGGTACCTGAACCCAAACATCTCTTATAAACAGAGAACATGTGAAACCTGGCGGGAAGAGTGGTGGCTTAGCTGGAGATGAGGGCACAGGGAGGTGACCTGGCTTCCCAAAGTATGGGCTTGTGCCGGTAACCGTGGGGTGGTGCCGGCCGTGAGCACAGCCTCACCCGGGGCCTCAAAGGGATGGTGACCTGAGGTGGAGGCCCACGCTCACCAGCCTCCCTCAGGTAAGAATCATAGAATGGTTTGGGTTGGAAGGGACTTTAAAGATCATCCAGTTCCAACCCCCCTGCCCTGGGCAGGGACACCTCCCACAAGAGCAGGTTGCTCAAAGCCCCATCCAGCCTGGCCTTGAACACCTCCAGGGATGGGGCATCCACAGCTTCTCTGAGCAACCTGTTCCAGTGTCTCACCACCCTTAGAGTGAAACATTTTTTCCTAATACCTAATGTAAATCTCCCCTCTTTCCATTTAAAACCGTTACCCCTTGTCCTACGGCTACACTCCCTAATAGTCCCTCCCCGTCCCTCCTGCAGGCCCCCTCGAGGCACTGGAAGTGGCTGTAGGGGCTCCCTGGAGCCTTCTCTTC
>VXAK01019454.1:96226-131001 GCA_013399435.1 Arenaria interpres | reverse complement strand
CTTTGCCTGATTTCTTGCTCCTAAAAGCAAGGTTTTAGTGTGGACGAGCACTCAGCTTTCAAACCTCTGATTCCCAATCAGGTACAGATGCACATCTCTGAGGTGAAAGATGCCAAATTATCCTGGAGATAGTTCCACAGCCAAACAAAGCTTGCACGATGCTGGATCAACAGGAGAGACTGCAAGCTGTGCTAGACCTTGTGTGTCCCTGGGAGAGGAACTCTGCTGGCTACAGAGAGCTGGGGGTTGCACTGATGCAGAATTCAGAGCAGTTTGACAGGCAGCTCCAAGAGCTGCCAAGCTCTAGTCCTGAGGAGACAAAGCAACACCCCTGTCTGCTGGCATTGAGTGAGGATTAATCCCTGTAAGAAACCAGCACGAACTGTGTCTACCTGCCTCGTCCTCATGGGAAAGCCTGAAACTGAAATAGGTGAAACAGCAAATGATGGAGAGCTCGGTAAACAAAAGCACTGCAGTGGTTTCCAGAGATCTGTTTAAGAACTAGCACCCCAAATGTTCCCCAGAAACGTTCGTCTAATATGAGCATCATTCCTTAAGAAGTAGGGTGTTGTTCATTTCCTGAGGAGTTTAACTTTGCATTTTATTTAAGTCCTCAAAAGACGGAACTATGACCTGAGCTAAAACAATAGTAGATATTGTTTAACAGTAAGTGGGCTAAAGAGGAGAGAAAAAGAAATATATTAACATTATGAGACTATTACGACTACATGTTGCAGAGTCATTATATTAGTTAATTATACCTTACTGAGTTGACTCCTTTAAGACTGACAAAGAATCAGCAAGCCCTCAAAGTTCTTTTCTTTGGTCAAGACTTAGCCTGATCTTTCAGTTTCCTGCCATGTCTCTCATTAAATTCCTTTGTCTCTTTTAAAAAAAAAGTCCCATCTGCCAAGAACTGCACATTCTCGTCTTCGTCTCAAGTGTTGAACTCTGTTCCACCGAAACGCAGGAGCTCACCAATCATTTCCATTTATGTGTACATTTTCTAGTAACCGCAAGAGCCATCATCTTTAATACCTATAGAACAGATGGAAGTTGAAAAGACAGCAGGAAAGAGTTAGGATGAATAGAGTTCAAGGTATGCTGAGGTTGAGTGTGCTATAGAGAATATAACCATGATGAAGAATGCTCAAAGGGAGAAGGAAACAATTGGAGTGGACCAAGGGCACACCTTGACTAGGTGACTAGAAGAAAAAGAATCCCATAGGAGGTGTCGGGGATTATTAACCTTTAAATTCTACATAAGGAATATTGATTTTTAATCTTCAGTCCATTACAAAGAATCCTCCTCTTCGTTCAGAACCAAACCCCAAACCATCCCCAGCATCCGACTGCAGTGCCGCGGCAGGCCTGCGCTCTGGGATATGCTGGGCATCAGATGTACCTCTGTGTTTCTGCTTTAATCATTACTGATAGGAAGAAAACATGCTACCTGTCTTCAAAAATCTCGGTAAATTATAAGAACTCTGTGATACCAAGACGCCATCCCAAGTACTCATCGAGAAAAATGGTTAGATTCCTAATTACTTAAAATAACACCTCTGTTGGTGCACACATATGAGTAAAAGTTACCCAAATGTCCCCAACCCTGCACCATTCTATGCAGGGATAACTCTCCCCTTCTTTTGAATGAGAGTATAGGCCTGCCCACTAAATACCAGGGTAGGCTCAAGCGCTGCCCTCTCTCACGTTATCGCACTGAGAAATTCAGAGATGTCATTCCCATTTCTGTCGGGAAGCCCCAAACCGTGGACACAGGCAAAAAAAAAAAAACCAACAACCGTACAGGCGCGAACGCTCTCGCTGAGCTGCAACTCGGTGTGAATAACGAGCAGAGAAAAACCAGGAATTTCTCAGGATTGCTCTGAAACTTCAAGGCCCTGATCCAAAATCTCAAGACCTTATAAAGCCTTGGGAAAGCAGAAGGTATCGCCACGCCACGCAAGGGACAGCACCCTCACCTACACAGTGCTGCCTCAGACGGGAACTCTTGGGTGCAGAGCTATGAAAACCGGGTTTTCTTCTCTTACCAAAGACCTCTAGATGGAGCTACCCCTTTTGTTTTCAAACCAAGCAAAGGCTAGAGAAGCGCTGCCAGCCGCCAGGCAAGGCAGGAGCATGATGCTGCGTAAGGGAAGGAAGCTTGGGCATTTACAGCACGGGAGCATCCTTTTCCGTGCGCGTTGTGCTTGTTGGTTAGATACTCTAAACTTTTTCAGAATCCTTCCAGAAACCAGCTGTGTCGCCAGTGCCCTTCTACTGCTTTAAAAAGTCAGCCCCTCCAGAAGAGTAATGTTTGGAAGTAAAAAGAGAGTCAAACTAGGCTGCAGACCGCTGAGATCTGAATGTAAACACCGGGCCAGAGCCGCCGCTGGACAGAGAGCAGCCAGACTAATTTATCTCCGTGGCGTGGGACGGGTGTACAGAAGCCTGAAAGCTGAGCTCAGTGCTGGACGAGGTCCCTTTGCAGAGGGAAAGACTGCAAAAATTGGGATACCAAAGAACTCCTTTGCCTCCCGCGATGGGGGAAATGCGTTTCTGGAAGGCTGACCCGTCTTGCAGACAGCAGCAGCAATTCTCCCAGCGGGGCCAGCCAGCCTGAAGAGAATTGACCGTGCAAGTGTCACCTTCAGCCCGCACGATCCCGTGAGCCTGGAGAACGAGCCTTGAGGGTCCCACCACACCAGCAACACAGGCCGACGGGCCAAAATACTGACGATGTTGGGTCCCCCTTCGCACTGCACTATTCCCACCAGGCCTGAGAACTGCGAAGCCCTTATTTTGGAAGGATCAAGGCAGCACGCGTCTCCCTTTAGAAATCACCCCCAAACCCACCTATGCCCCGTCACCCTCACACGGGGTGAAGAGCATGGATGGGCAAGGGCCAGAGTCAGCATTTCGTTTCCCCTAATTTCTCATGGGCCCTAAAAAAGCCCCTGGGAAGGCAGGACTTCCCTGTTCTCCCTCGGCAGCCGCTGTCTTTCCCGGCTGCCGGTGCCTGTTCCACTAGAGGGTACCCTGTCCCCGCAGCGGTGCCGCGCAGGGAGCTCTGCTAAGGGAATGCTCCTCCCCAGGAAACCTGAGGGCCAGGCCTAGGAAAAGAAAAAAAAAAAAAGAAAATAAATAATCAAACTTTACAGAAAAGCGTGCTGCAATTTTATGATGCGCTTTAATTCGATTCTCTTTCGTTAGAGCAGCCCTCTGGGCAGGCTGGGACCGCACCGCGCGGTGTACGGCTCTGCTTTCAACTACCAGCTCCAGTCTCCTCCCAGGACATAAATGTTAAAGCCTCCTGCGCAATCAAAGCCAAAAATTACTCTGGGGAGTAAGTGAAAAAAACAACAAAACAAAACAAAAAAACAGGAGACCCAGAGGAGCTTACATTTAAACTACATATTCCATCTTATTACAGGGATAAGAGTAAAAATGTTCAGATCTCTACTATTATTTGCATTATCACAGAATCACAGAATCTTCATGGTTGGAAGGGACCTTCGAGATCATCGAGTCCAATCGTACACACAAAAAAAGCCAAACAAAAACAAACAAACGAACCCACAAAACAAAAAACCCAACCCAACCATCTCGGGCACTAGGGCATGCCCTGAAGTGCCACGTCTACACGTTTCTTAGATACCTCCAGGGATGGTGACTCCACCACCTCCCTGGGCAGGCCCTTCCAGTGCCTGACCACCCTCTCAGGAAAGTCATTCTTCCCAAGATCTCATCTAAACCCCCCTTGCCCCAACTCCAGACCATTTCCTCTGCTCCTGTCGTTATTCCCTTGGGAGAAGAGGCCAACCCCCACCTCTCTACACCCTCCTCTCAGGGAGTTGTAGAGGGCAATGAGGTCTCCCCTCAGCCTCCTCTTCTCCAAACTCAACATGCCCAGTTCCCTCAGCCTCTCCTCGTAGGACTTGTTCTCCAGACCCCTCACCAAATACATCGCAGTGCCTGAGAGGAGTCAAACAAGCACAGGACAAACTGGAATCAGTTTGTCCAGTTCCACAGGGAACTGGACAAACACCCAGTAAGGAGAACACAGCTTGTCCCACGTAACTTGCAATCAAAACTGTCAAGGCAGAAGGGAAGAAGGAAAACAGACCAAAGAGGAAAAAAGCGGTGGCCCAAGACTACTCTGCAGACGGGGCCAGAGCCGGGAGCGGGACTAGGTCACCCGGTTCCCCCACCAGGGTCCTCCTCCATGGCTCACGCTATCTCGAACGCTGCATGTTCACAGCGTGCCCTGGTTTCGCGGCGGTTTGTTTTTCCCCGACTAGGTCACAAAGACGGACGCGCAGCTCTTCTGAAAGCCAGGTCTCCTGCAGCTTCAGCCAAACTAAGGCAGGCCACGGGAAAGACGCAGCACGAGTAAACATTAGCCTACACTATGACCTAGCGAAAAGAGCCAAATATTTGGCAGTGCCACCTGTCTTCATGTTGATGGAAAACCCACCAAGCACTTCAAGCTCCGCTTCCTGTATCCCTGGAGATTGTTGGCTACATCTGCACGTGCCACACTCTAAGGGAAGCTCAGAAGGAATTAGGAAGCAGCTTGGCCCACATGACTGGCTACGCTAAGGGTCTATTTTTCATCCGGATTAGGGATATTGTCCTGGAATTCATGCAACTCCCTCTCATCTCCGTGGGAAATGACCACTCTTGGCTACGGTGTGCAAACTCCCTACCCGCATTCTGCTCCATATTGGTGCAAGACCTGGTTTGCTTTCTGCTAAACTGGGATCTGTTTCCACGGCCTCAAACTGACCAAAATGGCGATTTACGTGAATATTTGGACTTGCTGCAGGAGTGCCGCTGATGTGACGGGATCAAACCATGAAGGAAATGTTACGGTGCGTAACCACCCCTCACAGCAAACGCGGCAGAAGAATCATTAAATGCTAGGGAAGAAGAGAATTGTCGAGCAAAACGGATTGAAACGTCCCACTGAAACAAAGCCCTCTAACGGGAAAGGTGCTTGTTCCCACTCCGCTCCCAGAGGGAAAGTCGGCTCAGCCCAGGATGGGATTTTTGGTCAGCCTTAGAGACAGGTCAGCAGACAAAGACATCCCCGTGGGACGCGGCACACCAGGGGGTAAATCTGAGGTTTGCAAAAGGACTTGAACTTGGGTCTTCGACATCTCTAAGGATAGCCCTAACCACAGGGCTGCTTGCTATTCTGGTACCAGCTTTCTTACGCGGCATTTTGGTGGTAAAAGGAGAAAAGAAAAAAAAACCCCTGAGTTAATAACAGAAAAAAGGTTTCTTCAGAGGGCTGAAAAATGATTTGCTTCCCCATACTAATTACTGAGCCTTACACGCCTGAAAGCGTCCCTGATATCTAAGGAGCAAGTTGGATGGAAGGGATTTTTGTGAGCTGAGCAGTGCCGGACTTGATTTGAGAGGTAGGAAAATCTGTATGCAAGTACTCATATCTGTCCCTACTGCAGAAATAATTGAAACCCCGTTGACATTGCTGGGGAACTTTCCTGTCTGAAAAAAAAAAGGATAGAAGCATCTGCCCTGCGACATTAAATGTGACTGTCATAAAAATTGTCCAGATAGAATTGGTGGTTCCTTTTTCATTCAAACCCTTTTTTTTTGGGAGTGGGGTGAGAGTTGGGGGAATAGACCGTGACAGATTTCTCACATAAAATTATATGATGTGGTTTTGACTAATACGAACATTTCTGCTGTATGTGTCTATGCAGCTCTGCCTGTAAAACGTTTTAGGAGCCTCCTGCACAAGATGTGTTGTGGTACAGGTGGATTACACACCAACAAGCAGTGCAGTGAATGCACGCTCTCACGTGCTCCCCAAAACCTCTGTGAGTTGGTAGATATCAAAACCAGAACCTGAAATTCCCTTCAGGAAGCCTTACGTACGCGCTCGGAGCTTTCTCCTTGCATCCCATCGACTGATTTACAAAACGAGCAGCAGATGAACGGCTGTCATTTCCCTGCTGATTTTGACAGTGGCTGCACGTTTGTGGCAATCCGTGTTTTTTAAGGGATGACACCGTATATTGCAACGGGATTGCTTAGCCGTATTTTGGCAATCTCTTTATGACAGAGAATTATTTGTTATTGAATCCTTAGTGGTCCATAGCATCAACTTCATTCTACTTAACCGAGGCAGCCAAGCAATAGTTTTCTCCACTTACAGATATTTGTAGGACTATAACCAGAAAGCAAGCCATGAGTGACTAGGCCAGTAAACAGTGCAGTTTGCTGACTAGTGTTTGTTTTATAACCCTTGGCACATCTTGATATGTACATAATAATAGTTCTTAACTCATAAATAATATTTTACAGAGGTCACACTATCGTTATTTAAGTTCAGGGGTTTATTTCCCAGAACACTAAGTAGCTGTGAATGAATTATGTTTAGTCTGATTTGCCACAGAAGGGTCATAAACTTATAAGTCGTAGCAAACCATGGAATATTACTCCTGTATGTCAGGCAAACTGTAAATGTAAAAGAATAATGCTTGATAAGGGGAAAGTCTTTTTATTTTGTTAAAGTAATATACGTTCCTAGGGAAAGACTATAAAAATTCATGTTAACTTCAGTGACAATTTGGGCAATCTAGAGCTTGTGAATTCTGCTTGCTACAGGAGACCCTCTCCGTGCATCTGAGAGGCTACAAAATCCATTCTGAGCAGGCAATCTTTTTCTTTCTTGGCTCCCTTTGGTTTACAGTGTCCCAGAATCCACAGGAGGTGACAAGAGAAACGTCTGTGCCTTTGCACAGGACTCATAAAAAAAGGAGGAGTCATTAAATGTTGCCGATAGCCTGTTCAACTGCAAGAGGCACAGACAAAGAGGAGGCTACTGCCTGATTTATTAAGGCTGATGAACACATAAGGGACAGGGAGGGAAGAGAACTAAGCTGCTGATCATCAGGTAGGGACTTTGATCACTTCAGAGGCTGCTCGGGGTCTCCCGACAAGGGAGGGTACAGCAGAAAGCAGCGGTGAGGAACTGAAAATGAAGAGACCAAAGGGACTGTACATTCTGGGAAAGGCGCCCTGTGCAGGAAACAGGAGACGGGGAATGCTTTTACAACAGAAGAATATTTCTTAATTTCAAGAGCAGCTGAGATAAAGTAATCCAGCCAAAGAGGAGCGGAAAAGGCTCCCAAGTCCTGAAGAGAAGACATAGGCAGTAATGGTGAGAAAGAGCCAGACCTGCAAGAACTTTGCCTTGATCCCAAAGAGCACACAGAAACAAGGAAAGAAGGGAAGTGCATCCGAGTCCTTATGTTTTTTGGTGTTAATTATAGTAACTTGAAAGCAATAACTGAATTTAGAACCTCCTGCAAAACCTGAGTTTCTCTGTGCTTCCACCATCCCTTGTCCCCAGAGCTGCGAAGCGCCAGGTTAGAGCCCTAGCAAAGGGCGGTTTCAGGCAAGGAGGGGTCAAAACACGGTTCCTGAGGCTGGCACCGCTGTGCCAGTAACTCCTCGTTCAAGGTAAGGGATCCTATGCTGGGGTCCTACGCCCAGGACAGAGCCCCCACTGAGGCAAGGATGCCGGAGAGCCAGCTCACTGCAGACAGGCTCATGGCCCCAGCAGCAGCAGCTGGCACTCTCCAGTCCATGCCAGGCTTCCCATCCCCAAGCCCTGCCTTGCCTTGCACCGAATTGGGGAAATTGGAGAAAGCCGAGGGCCCTTGAAAAGCTGAAAAGCTCCCCGGGTGACCTTTATCGGATGCCTTACTGAGGCAGCGACAGCTTCCCAAAACAGAAGTAAAGCGCCAACTAAGAAGATCAATAATGAAGATCAGATCATTCTGGTTCTCCGAAATTTCCCGACTCCAACCGACCACTTTGCTCCCGCTGTCTGCAGGGGAGGCCTTGCTGGGAAATTCCAGCCAGCCTGGAGGCTTTTAAGAGGAGATAAATAAAAATAAAGCAAACGGTCACCAGCTGCTTTTTTTTTTTTCAAGTCTGCACCCCTAGTGCTGGGTGCCCAAATCCAGGATGAGCTGTTGTAAGAGTGCCGAGGCGTGGTGAGACAGGACCTCCTTCGCCACCCAGCTGAGCCTTCTGTCATTAGCGAGTTGCCTCAATGTTCTGGCACTTACAAAAATCAGTCCTGCCCAAACGAATACTTGCAGAGCGGTGGGGGAGGTTTTTAAAGTGAAAAAATTTGACAGCGAATTGCCGAGTTCCCACTGAGCAGGAGATTTCACGCCTAACTTGTTCACTTGCCTTGAAAGACTCCCGTGAATCTTATTTTGAAATTCATTAACTATTAAAAACACAAGAAAATCTGGGTGATTTTTCTCGACTTCAAGAAATTTAGGAACGAATTATTTCTTCTGTGTGTAACCTTTGAGGGAACTTTGTGGAACTCGTAAAAACAAGTCTTTAAAACAAAATAAAAACACTCCTAAGTGTTCTGAATGCAGTGCAAGTATCCCAACTCATAGGCATTTTCTTACGATGCTGAATTCAAACTGAGTTGCAATTTTGGGGGGTCGGGGTCTAAAATGAAGGGTTTCTGCGAGCTTGTGAAACCTGGTTTCCTGTGGCTGTGTCTCGTGCTTGGATCATCCTGTGTCTAATAGATCCTGAACTCCAGCAGAGGCTTCTCCTCTTCTTGGGGGCATCAGTAGGACTCTCTCTCGTGTATTTTCCTTTCTATTAATACAGCAGAGGCTGCGCTGCAGCCTTTCTCTTGGGAGGGAGGAGAGGGGGGCATTCATTTGCATCTTTCCCTTTCACACAGACACCTGTTTTCATAGAACCTGTAGGAATCCTCTGTGAATCCTTACTTTGAATCTTCTTCCTGTTTGCCTGATTTGTTTGAAATTCCCTAAGAACTTCAAGACTTCACTTGGGTAAACGGAAGCCAAAAGATAGAGGTGTGGGAAAGATGCGATGTATTAGGTAATTTTGTTTGTTTCCTTACCCCTAACCATAAGGTTAATTTCAGCTGTATTTTATGTGAAATTTCAATTCAAAATAATGGGAAAATAAAATAAATTGTCTAACCATAACATCTTCTATGCCCAGAGAAGTTTAAGGAACAGAGACCTTGGGCTCCCTGGTGATCCAAGCAAGTGTCGTGTCGCAAAGCTCCTGGCTGTGCTCTATGACAATCCATTTCAGAGATAACTGGCATGAGGTCATGCTGGATTTTTTATTCTCTGTATTTTAATTCAAGTATTTGAGATGACAGCAAATAACTTCACTGTCATATAAAGCATAATAATCACTCAGTTCTTCACTCGCCATCCTCAGCCACCTGACAGCGGTGGGATATGAAAAGGTCTATAGATGCTTCCTAGGTAGTGAAACCCCACAAAACAACGTAGTATAAAGATTATAGGTTTTCAAGGCCACTTTATGCCATTGCTCTGGACTGGAGAGAAGATACATAGCGACATTCCTATATTGCTAGGGCTTATACAGTGATTAGGACTGTGATTTTAACGATGAAGGTCTTGAGCTTGATTTGTGAGTGCAATACATTTTGTTTCATTCTGGTAGAGAGGGCATTTACAAAACAAGGCACTTTAAAAGCTGACATAATTATCTGATCAGAAGGAAACATCAGCTCATTACTCACTCAATACATTGTATTTATTCAATGCTTTGAGTAAACAGATGATGCCCGCAAGGATGCTGTTGTGCCAAGCAACATACAAGTAAAGAATGAAAAATGCTTGTCTTCTCCCAAGAGGTCTCATGCCCGTGCCCAGTTCTGCTAAAATTATGGCAAGCTGGGTATCTGGGCCCATGGGCACGTTGGTGGCCATCAGTTCCCTGCCGCCTGCACCTGCCTGTTACAAACACAGGAGACATCACTTTAAGCTGCAGTTTTCCATGCCTGCACTTTTCGGTGGAGCAAAAACCTCCACTGGTGTCACTGGAGCTTCTAAGGGAACCTTGGTCAAGCAAGCAGACTCCATAGCTGTGGGTTGCATAAATAAAGCTGGAAGTGTCATTTTGAAAATCCTAGCCCTGAAATTTTAAATGCACCAGAAATACAAAATGAGACTCTGCTGCTATTACAAAATACAATATATGACAATTCATTTAAGACTCTGTATTTATCCTTTCTAGACATGAATCATTTCCTAGCACCACAAAGCATCACTCAAGCACCATTCTTTGCTCCCTATAATTTACAGTGTAGTCAACCTTGACTAATCATCCTAATTATGTCCGGTACTTAGGACTGCAGTACCCCTCCTGCCCCCTCCCTCCAAATACACACACACAAGATTAGCACACTTTGAACATACCATATTTTCTTCCAAGCTTTCAAAAGTGGCATTGCTAAATTACTGAGATCATTATCTATGCGTTTTGATAGCGCCTAGAATTTCCAAACGCTATTTTTCAAAGAGAACACAGGTAGACAAGAGAGGTAAAAGCCCTGTAGATGAAAGGCCCAGGGGGAAAAAAAAAAAAAATAAATCAAGTTACAGCAGTTTAAATTACCACAGGTCAACAAAACTGTAGCTACTGAGCACGCACATATTCTTCATCTGTCCCAGGCAGGAGATAAAATTCATTAACTCAAACCTCTCTTAACTGAGATGTAAAGGAATGTGTTTCACCTTGGTTCTGCTGCGTGGCCCCAGCGAAGCACTGCTTAGAGCTGGTGTTAAGCCAGGGCAACTCCTTAGGGCACCTGAGCCCCGTGGCACCCAGGCAAGGGCGCAGCCATCCCCGCCAGACCAGAGGGGTATGGGGCACGGCAAAGCACAGGGCCCAACACACGTGCTTCCCGCTACCCTCTGCAAAAAGGGCAGATAAATAGAGAATTAACGTGTATTGACTTGTCTTGCGGTGCTTAGAAAATGTGTTTTGCATTATGTTTTTGTAACAGTTGGGCTAGCAAGCCTTGACCTGCCAGGGTTAGGGTGAATACCTGCACAGCTGGAGCCCGTGGTGCCCGGTCACAGTCCTGTTCTCATCATCTCCCGCTTTTATAAAGGTAAATATTGGAGGTCTTGTTTAAACCTTCAGAACCTAAACATGTCATCACTATGAATAACATATGTTATAAGACACCACATGCTGGCAAAATAATCTGCAGTAAATGACACCAAAAACACTGAAAAGCTTAGCGTAAAATCGAAGCTGGTTAATGGCGCACTGTGCAGTTTGGCATACAACTAGAGGCAAGAATTCCACGCAACGGGACTGTGTGGGTGCTAACGACGGGCTCCCACACAAGATAAAATAAACTTCTTTTATGGACACGAGGAATTTATTTTTAATGAGATCCTGCTCAGCCGTAACATCATCCTGGGAGGGTGAGCTGGTTTCCCCCTTGCCTCTGGCGCAAAATTATAGTTTGCTGAATAAAGACACGTTTTAAATTAGGCCTATGGATTTGCACCTTCATCATATTAAAAGAAAAGCAGGTATTATCCCAGGGGTGAGTATAAAATGGTTGTTAAAATGCCTACAAAGAAGATCTCCTCTTCCCCACATTACCTATCTGTGCCTTCTGGGATGAGGAAGCCAGCCTACAAACAGAACCCACTCTCCTCATCTTCTTTAGAAGACAAAGTATCCTGTAAGCTTATTTCCTGAGGACAAAAGATTACTAAAAAAAAAAGGGATAAATCTCTCTCTTTAGAGAAGCTGAGTACAGGCATTTGAAATTATCTTTTCACGTCCCTGTCTCAACTGCCTCTTAAGAAAACCTTAAAATGTAAAGAGGTTATCAAACCTGCAGTTTGATGTCAAATCACTGACACATTCAGTCACAGCAAGAAAAGGCTGTCCCTTTGCTGCCCGTTCACTCCCTGAATTGAAACCAATCCTAAATCTCCTCTTTTAACCCCAGAAAGAAAAACCAGTCAAACAGATGGAAAGTGCCTCGTCACCAGGCAGCACTTAGGGAGAAACGCAATACAAAAGCAAGAACAACTCTCAAGCCTCTTCAGCTTTAAACTCAAAACATTTTCTTTACAAAGAACTCACAGTTTTGCTCCCCAAATCAATGTCACTTGGCTCTGAAGGAGCTGAGCTGCACAGTGTCCTTGCTTTTCTTTCCTCTCTGCTGTTATGGTTTGCGCTGTTTGCATGCAATCATTGGCTTTTAATTGCCTTCTATTGCCTATTTCATTTGTCAATAAATAGAAAGTGCAGAGCTATCACCAAAGGCCCTACATCTGTTTCTCATACATCTTAGCCACCCATGGTGCCTTAAGCTAGAGCTATCCCCTACTGCTAACCAGGCTACCAGTTTATTAGGGTTTTTTTTTTTTTCCCCTGCCCTTTTAAAAAGATGAAAGTTCCTAAAAGCTTTTTTTTTCGTGTGTGCAAGTGATGGTTGAAGTTAATGAAGTAAGCATCTGTTAGGTGAGAGAAGGTCACCCTGGGGTTGGGCACCTCCCAGTGGTGGAACTGGCATTAACCCAGCGATTAGTATGTGATGACAACACCTTAAAGATAATTAGTTGACAATGAGTTGAGAGCCTGTTAACCCCTTTAACACCTTATAGTTTATGATTACAATGAAACACTTTGGGACAAAACAAAATAGTTTTCCTGGAGTGACTCACCAGTTCTTTCAGTGTTTTGCTTATCGTTTTTGTGACCTTCTTCCAAAGAAAGAAACAACTGCCCGCAACCTAGAGCATGTCTCTGTATCTTCGTCTGCCATTTGCTGAGATGTAGCACCAGCTTTTTGACCATTTTTCTCCACTAGCTATGAGGTTAGAGACTCTGGCCTGAGCTAGGAGCCACTGCTGGAGCAGACACACGAGAACAGATATATATATATAAAAATTAATGGCATTTCTCATGTGACTGAAGGCTGGAATGCCAAGCTAAGTATTAGGCCCAGGGGGAATCACACTGCTGTGGACACACCCCTGCAATTTAACGGAGGCCATTGGATTTGACTCACCTGAGTGTTACAGCTGGGCTCACTCAGGCTTTCCCCAGAAATGGGGGCTACTGGGCAGAACAGGAGAGAGGCTTTTATAAACTAAGCACTAAGGCAGGCAGGATGAGGCTGCATCTCCCTTAGAGTGAAGCAAACGGGAAACAGCATCGATCACGGGTGTGGGGGGACAACGAGGAGGAGGAGGGAGCAAATGGAGAACAACTGGCAGTCCGCTGTGATTTGTATGTACTGGCATTTCCATCTTCATTCATCCACTCCACGTGTTTAATTGTGACACGAGAGCTCAAATGAAAATGACTGGCAGTAGCTCAAGAAATCTGGCAATAGCAACGTAAAACAAATCTGTGCACAACATCCAAGAAAAGCCTGCCTTAAGGTTATAAATAAAAGCCTGCTTAATTTAAAAAGATACATTTCTTGCTTTCCTCTTCCTTTGCACTTTCTAGTTCAATGTGACAGAGGCAGTCCTTCTGAGAAAATTTTCCAACGTGTCCTTGCACCATTTTTTGACACAGGCCCAGAATGAGGACTGGTCTTGATTTCATTAGGTTTAGTATAGGACTTTACGTTTGATACGTACCCAAATACGTGGCTATTCTGAAACGTGCCCATCATTAACAGTTACCAGGGCACTAGGATGCGCAGTGGTTCCGCACAACTCCCATTTCAGTCCTTTAAAGTGTTGGTTTTTTTTAAAAACAGCAGTAAATTAAGTTCCATTGGCGCAAACCTTCCCTGGAGAGATTTTTATTCCCAGGTGACAGGCAAGGCAAGACTTGCAAAGGATCCCCACAGCAGTTACTGTCCAGACCTCCTGGCTCCCAGTAAGGCCTTCTCCAGTAAAGCTTTGTGCTTTACTTCTAATTAAATACATCTAGGTTAATGCAGAAAATATAGAGAGTTTTGTTATGCTTTTTAGAGTTAAATATATGGATTTATATATGGCAATATATGGGTTCAGCACTGCATCGAATGTCCCTAAACTAAAAAATAAAGTATTTCCAGCAATTTCTGTGTCCCTTATTAACTAGCTTGTAATTCTGGGTAGTAGCAAGCTTAAGGAAAACTTGCTATCATTTCTCTTAATAGAATTCTAGGTATAGGAAGATTGTTATTCTCCAAAAGTCAGGACTGTATTATCCAAAACTCATTCACCTCTCTGATGTTATGACTTCTAGCACTGCAAAGAACTCATAATAACTTCATCTTAGACACAGTTAGCGAACGTAATTTGGTATTATAGGTAGACAGGTCATAGAATCAGAATTCCTTGATTCAAACAATCTCTGGTTGTTTGAGTCTTCATTATTAAATGGTACTTAGGGTTAATTAATCAATCTGCTCCATCATGATACAGCAGAAAAATATGCTTAAAATACCTTACAGATTAAGATTCTCTTGCCTGAGGGGTACTGCTCTCATATTGGTCTTTAGGTTTACAGGTCCTTCTTCCTGCAACCCTTAAATGCATGATTGGTTGCAATATTAAGTATAGAATTATTTGTCTGACTATGAATTCCAAAAATACGGCTCATGTAATTAAAAGGACACCTTTATGGGCTGAAACACCAGCTAGTATAAAAAGGTCTGGCTGCGCTGATCTCAGCAGAGCTACAGAAATTTATGCCAGCTGAGGATCTGTCCTCATCTCTACAAAATCTTTTTTTAGCTAGTTATTTCCTTTATCCATCTTTAAACTACTTCAGAACATCCCTCTGGGGAACCCATCTAAAATATCTGCTTATAATGGGATTCTGTGCCAAGCTGCACAATGCTGTTGAATTCAGCTCCTACCTGCCTTTCTTATTATCTCATCAAACATGATGAAAACTCATGCTGATTTCAGCATACACGGACCCAGAAAACACGCAACTTGGACAGGTATGTTGGAAACCGGAGCTACGCAAAAGCCCTGAGAAGAGCTGGATGCGGAATAAGCGGAATTATCAAGGACATCAAGCAATGGTGCTCTTTCTTTGTACAAATCACAATTTCTTCCAAAGATGCTTACAGTGCCGTTACTGCCACCCTGCTCTGTTGTGGGCTGCTGCCTCCTCGGTGGGGGTCAATCCAGCTTACTTTCCAGCTGCATTTGCATTATCCCAGCAAAACAGGGACAGCTGGTTTCATTTCATTGATCATAAGATATTTCCTTAAGAATTTTCAAGCCGTACGGTAAGGCGTCCAGGCATTTTCAGCTCTCCATAAGGAAAATCTGTCAACAGACAAGGATTTGCATATTCCGTGTTTCACCTCACCATCTAACCTCAGAAACAGGCCAAACCAAAGCATGAAGGTTCTACAGGTTAAGTATTTTGATGCAGCAACCTACGTCTGTAAGACCAGGAAGGAACAATACCAACTGGAGATTTTGACAGACATCATTATTACTACTTAGTTTCACAACGTTGTTCGACAGAGGCGTGACCACAGCCAAAATGCAAAGCCATGCGAAGGCTAATCTCAGCAGCAGCTTCTCCCACAGCATCCTTACTAACCAGCAAAGCTCTCCCAGACTGGAGAGAAGCAGGAACAGGATGGACATGAGCATCCTGTTCTCTGTTCATGGAACCCACTCGACTGGCTGCTCAGCAAAATTGTCACTGCTGAAGCAAACGTCTTCAACCGAAGAGGTCACAAGCATTAAGTCATTTGAAAAAAGAAGATCTCTGATGAGCAGCACTGCAGACGGAGAAACTTTCCCTTGGTATAGACCTAAATAAATATTCCTCTCTCAATGTCAGCGAAATGCCTCTTCCAGCACAGCCAAGAAAAAGAAGGAAACCAGCGTGGGAGCCAGCACACAACCTTGTTTGGGGCTGCTCGAGACAGGAATGGAGTCTGATACGTTGCCATTTTCCATACACTGGCCATCGCGGAAAAATAGTGACAGAAATAAACTTTGTGGGACTTCAAAAAGATGAACAACCTTTTCCAGACCTCCTCATGATTTTACAGTGTTAAAAGCTATTGCTAGATCAACCAACAAATTTGCTCCCATGACCTTTTCCTGAAGTTGAGAGAGATCCTATCTATAGAACACAACCAGACCTGAATCCACTAAAACTTAGGGAAATGTTGAGACCACGTCAGGATCTTTTCAGTAACAGAAACCAGGAAAATGCCAGGAGAATTGTCCTGGTTTGCTTTATCACCTTTATGTTTAGAGAAGTTCATGCAAGTTGCAGGCCTGTGTCATTGCCTTTTGCTTTCAGAGAGCGCTAAAGATTTAAGCAAGCTTCCTTCTAGCAGGGTAATCCCATGCCCCCAAAGGTCCTTATGTTTATTTAATAGCAGCCAATGTTTGTCACGTCCTGTACTGCACAGTTATCTGTGGCCTGTTTTTCAGGCCAGCAATGTCACTTCAGCTCCAAGATTTCTCAGTAGTACTGCTCTGGGTCTGCCCGTGAGTGCCAGCTTTGAGAGATTTCATTATTTACACAGCAGCCGGTAGCTGTTCTGAAGGCTCTTCCAGTGCCCACAGCTCACAGGCACACTCAGGAGCAAGGAGCACCGATCCTGTCGTTTTCTCTGAAGCTGTCTAATTTATGCTGAATTATAACAGTAAGTGACTTAAGACCCATAATAAAGAGGTATCGAACCTTAACAATCTTCTTTTCATGCGAAAGTTTCCATGGATAAAGAGTCTCCTCCTGCCCAGGTCAGACTAACTATTTATAGTTTGAATTTAAGGGCAGGAAGGGACTTAGGCAGCATGTTGCCTGATGGGGGACCTTGGCCGTTTGACAGACCTGTCCAAGGGCCACCCAGCATGAGAGACTGGAAATTATAAAATTAATCTCTTGCCAGCTCTTTTAGGGAGGGACAGATACCGACTTTATTTTCTGGAGGAGAAGACAAGGGGATTTATCATAGAGTTGGAACGCTTTGAGCAAAAAGCATGTGAGAGGGGTGAGGAAACTTAAAAAGGCAAATGTGCACAAACTGTTTATTTATTTTTTTTAAATTCTGTATATTTATCTCAGAAGCTGATGTAGATTAGTACCATTATTATTAATTATCAAAATTAGAAAACTTTATTGTTTAATTGTGTTTCAGCTCTTATTCGCCTCTGAAAATATGACCTCTAAGACTAGAGAACATAAAAGCTTGGAGCTCTACAGAGGACATTCGCATGAGCTGGAGTGTCCCTGAGACTTTGTGGAGGTTTCAAGTGGAGGATAAGGCCCATTTTTGCAAAAGAGAAGAGAGAAAAGGCACCTTAGGAAGCATGCCAGATAGAGGAGGCCTGAGGTCATGTTATGCCCAATCCCTAGCAAGGGAAGACTAAGGATAAGCAGACCTTGTGTGGTGAGACTCACCCACAGGAGCCAGTTGTGTATCCAGCCACCAGGAGAAACGCGACCGGGGCCACATGATACACAACGTTCGGTTTTTGTTAACATCTGTGTGGTCTAATTTTCTATTACTGTCAGCAAGTTATTTCTAGGAGTGCCAGGTTATTTTGTCCATAAACATTGTCCCCATCACACATTTCTAATTTTAACCCTATTTGTCTCCAGTTGATTTACATTTGGCCAGAAGCAAATTACCTATTGGAAACATTTATTGAAAATTAATTAGGTGGCTAAAATACCTCCAGCAGATTCTGTTAACGGTGTCTGTTCCTTGTGGCTCTCCAGAATTCCGCATTTTCCAGTTAAACCACCTAGCAATTAAAAAAAATCCATAAATTAAATTATATAATTAGTTCCAGAATGGAACTTAGTCTCTTTGAAATCAGATGCTTTCTTCTAAGGCTACAGTGCCATACAATAGCAAGGGGTTTATAGTTCCAGGGGACTTTCGATAGCTATTCTAAGTGCTTACTCCCTACTCTAAGTCACTGCATGAAGCAAAATGAAGGTGTCTTTGCTAGCTTAAAATCAGCCAGGCACACAGGATAACTGTGCAAATACCAAAGTGGGGAACGGGAGAGAAAAGGTGTATGAAGGGAGATTAAAAGGAAAAATAGAGGATTAAATCAGAGGCAACCACAGCACCCAAGAACATGGAAAAACACACCCCATCTCTCCAAAGGAAAGCCAGGATGTTAACATGATTTACTGCAAATAGTTCCACAACATTAAAATGAGTTTTTATTTTTTGTGTGCTGCTTCAAAGAACAACTCTGTGGGCTCATAAAAATGCAGAGAACAAATAGGGGCCTCTAAGACCAATTTATATGCCATGCCCACTGTGCACTGAGACACATATAATCTGTAAAATGTCAGCTTCAAAGTTCCACAGAGATTGGTGTTAACCCTGACCCCCGACCTTGCCGACTCTAGCTGGGCCCTCATGCTCTCTTAACCAGCTGTTTTAGATAAATGTGCTCCATTTTTAAAGAGATTGTCTCAGAGTTTTACGCGAATAGTAGTAATATTATTAACTCTTGCTGAAAAAACCACCTTAACCGAGAGTCTTTACAGATGGGCCAATCAAAGTCTTACCCCATGCAGAGAGTGGTGGGTTAATAAATATGTCATTGGACTGAAAATATTTAAACAACACCAGGAGAAAAGAGCAAGGCATACGACAAAAGGAAAGCATATTAGTACTGTTTCCTGTCAAAATACACAGAGGAAGCACTTTACTTTGACCATTTTCCTCATAAAGAGACACGGTAGGCCAAAACAAACAAAGCTAAGGAATCTGGTTTATCCCACTGTTGGATGCCGAGGACTATCAACTTAAATGAAGTAAGGTTGAGTGACCAAAACCAGCTTTTCCTTGACAAGACTGTTAATTGAACATATCAGCAAAGGTAATCACACAAACTGCGCCCTCATTGATCAATGCTGCCATTTTATAAGGGCTTGTATACGTTTTTGATATTTACTTTATGTATCTCTCCAAAGGTAGGAGGGGGATCAGCCACTCATGGTCTGTTGGGAGTCCAAAAGTATGATGTAGCCTGCTGGTTTGGCAAACCACAGACAAAGCCTAAATCATCCTCTTGGAAGGAAAATGTCGAAGTTCAAGGGCAGACAATATATTTTAGACAACAAAGAAGCAGCTGGTGTCCGCTCATAATAAATAAAAATAAGTTGGGGTCAGAAATACAAGTCAACTGACTCCCCATTCACTGAAGATGAGCCAAAGACAACTGGAGTCAAAGGGAAAGCTCAGAATGATTTCACGATGTTTTGACCCAGACCCACTGAATCCAGAGCTACTTTTCATGTAGATGGGGTGAGAGTATGTACCCAGATTGGGTCTGGCTCTTCAGCATTGCATTCAGAAACCACCCACCCTTCTTTTTTTTTTTGCTACTGATATGTTAAAAAACTTCCTGAATAGACAAAAGAATAAAATGTAACTCCTTAGAAGCCACAACAAACACAAAAATACTGCATGTAGGTTAAAAAAATAGAAGAGTTAGAAATAACCCTGTTCTTTAATAAACAAAAAAGTATTTCAATTCAAGCCACTCTTTAAAATATTGCAGCCAAATTGTTTTCACATTGTTTACTTTCAGGGACCACAGTACAAACCAATCTTCTGACTGCGCTTCTAAATCCTCATTATAGTCTGTCTGGGTTAGCAGATAAACATAGTGTTGAGAAATCAAATACACAACTGTCAGAACATGGAAAGTTAGAACTGAAAGCTCAACTTTTGCTCTTCCCTTCAGTACCTCATGACTCAAAAAAAGAACCTCCATATCATTACCAGTTGTTTGGTTGTTACTGTAATAAAAGCAAGAATCCTATTCAATCCCAACCCCAGTACCCTGCCTGCAAAATTGACTCTGTTTTAAGCATCAAAATGAGACTGACAAGAAAGGGGAGTCTGAAGAATAATTCACCATCATCCAAACTTTAGCATATTTAAACATTTGCTTTCTCAACTATCTTTACCTTAAAGTTTGAAATTTTCCCATTTCTTTGACAATGCCAATAAATTAGGTCTGAGAATTATTTTCCACATTATTGGATCCATGTTTCCTAACCTCCCACTAGAAAAACAAAACACACACACACACACAGCTGCAAGAAGTTGACAGGCACAACAAATGAAAAGGGAGCAAAACAAACAGATGCGTCAGCAGATATAACAAATACCAAAAAAATACAACACAAACAATAAATGCAAGCCTATAATTAATATTTACCGTTGCATTTATATAATATATAATTTAATATGTAATCTAAAAGATTTTCCAACAGAGGAAACATTAGGAAGTCTGAGGACAGGACACACAGAAATCCTTTACACGGGACTGATCTGTGGCTGCTTTGCTTTTGTCAGCCTTCTTTAATCCATACATTGGCTCCTTAGAAAATCTATTTGTTTCTGAAATGTAATCTCCTTAAATGGCATGGGAGAGAAAATTACTTTAAACTACAGGCAAAACAAGTCTGTGAAGGTAAACATTTTGTTTTCTAAATCCTCCAAATAGGTTAATAGTTTGGAGGTCTGTGAACTTCAGGAGGTTTGCCTTTCCCCACATGAAATATTTACTTCCTGTTCCCACTTATGTCAACAGAAATTGTGTTGACTAACAGGGAAGCAAAAAAGATCATGAACACATCAAGCCACCTCAATAAGAAACATGTTTCTCAACGCTTGTTTACGGTAAAACTCCAATTATGGTTCCTCAGGATGTCTGAGCAGTATGACAAAGCCCTTGGGAAGTAGTGGATGGTCTTGATTTCAATTAAAGCTCTTTCGAGGAATAAGCAACTATTCATCCTTGAACCTGATCTAGTTTTTTAAACCAAATATCGTTTCTACTAGAACCACAAACCCATCTTTGCCTCTCATTAGGATGCTATGAATTCTATGTGGAAATCCAACAGGAAGCCCATCACGGAGGAGCAATAACACCACACACCCCCCACACCCCCCCAGATTTGCAAATCTAGCCTTACAATTCTTTCTGCACCACTTCTGTACTTTGCACACCCAGTGCAGGGCTTTGTCCTTTACCCCTTGGCACAACTTGCTGGTTGGTAGCACTCCCATGTTACCGGTTCCCTTTTAAAACTCCTTGTGGGCAAAAAAAGCTTCTCTTGCTCACCTTTAATCGGGTCACTGCCTCTCTTGTGTTAATAGAGACATCACAGCCCTGTGGTTAAGGTACTGGCCTCTCATTTGCCAAACTCAGCCTTATGTGCTTGCTCTACCGAATACCTCCCGTGTGGCCTTGGGTGAATCACGAAAGGCTCAATCCTAAAGCATCTTTTAGTGCCCAACTCACAAAGACAGATTTTCAGCACAGCGGCTGCAGCGCTACTTGAGCCTGAACATCTCAATTACCACCCTCAGAGTCTCCTGCTACTGAGCACGTGTACAGCCACTCCAACGCTGAGCACGTGTACAACCCCAACTCTTCAGGGACACATTTACCAGACCCCACACAGCACAAAACATCAAGAAGAGAGATGGGTGTGAAGGTGCTGCCTTTATATACCCAGTATAAAGATGGTGGGAACTTTCCCCACAGAGGTACTAAGCTTCACGTTTTTTCATGCCCAGTTCAAGCCTCTCACCTTCCTAGAGACTTTTAGGACTTTTTCAATCTCCCCTATTTGTACAAAATAATTAAATGCTTATTGGAGCAACTGCCATTGCCTGAGCGATCGTGCTAAGCACCAAGCTAGAATCATGCACCTCTGACCCTTCACGCATCTAAGCATTTACAAAAATTACTTCTTGTAACATTACAGAGCTACAGTTTTCAACAGCTGTCAATTTACAAACCCCCTATTTTAATTTTTTTGTCCAAAAGAGGTACGTATCCTTGTATAGAGAATTTAAACCAATGGACAATAAGCTTGCTTCTGTTACTTGTTTTCCATTGACCCCTTGAAGTATTCTACAGACTCCCAGAGGCAGAGAGACCACAGGCTGAAAAACACTGTTGCAAAGGAAAAAAAGCACAGGTTTAATAACACTGGCTCGTTCTCTTGAGGCTTTGAGGCTGCTGCCTTCATAATGCATGTTCTGCAGACCTTGGCTCCCCGAAGATGGAATATGAGCCACAATCTAGATGTTCACCTGCCAAGTGAGGAAAATCCTTTCCTTTCCCAAAGAGACACAAGTATTGGCACAGGAGGTCACTAAAACCAAATGTTTGCTGCTGTGGTGATGGTGGGTTCGAAAAAGACAGATGTGTGTGAAACAAGATCCTCCATTCCATAAGATCCCAGTGTACTATAAGAAAGTCATACAGAACTCTGACACAAGTGGAGACTGTAAAGTTTTGAGATGCAAAACACATGGTTTGCTCCCTTTCCACCTCCCTAGAAACAAAAAGCAAGGCAAAGAGACATGTACCTACCTGAAGTTGTTGAGAAGCACGTTTCAGCCAACCTGGAGACATCTCCGAGCTACAGCTTGTGGTAATCGTGTCACAGCTGCAAAGCCTGATGCTTAGAATCACCCTAAGATATTCATGACCTATAGGTGCTCAGCCTCAACAGGGTGAAACAAAGCAGTAACCCAACAAAGTTGTAGACATTCTGACATACTATTTCTCTGAGGAGTCAGGAGTCTATTTTGCACTTTTAAGGTCTGTTTTGGAATCACTTTATGCTCCCTTTGATCACTGAAGGGTATGAAGGTGAATGAGACCCCTTCCACACCTAGCTCATCTGAGTTGCTTCAGGTGTATTCAATAAGATAAATCACACACCCCACGTGCCTCTTTCTTCATGGACTATAAAGAAATGCAGAATATCACCACAGCACAGAGGGTTACACTGTAGGCACTTCAATTTGGACAAATGAAGCCCACCCCCCACGTTTAACTAATGCTGGTTGAAACTTTCTGGTGGAACAGCAAAATTGCAAAGCCTTCAGCTAAGAAAATCATCCATTTCTGTAATCGACGTTGGAGTCACGTTTTTATTTTCCTTTTGGGAGCCTGGTATATTTCCCCTTAGTCAATATTCATTTCTGCACACATGCCTCACCAAAATGGGGGCTGCAGGTACCTCAAGGCCTTTGTACGTTGGGATGCTGAGCTGGACTGTGTTCCCTCTGATGGACTGTGGCAGTTTTGGCAACCGGGAGAGGAAAAATCCAGCTACTGCCTATCTGGAGCTGGAACAAACTCCTGTAATCTGGGTTTGCGTATCAGGGGGATTGAGATGAAAATGCTGAAGAGCTGGAAGCCAGATGGCTGAGGAGCAGAGACTGAGCTTATTCAAAAAGAAAGCCTCCTGGAAGCAAGCAGGGAGCTGAAGCAGCTCAAGAATCCGGTGACTGTGGTATAATCGAAGCGAAATCCTGCTTGAAATCAATTATTTAAGTCCTTTGCCTTGGGCAAAAGATACAGCCATTTTAAACAATTCCAGTGCATTTTCGGTGCACGTAGACTACAGAAGAGTAATTAATACCGTAACCAAATTTTCAGTAAAAGGCAGGATGTGAGGAATAATGTAGGTACTGCTGGACATTGCATTTTTGTGTTTTTCCATGGCATTGGTTATGGCAGGTGTTTGCCAGTTGGCACTCAGTGGAACAGTGGTCAGTTGTCCGATGGCTACCAACCATGACATTGTCAGGTTTCCTGATTTCTAGCTCCAGAACAGCCTGCCCAACAGCAATCACAGTTATGCTGTCTACGGAAGGGGAAATCCGTGTGCTCATAGTTTGTCATTTTTCCCAGACGCTCCCATATCCATAACAACGACGTGTAATTCACCTATATTTCAGACGTCGTTTCAGTAACGCTATTTTCCCATTTTAATAAGTGAAAAGGGGTGTACAACTCTAACGAAAAGCAAGCTGGACTGTTTAAGTGTTCACAGAAACACTACCTCTTCCATGGAAGACTATTCAGGACCAAATTTAACAGTCCAAGTGATGGGTGCTTAAGGACCCTTAGGCAATGCTTCTGGCGTGATTATCTCCTCAGGATTATTGTATTCTTCGCCATGACTTCCCCGCTGCTATTTTTTACATGGTAATTTGAATTTTCTTTTAAAGTTCTCACGCCTGGCTCTACATTTGAGAGCTTGATGTAGTTGCAAAGCCTCATGGCTCTGTCTGCCCCGTTGTTATTCTTGCAAAAGGAAACATCTCCTTGTGTAAGTTAGGGCTGCTGGAAAAACAAATCTTCCTATTTTGACCACTGGCTTTATATTTATTCTTCCTTTGCTAGGTACCAAGCCCACCACTTTTTTAATAGATAATTTTAGCTTTGTTTCCTTTAGAAGGGAGGATTGTGCTCTCATGGTGCCTGTGGCTGTAGCTCAGTGTGCATTTAAAGGAGGCGCTGCCAGTGTAAAGAAAAAATACTTGTGTCCTCTCACTCCACTCCCCCTGGGCACCCACTTTTGCCTCTGCAGGAAGTGTTTGTGCAGCCCTGCAGAAAAGCAGATGATGGAACGGTGCTGGCTGAAAAAAAAAGGCAAGCCATGCAGTCTTATTAAGCCAAACCTAATATCCAAACCAAATCATTCACACATTTCTAAGTGTGATCCGTTCACCACGCAGCCGTGCAAATGCCCGTGCTGAGAACACTCAGAGAGGAGCAACGGGCAGCCTACAGTGAGCACAGAGCACCGGGGCGCTGCATTTTTCAGTGGCTAGCTTAAAGGTTTGCCAAACTACTCCATGTGTGCACGCGTGTGTGTGCACATGTGTTCACTACTCTTTGCCGTTCCCCGTCTCTCCCTGTGCAGTGCTTAAATCTGCCCTGCAGTCTCAACCAAACTCCAGCTGAAGACCCAAATACATCAAGTTCCTACTTACATAGACATTGGAAAAGGGGAAGAGTGAAGTCAGAAAGCCCTCAGAGGAGAAAAACTACAGTCTGAGCTCACCTCTTATCAGCCATCAGAGAATCCACATGCGCAACCGCTTCAGACATACTGATGTTATTGGACACCAAAGCATCCACACTGGAGAGGCACAAGAAGCCTGGCTTCACAAGTTCCACTGCTCGCTGAGCAACTTGTTAGATTTACTAGCTTTTATTCAACTGTTTTGAGGTCTCCAAAGAATCTGCAGTGCTGACTGTACAAGAACAACTCTCTCTGGCACCGGCAAGTAATTAGAAGGAAAAGAACCAGAGCAGCCATTAAAACAGTCAAGGCACCTTTTTGATCCAGGACCCTTATAAAAAAAAAAAAAACCAGAGAGAGAGAGAAGAAAAAAGACTTCAACTAAGTTTCAGCACGCAGAGGGAAAAACACTTCCCAATCTGCCCCCCACACACACCCTGTCCCCCAACTCAGGTTTGGTCCTAGGGGGCTTGGAAAAATGTTAATATCCATTTCAGTGTTAGGCTGTTTCACCATCGTGTAGCCTTTCAAATTCCTAGCAAAGCATGGCCTGTCCTTGGGCTCGATAACCACTTTGTAAGGAGCTTTTCACCCCAAATAAAACTAATAGCAAGAGTTTATTACCCTTCAGAACCATTCTGTGCATCAGTGCAAATGCATTCTGTGCATCAGAGAGAAACCCTCTTTGAGAGCAGGCCGGAGCTCACACAAAAATTTCACCCGCCCGTTTCTGTAAACATACAATATGAGTTTGACTCATGAAGATAGGGAAAGAGGAAAGTCTTCTTCCAAAAAATGGCAGAACACTTACTTTTTGTTGCCACTACTACAGGCCACAGTTTCATTAAGTCTAGTTTTCCTTAGACTTGTTTCACCTTGTCCTGCAGAGGTCGGTCTTGGCTGCAACAATCTGCGAAGTAGCAAGCCCTCCTGCTCTGCAAACAGCAGGTCTATTCCACTCACCCAAACACTTCAGGAACTAGGAGAACTAGAATTTGGTAAGGTTTCATCCCTGCCAAAAGCTTTGCTGGAGTTTCTCTGTACAACAGAGATGCATTGTTTTTACAAGGATTTACGTTTCTTAAAAAAAAAAAAAAAAAAAGTGATGATGATCCTCCAAAATTATATCATCTATCCCAAGAAAAGCAAAGAGCAAAGGATAAATCTTATTTCCCCCAAAACTATGGTAACTGGAGAATAAACTAATCACAGTTGATGAGTTTTGATATAAATAAGGTGAGTCAAGGGGTTTTATTACCTTTTTCAGCCCAGCATTTGCGCTTGCGCCAACCACAGTCTCTGGACATAAGATATGAAGTAGAGCAAGCCCCAAAGGCATCAGCTTTTCTTCCCCTGCAGTTGGTCAAGGGAGGTGATTCTGCCCCTCTACTCATGTCTGGTGAGAGCCCAGTTGGAGCACTGTGTCCAGCTCTGGAGTCCTCAGCACAGGAAGGACATGGACCTGTTGGAACGGGTCCAGCGGAGGGCCACCAAGATGCTCAGAGGGATGGAGCACCTCTGCTGTGAGGACAGGCTGAGAGAGCTGGGGTTGTTCAGCCTGGAGAAGAGAAGGCTCTGGGAAGACCTTAGAGCAGCCTCCCAATATCTGAAGGGAGCTACAGGAGAGCTGGGGAGGGACTTTATCAGGGACCGTAGCGATAGGTCAAGGGATAATGGTTTTAAACTGAAAGAGGGGAGATTTAGATTAGATTTTAGGAAGAAATTCTTTGCTGTGAGGGTGGTGAGGCCCTGGAAGAGGTTGCCCAGAGAAGCTGTGGCTGCCCCATCCCTGGAGGGGTTCAAGGCCAGGCTGGATGGGGCTTGGAGCAACCTGGTCTGGTGGGAGGTGTCCCTGCCCAGGGCAGGGGGCTTGCAACTGGATGATCCCTTTCAACCTTAACCATTCTATGATTCTCCACATTGGGATGCAGCCTTGCTCTCTGAATCTCAGAGACTACAGCATGCTTTAAATCCCATCCTAACTCAACAATTCTCATGACTGTAGACATCTTCTCCTGACATTGCACCTCCTGGATATGTTGCACAAAACGGACTGTCATCCTTCTGTAGGAGAAAAAAAACATCCCAGTTGCAAAGCAATGAAGCACTGCAATTTTGCTTATTTACCCTAAACAAGGTTTGATGTATCAAGTGCTAAAGCTCCTTCCCTCTGCACTGTGAGGGGGTTTCTTATCTCCTCTCTGCTGCTGAAACATGAGCTGAGTGGCAGCTTTCTGCTAAGCTGGTTTCGAAGGCAATTTCACTAACATTTTCCAAACCAGTTTGACTTTCCCACCATCTCAGGACCAATCCCCAGCTAGACGTATTTAATGTGGCAGCTGCTTCCTGAGACATTTGGCCTCCTGAATGCGTTCCTTTGGGACTAGGAAAAGGATCCGAAAGAAGCTGGAGGTAGTTCACTTCTCAGCATTCTGTGGTCAGCCTCCTTTCCCCATCTGCAGCTCTGGCAGGAGGGATCCTCAGATTAGAAGAGAAATCCCTGTCAGTTGAGGTAACCTGGAAAGCAGCAGGGACTCAGAACAGAGACAGATCTTCAGCTTGCATTTGTGTGGGGGCCAATTAAGTCAGGAAACTTGTTTAAGACCCAGTGGCTGTCAGAGAGGGGACAACGTCTTCGCTTTTTAATAGGAAGATTAAGAATTCATGAATAGGAATGAAGGCAAAAGTTCACCTGAGGAAACAAGGAGTTTGTCTGGAAGGCGACAGGATCCTTTATTTAGACTTTATCCGGCCTTGGACATTCCTATCTCTTGCTTCATATTGTCATGTGCTGGTTTGGACGAGTAGCTAATAGCAGCTGGCCTGATGGAACCAACAGCCCGAGATTACCTTCAAACCAAACAGTAGAAATTTGTGCTACTGTAGATGTGGGCGTAGACAACCCGACTCCTACCTATGCCTCCTATGATCGGGCAGGATTTCCTTGTAACCTCTCAATACTTTCCAGGTGAAATCACCGAATCCCTACTGGGGATTACACACAGGATGGATCACAGAGAAGCAGATTTTTGTCCATAGTTATTACATCTCATTATTCTTGCCTGGGAAACGTCTGCTCTCGCCTTTATTTGTCACCTTTTTCTGCTCTTACAATGCGCCCCAGAAGTTAAAAATATTTCTGAAGTGACTAGTCAAATATATAAAACAGATGCACAATTGCATCTTGGGATGAATTAATTTTGTCTGTGTGTGAGCAAGAGAATAAATGTGTGGGTAGATCAGGGAATACACTGGACTAAGCGCAGCAGCTGATTTTTAAATCTCTAGATCTTGATCCCTGTTTCTTTGTGCCTGTTTTTTCTCTCCTCTTATTTAAAGAGGGAATCAAACAGGGACGCTTTAAGAGGTAATCCCATTTCAAGTGTCACATTTTAATTACAATCAAACTACCTTAAGATAAGGCAAAAATGCATCCAACACTTTTAATTTGCGTTTTTCTCTCATTCGAAGTATAACTTTAAAACAGCCAAATTGGCAGGAATTTTCCTCTAAACCAGTAAGGCAAAGGGCCAGCTCTGTAGGCTGCCTTTTTGGATCAGTTCCTGCAACCTTCCCTATCAGCAGGCAGTACAAATACTTACTGAGATTTGTAGGTGTAAATTAGGCTACCACATACACTGTGGCAGGCATTCACATGCAGAGATGCAAGTTCCCTCAGCGTATTTGGAACAACTGTTCTTTGTCTGAGAGTTTGACAACTTGGCCCTGTGTCTCAAGTGTCAGGGCTACAGCAAGTTTTATGGCTGGGCTCAGATCTTCTCAATTACATATATCCTTCCGTATTGAGAGAGACAGTTGGACGTTGCTCTTTTGAGAAGGCAAGCAACACTTGCGTAATTAAATCCTCACCTCTGAAAATCTGCATTATATATTCACATCCTCCATAGACAGTACTTCATGACAGAAATATTAACATAGTGGCCAACAAAGCTATAATTAACGGTAAAAGGTATGGCTAGTGAAGGAGGTTCTGCATAACCATATGACCATCTAAGAATCTAGATGAGGCATCTGGATCACTAAATCTATTTTGGGGTACCATAAGCAAACCTGTCATCAACATTTCCAAAAATTAAAAGCCAGATGCCAAGGACAACAGCCACTAGCCACTTTCATTAATTATGGAGCATGGCTCGCTTTCACATCATCTCCTTTATTACCTTCAGCAGGACAAGTGTTAAAATAAATGATGTGCACAGCATTGGTTTGGCTCTCAAGAGAACTCGATTCATTACTTGATACCTTCTTGTACAGCCTTGGGTGTGGGAAGCCCAGATCCACCAGATACAGTTAGTTAGCCCATTTATGTCAGTGGAAATTGTACACTGAACTATTTTGAGGTCATTCAGGTTCTCAGTTTTTGGTGATTTCAACCTATAAACTTCCCTGTTTGTTTATTAACTATGATCTGTTTCATGAGAAGATTGTGCAGGTGTATGTATGTTTTGACATATTTTATGGATGTATGTTTTGCTCACATGTTACACTGATGAGGCCAGGACAGACAAACATCTAGGAAAGTAAAAATAGCCATACTGAACGGGCAACATTTGGTCCTCTTCGTTTATACTGTTTCTTCTGTGTGGTGTGTTAGAAAGGAGACGTGATGGAGCTAAATCCAGTTTATTTTCTCACACCCTTATTATATAGTTGTGTGTAGCAATCCAGACTTATGCAATCTAAAATAATGCATTAATTCCCCTGTAAAAATTCAGCCCTTCTATTTTTCTAAGGAGCCTGCTAAAAGAAACAGCTACAGAGCCAATCTCAGGTATAATAGATTTTTCTTTTAGGCTTCAACAATAAAATAGTTGGTGGTCTCTTAATGCTACTCCCTTTAAAACATTCCTGAGTTTTATTAGGATAACCCGTAAGTCTGGAAAGTCCCACCCTAAGAGCAGCAGCAGCTTTTGTTCAGAGAACACAAGTTTCTTCTTGTACAATGTTGGACTCAAGGGTGTCTGAACTATGAATGGGTGGCTAAGGGCATAATAGGCAACAGGTTTCAGGCTTTTACGAGGCGGGGAGAAAGGCAGCCCAGCATTATGGTGCTAATGTATAACACTACTTGAAACATGAAAGGACTTCTTCCAGCTCCTGTTATACATGGTCAGATCCTGACCATGGGTAGAACGTAATGAAGCTCCATTGATCTCCAGGGAGCTGTGCTGATTTACATTCCCAGATCTGGCCATGTATCTACGCACCATATGCTGTCCCTAAGCAATCAGAGAACGCACAGATTACTTCAGCGAACTTTTCTATGAAACCACATGCAAATGAACGTGGTTCCTGAAGCGCATGAAACGTACCTGGGCAGAACTAATGGACAATTTCTGAGATACACAGTAATTTGTTCCCCTGCAAATGACCAACTTGTTCGTTTTCTTTCTAAAATGCCTGGGAAAAAAAGAGGCCACGCCTCACTGGTTTTATGAAATTGCTTTTCTTCTTGGTTTATTATTGCTGACTGACCTCATGGGCTAACTTTTCAGAGGAGCGCATGTGAATTTATTTACATACGTGCCAATTATATTAATAGACGTTGCAATGACTCATCACTGCACATTGCTAAAAATCCTCCTTCATCTCATCTTCCCTGGGAGATTTCTGTTCCATGTGAATTTCCTCAGTTTACCTTGCTGGAAGTTCAGACATCCTTGCTCTCTTGGGAAGAAAAGTTCACTTTTCTTTCTGAGATGGCCGGCACTCGGCCTGCCATCCCCGTGAGCAGACCTGCAGCACCTTGACTTTGTTGCAAGGGGCACCGTAAACTACAATCCTGTTTAGGATTCAAATCCCAGCTATTTTCCTGGCAGAGAACAGCTGCTCACTCTGCTGTCTCTCGATCCTTGCTCAGTGATGCTTTAAGACCACACACGCATACAAGCAAGAAGAACATATTCAAATTTGAAACTCTTTTCCTGCGTCATAACATTTGTATAAGATCAGGTGTATCTCATCAGACTGGAGTTGTCTGGACTGTTATATACTTCATATAGATAATATTTGTTAATTAATGGGTTTTCTCTATCCTCGTTTTGCTCTTTCACATAGCTCCAACATCTTGGTTTTTCCCTGTCTTCCTTTTTGCATACATACAAGATTAAGCAAAACACTCAGTGTATGTTAACACCTGCAACGTGACTCCAAGTACTCATGGCAGGCTTGACCAAACTGCTTTGCGTTGGCCCAACACAGCTTCCAACGAGGGCTTTTGAAAATCCCACTGCAACATCTTAAACTCCTGATCTAAAGGTCAGCAACGATTCCTAAAGAATACTGTGTTCCTTGAAAAACCGAACTGATGGTGGTGGGTAATAGGCCAGAGTCCAGACAGGGATTTCTTCTTCATGAGGACTATGAACTCGTTCACAATTTAGACAGCCAGTCAGTCTGAGTGAAAGACAGAACTGGAATAGCTAAGATGTTTTGCATAAAACTGTCTTTGGCAGTCGTATTCTGCATATGCACCACTGTGGGCAGCTATTTCAGTGCCCTTTTTTTAGTTAAGTATCTGCAGGTACTCTTTGAGGGTAAGAGCGGTATTTCTCAGGTGAGTTTTGGCAAGAATTTCTTGATTAGAGCTAAGAGACCTTAACTGTATGGAACCTCGATAATCAGATTTGTTGATGGCACTGCTGTTGACAGAACATTTCAGACAACTTTATTGTTGAAAGGACTCAAGCAAGAAAGTGGTCCCTGCCCCAAAGAACTGGCATTCTTGTTTGACCAAAATAATGATCGTTTTCGTTTTTGCAGTGATGGAAAGGGGCAGATAAGCATATGACTTTTTAGCACAAAACTGAATAAAAGAAAGAGTGTTAAGTGTTGCAACCCAGGACCATTGAGGAGCACAGCCACAGAGCCTGAGAGACTGTAAGCAACTTTCCCCAAGAGCTCACATGTCACGTCACAGAGCTGAGCTGAGCTGAACTGAACAGAACCCAAGTCTGTCAAGTCCCAAGTCGGTGCTTTAACCATCCTTGCACTCAGGCAGCCTCAGAGGTCCAAGTTCTGCCCTGGGGTACGTGTTGGCCTCATTAACTTACTCTAAATAAGAGCTGTGACCAGAGCTTAGCCCACGGCAAGCAAGATTTATGGACTGAAAATGCCACATACTTTGCTTTTTATTCAGTGAGAAAAAAAAGCTTGAAACAGGCCGAACAAAGTAAATGAGTCAAGACTGCATATTTTGCATTCTGCAAATAAGAAAATATGTACATGTGACCATAAAAAATACAGGTGCCCAAATACTGCAGTCGTCTCCTAAATCTGCTGTAAGTGCCAATGACTGTGTTATACCTGTCTCCAGACAGATACGTAAATTACTTTTTTTACGAAAAAAATAACCTTAAATAAGTTTGGGGGGGTTTTTTGGCATCTTTTCCTCTAAGGTTCTGTGGTCCTTTTACTTGAATTAAGTGTGTATAGGTGCCATGCTCTTTGAACATAAACCACATAACAGTTTACTCTCAATAGGAAAAGGCACAGCTTTGGTTATGCTGCATGCCTAATAATTTCTGCAGTTTATGGAAAACTCCCATAAACAGACTACAACACAGTAAGCTTTCTCTGCTAATATGCTGTCTAGACTGTTTAAAATATGAGTTCTCCGTGTATCATGGCTTAAACTTTTGACCTTGTTTCTTTTCCCTTTGACCACTTCGTAGGCTTTGACCCTACAAAAGTGTTTGATACCCAAACGGCATGTCACCCAAGCTGTTGGGGATGCAAGAGCAAGAACTCTTAAAACCTCTCCTTTATTGTGAACTTGAGAAAACTGACTGCAATCTAAGATAAAAAGTTAGAAAATGCCTTCCACCTTCACACAGCCTCCAACACACGGCACCTTCCCAGGCTGGGTGACATCGATACGTTACAGAAGTGGCAGCAGACCGTTCTGCAACACCATCACATACGTGCTAGAAGGGGCAGAGGGTTTGTCGTGGAACCTCACAAACACTGGGGCATTGCTAATGCATGCCTTTGATTTCTGTTTATGGCCCCCAAGTTGAGTGATCTGTCTTGTTGGCACCAACCTGACTATTTTTAAATGATGTAGCAGCTGGCTCAACACATACTTCAAAGATTTATGTTCACGTCGCAAAGCCCTCTTACTGCAAGGGAAACTCTGGAGTAGCTTCTACCAGCTTACCCCATACACAGACACGGTCCACATACTTTATCCCAGGCCATCACAGCATATATTTTAACTAAAAGCAAGCAGTGAGATACACATAAGGGAAGGCAAATATGGAACACCAAAGGCAACAATGAAACATTTTAGGGTTTACAAACCTTGAAGTTCCTGAATTACAAGGCATAATTCCAGAGTTCTCATGCTGCAGAGTCAGACAAATTCTTGATGGGTATTAAGTGCAAGAAATGGGCCCTTCCTATGAAATAAAGTACAGAAATGGAGTTAATTCCCACACTTGCAGAAGTACTTGGATAGACACACACCCACATGAACTTAGATGTGCTCATATTTCAGTAACAGAGCAGAACAGCCATACTGGAGATCAGTGCCCTATTATAATCAGGTATCAGTTTATGGAAGATATCTAGCAACACCCATGTCTGATGCAGACCCCACAAAATATTTTATCTAAGCTTTTCACATGCTAGCACTAACAATTACTAAAACCACACTTTTGCATGGAAACACTTAACATGATATTTGGCCTACAATGCCTCTCCATTACAAATAGTCTGAGCAAAATCCTGTGGTAAACGGTCATTCCAGAAGTGGCTGATCAGCCTTGCCTTCTGACCTGGGGGTGTTGGTGGACAGCCAGCTGAATGTGAGCCAGCAGTGTGTCCAGGTGGCCAAGAAGGCCAACAGCATCCTGGCTTGTATCCGAAACAGTGTGGCCAGCCGGACTAGGGAAGCGATTGTCCCCCTGTACTCGGCACTGACGTGGCCGCACTTCAAATAGCGTGTTCAGTTTTGGGCCCCTCACTACAGGAAAGACATTGAGGTGCTGGAGGCCATCCAAAGAAAGGCAACAGAGCTGGTGAAGGGTCTGGAGAACAAGTGTGATGAGGAGAGGCTGAGGGAGCTGGGGGTGTTCAGCCTGGAGAAAAGGAGGCTGAGGGGAGACCTTCTCGCTCTCTACAACTCCCTGAAAGGAGGGTGTAGAGAGGTGGGGGTCTCTTCTCCCAAATAACAAGCGATAGGACAAGAGGAAACGGCCTCAAGTTGCACCAGGGGAGATTTAGATTGGATATCAGGGAAAATTTCTTCACTGAATGGGTTATCAAGCATTGGAACAGGCTGCCCAGGGAAGTGGTAGAGTATAATTCAGATAATTATCCCTTGAGATATTTAAAAGACATCTAGATGTGCCACCTGGGGACATGGTTTAGTGGTAGAGTTGGCAGTTAACGGTTGGACTCGATCATCTTAAAGGTCTTTTCAAACTTAAATGATTCTATGATTAACTGCTCTGAGTTTATTGCAGCTCTGACGCTACAAGGGAGGACCTCCCTGCCCCAAAAACCTGAAGGAAGAAGAACACCCATCCCATCTGACTCGGGTATGGGTCAGCTTTGGTTCAGCTGTGTCTGTTAAAAGTCAGTTTTACCATAAGGTAACAAAACATGGCTACCTTTATTTGGAGAGCAAAAACTAACCGAATGAAATCTTGACAAACCAACCCTTTCCCCCACGTTACCGAACAGCTGAACTTGTAACACTGATTTCAAGAAAGCTGAACATGAAGACCAAAATGCAAATTTCTAAGCCCAAGCTAGACTGGAGCGCGATGTGCAGCCTCCCACCTTGCTTCTGGAGTCCTCCCAGGCGACTTACACAAGACAATAAGCTCTTGAGCCAGACTATTGCAATATTTCAGCCCTTTGGAGCCTGGCATCACCCTGCCTCCTCCGTCACCCTCTCAATCCATCTTTCATAGATTCAGGTTGGAAAAGACCCTTGGGATCATCAAGTCCAACCATCAGCCCCACTCCACAAAGTTCTCCCCTGCACCACATCACCGAACCCCACATCTAAACGACTCTTCAACACATCCAGGGATGGCGACTCAACCACCTCCCTGGGCAGCCTATTCCAATGACCGACCACTCTTTCTGTGAAAAAT
>VXAK01019454.1:52944-96173 GCA_013399435.1 Arenaria interpres | reverse complement strand
AGGTGTGGCCTCCCCGGTGCTGAGTAGAGGGGGACACTCACCTCCCTCCTTCTGCTGGTCACACTCTTTCTAATCCAAGCCAGGATGCCACTGGCTTTCTTGGCCACCTTGGCAGCCATACGCCCCCCTGCACCCACGCACACATACACCAGTCCCCATCAGGTTTGCTCATTCTTTAGAGCAGCCCCACCTCGTAGCTCTGACTTCGGCCCCTGAGCTCTCCTGGCAGCACTGAAGGACGGCGGGCGACAGCCGGATGCCAAGTGCTGTGACGGCAGCAGTTGGGAACCCCGCGCTCCCTGTCGCCAGCTTGGATTGGCTGCTCTAACCCCCTGGAGGCGGGCCTGTGTGTTGAACAGCCAATCAGAGGCGCTGTTTCTTGCTCCGCCCCCCGGTTCCTCTCAGCACAGGCGGGCTCGCCTCATGGCGGGCGGCGCTGTGGGGTGCGGGGCTCCCTCAGCGGCAGGGGCGGACAAAATGGCGGTGGGAGGCTGTGAGTTGGCGCATCCCGTTCAATCCCGGCCGTGGCTGCAAAGCCGCCATTAGAAGAACTACCAAGAGCCGCACACGCACAGGAGAAGGAAGAAATCCCCGTGGAGGTAGCACTGTTAACTGCATCTAATTTTGCGCCTTCAGGTGTTTTCTAGAGGTTTCCTGCGCTGTCTGGTTCACCATCCTAAAAAAAAGCACTTTTAAAAGAGATATTTCATAAAAATGTCCCAAATTAACTTTCTTGCTCCAAAAGCATTTCAGTTAATGCACAGGAGGTTTCTGTTAGCAGGACTATCACTGAGAGATTCCTACATATATTAGCTGGGCCCTCCCTCTGCCAGTCAACCATAGTTTACTCTCCTTCATTAATGCCTGATTAATATTTATTCTCCATGCCACTCAAATCTCACAGTCTTAGTGACAAAAGTTTTAGCTTCTGATCTTTGACAATAAAAGCAAATAAATCTTTAGTTTCTGCTCTTCCCTGGCCATGGTTTGTGCCAGGCTTTTCCTGTGGTAGAAAGGGAAATCCAGCTCCTCTCCTTCCTCGTGAACTATTTTTCAGGGGGTTTATAGCCTATACAGGGACTTTTTCTTTTTTCCTTTTTTTTTTTTCTGTTACGGTTTTAAGAGGTCCCACACCTGAGAAGCCAAACAAGCCACAGCTTCTCATTGTAGTACCACCAGCTCAGGCAGCTTTCCTCCTCCCTGCCTAATAAATACGTCTTTTGCTCCTCCGTTACAGACTTGAGACCAGAAGCACACCAAGCCCATCACTCTTCCTTGGAGCTGGCTGCTCGTGGAGCTGCAGCACACTTCCCCCAGGCTTCATTTCAGAAATAGAGCCTTTGGTCACATAAAATTAGAGCTAGAAACTCAAGCAATGGCTTGGGTAGGGAAGATGAGGTGATTGACAGAAAATGAACATCACCCAAACTGGAAAAGCCAGAGAGTAACTGCGTAAAACCTACGCTAAACATATATGTAGAGAGATACATGCACGCACTTAATGCACACACACACACATTGATCATTCATACGTCTGTCTCTCAGCTTCATTCAGGCCTAAGCAAAAATCCTTCTAATCTGTATCAAGCACTGTGGCTGTCATCCCTGTGATATTTCAGTGCCTCACTGCCTCTAATGGTTTTTTAGCTGATATTAGGAAATATTAGCCAAAAGCCTTTGAGAACCGTAGGAATCTTTCTGTCCGCCCCATTGGGTTTCAGATCAGGACTTGAATTCGTTGGCTAAGCCAAAATCTGTACACTTTCCTCTCTTTTCACTCTTAATTTTCCCATGTCCACAACAATTCGCCATCTTTCTTACAACATCTGGTAGAGTTTTTTTATGCATGTATATCTCAAGGCTGAATTAGGCACATGACTTTTGAAATTGCTTAAAATATTTTGACATCTTCCAGCCTACTCCTAAATCCTACAGATGGGTCAAATTATCTGCTCAGATCTGCTCAGTGGGTCTCACTGTAGTGTTTTCTTGTCCCTAAATGTGTAAAACAATTACGTGAAAAGAGGTTCCTCCTATCTCAGCTGAAATTTATGGTGCTGAGCTGAGGAGATAAGTTTAGCTAAACATTTTGTCAGCATGCAGCAAACCAAATGTGAATAAGGAATTTATATTTTCCGTATGTCTTCTTGGTGTTCTTGTATGCATTTATACTCGTATATCTCAAGAGTTAACATTAAAGCAATACAGATTTCAGGCATGTATTGAATATGCACACACCATAGTATTGATACATTTATAATGGTCTTCATATGGAAAATTCGAGCAAGTTCAAATGATTCACTAAGATTTTGTTTAGGTATTCGTGTCTGAACCAGAAACTCTCCAGAGGGCCATTTGCTTGTTTGATAAATCAGAAGAGAACACATTTTTATACAAGTATTTTAATACAGGAAATATGAGTCTAGTCAGTATCTTTCCAAATACATGTGTCTGAGTGGTTTTTGATGTGAAATGCTGCTTAATGTCTTTTAAAGTACTATTTAAACAACTTCACATGAGCAACTAGTAATCAATATGTCTCCCATTTTCTAACACTAAAAGACCAATCCTAAATAAATGCTTTTTTTAGTCACATATAATGAATAAAACAGGAAGAAAGTAGAAGAGGAGGAAAAGAAAACAGCAACAAGGCGTTACTTAGAATATGTATTATCCAAAAAATGTAAACCTCTAGTTTGGCTCTCTAATGGAAAAGAAATAACATGAAATTGGGCAATTACAGACCTTTTGCTGAGGTATGACTCAGCCTGCTGCATTTTGTGAGGGCTGGCAGGAATGGCTCTGAGAGCACTGAGCAGCGTCCAGGCAGGCCAGAAGCTACTGATTTATGACATAAAGAAGGGTGTAGCCAGAGAATAACTTCTAACAAATGCATCTGAAAATGAGCTGTAAAGAAATGATGGATTGATAGCAAAGAGCAGGCCCCCAGGAAATGCTGGGGTTTGAAAGCTCCCATTTAACTCTGGTTTAATTCTGTTTTGAGTGGAACCAGCAGAGGGAGAGGAGGCTTTTCCCAGAAACGATATTTTTATATTGTAGAGTGCAGAGCAATTCAGACAAAGAGTCCCAAGCATCTCAACAGAGGAAATGGAAGGCGAAGCTGCTTGCCAAACCTGCACTAGCTATGTTTGCAGAGCTTTCAGAAAAATAAAATCTAAGCCTTTTGGTAGTATGGCTTATCGGGAGGATTTCTGAACAAGGGACTAATGCTGTCTTATGTGGGGTGGGGAAATGTGGTCAGTAAGCCACATGAATGGGAGCTGCCACTCTGGTTTGGGTCACCAAGAATGCTGATCAAGGGCTGGAGAAAATGAGGGAATGACACTTAAACAGCTCGGGATGTTTTGCTCATCAAAAAATAAACAAACAGAAGTCTGAGAAGTGACTTAATGACAGTATATCTCCATCAAAATGCCAAGTACTGAAGGCTCTCTAACCCAAAAAGGAACGGTGTCACAAAACCCCATAGGCTGAAGAGAGTTTTAACTCTTGGAAGGAAATATTGAACATATAGATAGTTGCAGGGACTCATGGCCAAGGAGAGTGAGAGGCTTTCTGTCTCTTTCTGTGTTCAGATGAGGACATGATGCCTTTCTGAAAAAGAGGTTTCAGCCAAACTTGGTTTAGTCTTGTGCCAAACTCAAATTACTGGTCTTAAAATAGAGTTACCCTTAGTAAGTGGATTACTGTTTGCTAAACTAGACTAGATACTCTAACGGTCCGTTCTGACCCTAAATTATATCAGTCTTTAAGTCCTAATCTGCCCACTTGAATGAGTGTGGATACAATCGGTAATGTTAAATTAACATGCCTATTGAGATTTGTATTAATGTATGATTTCTGGGTTGGAAAAGCCTCAGTCCAGTCTGAAGACATATATTAAAGTCCCACTGAATCCACCAGGACCCACTCTGACTCTCTGATCTGCATTCCTGAAGAAGACTCTAGAAAATAGCCATGTAAAGTGAAATACATAATGCTTGGTGACATAGCATCCATGTTTTCCCACTTTTCTTTTCCAGTGTTCTTAGTGTATACAGTTGTTATTTTAAAAATTTTCTCTTCCCAAGTACAGGTAGTTCCAAAATAGGAAAAAAAAGTATTGCATAATGATGTTGATGTTAATTGCAGTACATGTGGGACCAATTGCACTGCCTTTTATTATAATTGATCACCATTTGCCATTGTAATGTCCTGGTTTTGATTGCTTATAATTTATGAAAATGCAATTACATGCGCTGAGATTTCTCATCCATTCCAGAAGCCTCAGTTTGAATGTTTTGGAGTTTTTAAAAGATGCGTTATTCAAAACAAAGGACTTGTCTCTTTAAAAAAATAGGTTTGGGAGAAACATACCGTTTTATCTATGTTAAAACAATTATAGTGCTTTTTCTATGAATAGCCAATGTGCTTCTTACCTTCTGAGTGGAGAACTTGAGAGCTGGTAAGTTGTTGGAAGGTGACTTGCTGTGCCTGTGAGGATCTCCCTATACAGCACAAGCAAGAAGCCTCTGAAAAGCTCACAGTTCCCACATGCTCAGAAAAGCCTTTTTCCATGTCTGCTAAAAAAAAAAAAGAAAAGAAAAGAAAGAAAAAAAAAAAGCAACAAAAAACAAACAGAAAAAACACTTTTACTGAGCATGTTCAACTACCTTACAGTTCCTATGCTGCTCAGACTGGACTGGGACCTCCCCACAGGGAAATTATGATGCCTCTTGGGGACTCAGAAGGACTGCCTCTGTAATTACTGCTCTGTTATTTGGGTTTGTGGAGATGGGCACTGAGAAGAGGTACTTGTCTCTTCTGTGGCTTCTCCCCTGGTGCTCAACCAGCACAAAGTAGAGAGCAGCCTTATTCAAATGGAAGAGGGGACGAAAGCTGCTCTGGGCAAGGGCAGAGGAAACAAGATGTGCGAGTTAGTTCCGTGAAAAGGATGTACTTGAGTAATTAGACTGTAAAGAACAATAGGGCCAAATTAAGATTGCACAGGCAGCCCTGGTTTGCGTAGTTTCTGAGTTTTGTGCACCCCATTTTGCATCTATGATGTTGGTCCTCCATTTTTATACGGGAGGTGTAATGCCTCAGCACAAGCAGTGTGCAGTAACTAAACGCTGTGTTCCTCAGTGGTATCATTCTGCTGTCCCCAGCATGTAGCTCTCTCTCCTTGGCAGATAAACAGCAGACCTTACTTCCCTCAGTATTTCTCCTCTCTCACTTTACTTTTTTTTTTCTCTCCAGCAGTTTCCAATCCTGTTGGTCCTCATTCCCGCCTGGATGTACCTTTGTGGCTTTCTCCCCTTTGTCTTCTTTGGTCTGTGTCCTTGTACCTTCCATGTGTATTTTACAACCCTGCTTATGCAGCTTGCAAGTCCCTTTCCAGATCAATTCTTCTGTCTCCCCAGTGTCTTCTCTCATTTCACTTCCTTTACTATTCTCTTCCTCTCTAGATCTTTTTTCTAATTTTTCTAGTTTTTCTTTTGTCTGGCAGTATTTTCTCTAGTTCCTTTCTCCTAATTCTGTAATGTATTCATCTCTTCTAAGTTCTCATCCATTCTCCCCTTGAAACCACTAAACTTCTTGCATCCATAACTTCCTCCGGTAGGGATTTGCACAGCTCTATTACCACCAGGTGAAGAAACACTCCCCATTGTTTTCAACCTGGCTCTTACTAGGTCCACGTCATGCCCACTAGATCTTGTATTGGAAAAGACAGGGAACAGTTGATCCCTGCTCAACCTCTCCTTGTCATTTGTGGTGCTGTAGACCTCTGTCATACTCCCACCCCCAATCTGCCTCTTTTCCAGATTCAATCATTTCTCATATGGAAGTCATTCCAAACCTTTGATCGTCCTTTTGGCCTTTTTTTGAACCGTTTCCAGTTTACTATATACTTTTTTGTCAGATGAGAGGACAAAACAACACACATTATTTGAGGTGTGGAAGGACCATGGGTGTAGAGGGTGATTAAATGATTTTTGGTTTGCTTTCTATCCCCTTCCTAATTGTTCCTAGCATAGGATTTGCTATTTTTTTCTGATGGCTTCTGAGTCCTAAGCCGATGTTTTCATTCCAGGTTCACTTCTTGGTGGTAATAGTCAGCTCGGATCCCATCATTTTATAATGAGTCTAGGATTGTTTTTCCCCACATGCATCGCTTTATGTTTATATACACCGAATTTCATCTGTCATTTTATTGCACAGTCACTCAGCCTCATAAGGACCTTCTGCAATTCTTCACCCTTCACAATCCCCACTGTTAAAAACCAACAGGAAGCCTGTGGCTCCTTTTGTGGTTTTTTTTTTCAGGAAAGGTTAGCAGTGTCTGAGCAATGCAGAGACACCCATCTTTGTGCAAGGCCGTCCGTATGAGCTGCCATTACACTGTTCCCAGGACAAACTGGGCCCTGTGAGGGAGGATGGCAGGAGCCTGCAGGGCAAACAGAAGACTACCTACCACACCTCCACGAATGCACTGCGGTCTTCGCTTCAACAGGGCCTGAAAGCATGGGGAGGAGCAAGGCAGGCTTACCCTCTACAGCTGCACATGTTGCTTGGGAGTTAGACTGGCTATGGTACAGCCACACGTCTGCTAATGTCANCAAAAGAAAGACAGGTTTGAGTCTGACGCTGAAGCACTCTCTGCTACAGTATGTGCCATTTACTTTAGTAAGGCTGATTAAGTCATGCATTTACAAGTAGACCTTCCATCAGAGCTAATTTAAAGCAGATGTTCTGGGTTCCACAGCCAGGGAGGCATCAATCTGAGAATTGCAAGGGTCTCTGTAAGAGCACTGTTTTTACTGCACTTTATAGCGCGCTGGGAGGAGGTTAATTGGTGTAAAAGTTTAATTTCAAATAAGGATCCCCTTTTAAAATTGCATATATGCATATACTTTTTATGGAGCGTTATATTACAAAGTCAAAGTGGGGGAGAAAAATAATCCAAAAACATTTCAGGATCAAAGACACCCAACCTGTCAAATGCTAAGATATTTTTATGAGGAAATAGGACTCACATTTTCTCCAGGAGACGCAGAGAGAAGTAAGGATTGGAAAAATATTTAACTAGATTCCATGGTATATTAGGAGAAGGAGGAAAAAACCACCTATGCCAATATGTTGGTTTCAGAACCTTCTGGCTTGGCTTCCGCTACTGAAAATATTGGCAAGAAAATGCTCTGTGCAGGGATTATTTATTAGAAAAGCAATAGATTTGTACAGTTTAACAATAGAGGGAGGATTCAGAATAGTCCATTTGCTCCATGTTCTAACTTTCAACTACTTTTGTTTTTTATTTGTGAGCCAGAATAACTATACTTATCCTTTGAAACGATCATCAACACTGGCTTAGCATAATTTTATTATTTGATTAATTGTACTGCCTATGGAGGGATTATGGCCTGTTTCTTACACTGAAAACTGCACAGGCTACTCTGATGGCAGACCAATTTTCTTATGAATCATAGGTCATAAAGATTTACATTTCATATTTATCAGAAGTAATCACATTTTTGCCTTTAGTAAACACAACAGCAGAAGAACCATAGAATGATCTGGGTTGGAAGGGACCTTAAAGATCATGGAGTTCCAACCCCCCTGCCCTGGGCAGGGACACCTCCCACCAGACCAGGTCCCTCCAAGCCCCATCCAGCCTGGCCTGGAACCCCTCCAGGGATGGGGCAGCCACAGCTTCTCTGGGCAACCTGTTCCAGGGCCTCACCATCCTCCAGGAAAGAATTTCTTCCTGGTATCTAATCTAATTCTCCTCTCTTTCAATTTAAAACCATTACCCCTCGTCCTGTCATGTGGATACACTCTCTGACAAAGAGTCCCTCCCCAGCTCTCCTGTAGCCCCCTTCAGATATTGGAAGGCTGCTCTAAGGTCTTCCCAGAGCCTTCTCTTCTCCAAGCTGAACAACCCCAGCTCTCTCAGCCTGTCTTCACAGCAGAGGTGCTCCAGCCCTCTGAGCATCTTGGTGGCCCTGCTCTGGACCCGTTCCAACAGGTCCATGTCCTTCCTGTGCTGAGGACTCCAGAGCTGGACACAGTGGGGTCTCACCAGAGTGGAGCAGAGGGGCAGAATCCCCTCCCTCGATCTGCTGACCACACTTCTTTTGATGCAGCCCAGGATGCTGTTGGCTTTCTGGGCTGTGAGCATGCATTGCCAGCTCATGTTGAGCTTTTCATCCACTAACACCCCCAAGTCCTTCTCCTCAGGGCTCCTCACCAGCAATTCCCTGCCCGACCTGTATTTGTGCCTGGGATTTCCATGACCCACGTGCAGGACCTTGCACTTGGCCTGGTTGAACTTCATGAGGTTTGCACGGGCCCACCTCTCAAGCCTGTCCAGGTCCCTCTGGATGGCTTCCCTTCCCTCCAGCGTGTCAACTGCACCACACAGCTTGGTGTCATCGGCAAACTTGCTGAGGGTGCACTCAATCCCACTGTCCACGTCTCTGACAAAAAGAAACTGTATTTAGCTTGAACTTCAGTCTAGTTTTGCAGGTAATACAAACTATGGCAGGATTCAGCTCTAGAAAGGCTCTCCCTCCCTCCCTCTGTTCTTTTCAAGTGCAACTCAAAAAGGTATTGATGTGATTAGTGAAGTTCCTGTGCAGGGTTTACACCTATTCCTCAGTGTAGGGGTACACAGAGACCCGAGTGGGCTTTGTGCCCGAGAAAGAATACAATCCTTCAGAGAATATGGAACTAACAATCTCGTAATGTATTGGAGCCAAAACAGGCAAAGCACGCCGGGCCAAAGGCATCCTGACTGGAAACCCCTGTGATTTCAGAAGGCTACGACACAGATTAATCTTACCCAATGCACTTTGAATGCAGAATAGATGGCACGTAGTAACTGTTCCCATGTCAAAATAGCTAACATATCTCTTGGAGATACGTTCCATGTTCCAATGAAGTGCATGAACTTAAGAATTTTTTTTCTTTCCAGGTCAATAATGCAAGAATAAATTAAAAGTAGGAAGTCCTGATAAGTGCTACAAGGATGTCCGTGCTACAAAAACATCAGTCCGTGTCTTCTCTGACTCTCTTATTCAGTACCCTCTTCCTCATTAATCTCACTTTCACAGTTGTGAAACAAGTTGCTGCCAAGCTTGGTATCTGGGGCCAGGAAAAGTTTTTATGCTGCAGCCATTCGGAATATGTTTTGCAACTTTGTTAAAATAGAGGGAGACTGCCCCAAAAGCCATTACTACCAAGTTTGTACAGGACAACAGTGGGCTTCAGGTTCTTCAGCTTTGTTTTGTCTTTGAAAAGATTGCTTCCAAATGCCATTCAGTAATTTTCAGCCCCAAAAACACAAACTGTGAGGCCTTCCAGTTAGCAAATACTGAAATCTGGAGTTGGCTTTTCTAAAATGTCTTCCAGAGTGCATTGGAGTCCTTCTGACTTCAATAGGGCCTTTTGGTTTAGCCTTTATTGACATCAGTATGTCCCTAGTAACTTGGGATCTCTTCACCTTTTAAGCCCCAGACTTGCAGTTCTCCAAATTCCTCTTTTCCCAGATAAAATATGAATACTTGCCAAGACTCTGGAGAGATTTGGCTGTTGCATCTAAATCCAAACTTGAGATCCACAAACTCCTGTTCATAAACTTCCGACCCTGCAAGTACCTAGGATCCCTCGTGCCCACCAGCAAAGTTCCCTGGAGACCTAAATTCATACCTCAGATTAGGTGCTGCCTCCTCCTTCCAGATGGTGTTAGACTTGACCGGCATCACCAAAGGAACACAATCTGAACTGGGAATGGTAGACAAAAGAAGGTGCTTCTCTGAAACCAGGTTAAGGGGCCTAATTATCAAATCAGAGGAGAGATCACTGGTTCTCCTATTGACCAGTCTATGCAAATTCCAGCTTGATAAGCTCTTTGCTTCGTACATCTCATTTGCAGGTGTTGTTAAGGAAAAAAAAGTTAGTAACTAACTTTGCTTGGTGGCTTTTTCCATGTGCTTTAAAATACTGTGAAGTCAACATAAGCTTTACTGCTTATGAAATGGAGGAGAAAAACTGACAAATGTTGATCTGTCTTTCAAATATTATTACCATGTTGATAGAGGCCAAAGCCAATAATTCCTCTATTAGATACCTTTGATATAGAATTATCCTGCAGAGGGTATAGATGAGGGTGAGCTAGTAACTGTGATGTTCATAAAAGCATGGAAAACCAAAGATGGATGTAAGCCAGATGTTTATGCTGCAGTGAAGGCTCCGAGTTGCTACGAGTTGGTCAAATTTACCCATCTGGAAGATTTCTCCATTTGGGGTGAAAGATGATGTTCTGAGACCGCTTTCAGCCATGACATTCACTGCTCATTAGGGACAACTTGTGTTTTATCCTAATTTTCAGCTGCTCAGATGTCCATGAGGGACTGAAGACATCTGAACCGCTTGTGTCTAAGCCAAAACTTGTTAAGATCTGAATGCAAGAGTGGTGCTGATCCTGGAGGTCTAACACGATCATTTCCATCAGCTATATCTTTTACCGTTCCTTGTGTACCTGTTACTTTTTTTAGCATTAGTGGGGAGCTACTGGGAAATACCAGCATGGGTAGGGCTTCACAGAGACCGAGATAATTCTTAAATCACTGAACTTTGTTAGTGAAACATGCTAAATAATCACCGTGCTACAGATGTATGTTTTCATTATTATTTTTCCTTCCTTTGTTTCTAAATACATGTCTCTGTTTTGATGTTCATAAAAGCAGGAGGCAAAATGCAAGTCTGTGTCCTTGGATCCTTCGTGGATCCTGGAGTCTGGCTGCTGGTGCCAAATGGACTCTGTGCACAGCAACCCATTCAGCTCTGCCAAGACATTTCTTGCTCCCCACTAACTTATGATGTCAGTTGGAGCAAAATTCATCTCAGTATCTTTACTTTTATTACGGTAACTGTGTTGCAAAGCTGAAAATAAAAGCAGCAGTACCCTGGCTTCCCAGCTGGTATGAAAAAAAAGAGCTGCATCAGTTTATGCCAGCTGAGGATGTGGTTCAAGCTGTTTGGGGAGTTTGTGTTTGGGTTTTTTTCCCTGCAAGCTGTTTGCCGTAATCTCAAGGACATTAGAAAAATGTTAACATCAGCCAGTTGGGGGTAGGAGTAAAAAAAAACCCTGAAAATTTAATATAGTTGCAGAGCACTTTTTGTTTTTTCCATTAGCTGATATTCTCAGGTTACCAGAAAGGAATTCGTTTTACTTCTCCACATTCATGGCTAGTGAAATGAGATTGAAAGATTTTAGAATAAATGGCCAGGCCGAAAACTAGCAGCGCTTGGGCTGAGGTTCGGGTTAGGGCCTTTGCAGATTCAAGGCAGGTAGGCATCTATTTCCTGGTCCTCGGCAATAAGACTAGGAAGTGCAGGAAATTCATTGTCTTCAGCTTGCCACTGCTGGCTTGCTGCAATGGCTATACATCACACGAAGGACTGACAAGCTCAAAGTCTCCATGCCAATCTGCAGCTGCTTTTAATCATATGCAGATTTATGAGACACCCCCCCGTATCCTCGGTGGAGATCTAGAAACTGTGCTTTGTTTTGACTTGACATACATTTTTCCATTTAAGATTAAGAAGTATGAGCCCTATTAGAGTGCATTGCAGCTAGGAAGCAGAAGGGGTAAAGCTCTGTCTGAAATGGAGGAAATGATGATGTAATTTTGAACCGTTAAGGACTGAAGGGATTAAAAGATTTGGAGTAGGATTTGGAAAGTCTCTGGTGTTGCATACAGTAGGGCTATATTGCCTGCCTCACCATCTGGAGAGAGAAGGCCTTTTTCCTATTTACTGGTTTGGGGGTTGTTGTTATAGCTGCGCAGCTCATGAGCGCCATGGCCCTTCATCACTTCCATTAGAACCCCTTTTTTTTCCCTTGAGGGACCACAACGTCACAATAAATATTTGCTGCAGGGCAAAGCCTGCCGCTAAGGTCTGGTCTCAGGCCTAAGAGCAGCAGAGGCACGAGGCCGGCTCAGGCTTGGAAGCTTTCCACCTTATAGTAACATTACACTTACCTCATTCTCTAAAAAGAACATTTCTAGCCATTATCAACAACCATGGACCGAAGCCTGATGCTTCTTTTCCATGGGTTTGGACAGCTTGCTGTCCGGTCCGTGCAAGGATTTATAACCTGACGGGTTTAGTGGTCGGACGTGTGCCCTGGGTGATCCTGGCCAGCCACATCTTGCACGAGGGGGGTATGTGAAACCTCAGCGGGCTCAGGCAGCGCCCTGGCTCGGCAGCGCCGGTGGCTCCAGGCAGCTGGCCTCTCGATTCAATGTTGTGCTTTCTGATGCACCGAGCAGGAGCTGTATGAAGAGTGAAGTGGCTCTTTTTCTTCAGCTTCCCCTCGGCCATCCTGCTTTTACAAAAGAGGTCCAGGAGAACAGGGGCGAAGTCATCCTATGCTATAGAAATTACACTGTTGTTCTGTGCTGCTGAAGTCCTATAGCAGGTCATTGCAGGGTTATCTTCCAGCAGTTCAATTGAGATCTCACTAGCTGTTTCCATTAAGAGAAGAAATTGACTTTATTTTTTTCTTTATCTCCATAATAAAAACATCTTTATGGACTCAAATCCCCTTTATTAACCAAATCTATTTTCTCTGAGCAGAACCGGAAGCAAGTAACATGGGGCAACACCTGGTCCTATTGCAAACAACTGCTCGCCCACATTCTCTCTCCCTTTCTGTGTCATTTTCTCAAGGCTGGCTCTAAGCTCTAAGCACACCTCTGGCTGCAGCTCAGGTCCCTCACTACCTTTTATGTTTGCTCCCTTGCCCGCTCTGGTGCTCCTCTCATGTACAGGCACACCATTGCAGTCAGAGCTGTACGCTGTCCTGCTTGTATCAGCAGAGATGGTTTTGTTAAGATTTTCATGGAAATTTGAATACTCCAGTGACAAATATGTCCATATCGAGTACATGACATGGACATTAAGCTAAGAATAAGTCAACAAATAGCAAGACAATAAATTGTTTCTTAGTCTCTAAGAGCAGAAGTGACAGTTTGACAAGTGTTCTTGCCAGGCTTTAAAGGATGAACAAACCCCATCAACGCTCTAAACACATAGAAAGTAAGTATGCACGCAAAAAAGTAGGCATATTCTCTAGCAAAAATCTGTTTGAGAAACTGCATTGCAAATACACTTTCAAAGCCTGTTCTGTGATGACTGTGCTACATGGAAACACAGCATGAATTTGTGGTCTGCTCCTATTAGTTTTCATCACAAAGCAAGCAAATAAAATCAGCCATTTAGACATGCCGAAATGGCTTTAAGGGCCTGGTAAATTTGTAAGAGCAATCACAGTTGCAAATCAGAGGTTACATAAAAAAAAACCAAGGTGCATCAGTCTAATTCGAGGCTTCCAACGACCTGCTTTCTTATCTACCTCCAAAGTCAGGAAAAAATGAGTGTCATATGCTCTGATAACAACTTTCACACGTTCCTTATCTGAGCAGAAATAGCACAGGGGCTGTCTCACCGAGGGAACCATAAATCAAAACTGAAACAACAGTTTTAGTGGAGCCTCTGGGATTTGTATCAGCTCAAGACCGGGCCATACCATTATAGCGTATAAGCTGGCCATAAAGACAGTGTTAAAGGAATCTTTAAAACTTTGAAATAGATCCAGTTTACTTTCAGAAATAATCAGTGATTTACGGGAGTCATATTCCTGTATTATCTTTATTATTATTTTATTGCGTGGTTCATCCAGGGTCGATCAAGACTCCAGAGCTCTCCGAAGCTGGGCTGTGCCTGCTGCAGTGGCACATACAAGACCTAACACTGAGGAAGGAAAGTCCTTTCTGTCAGTCTCATAACTGGGCATACGTTTATGCTGGGGACTGGGTTGCTGCTTGACAGGTAAGAGGGTATAGCGCTGTGTTGCAGACAGGCAGGTCTGGGGATAACTTCTCTAGAGCATAGCAAACTTTGTGGGTCCCACCAGCAGCACTGAGATTGCCCAAACAGAACTGTTCTCAGCAGCATAAAACACTCGTAGGAGGTACATCCTGCTTGGTTCCCGAGTTACTACTCTGTGGTAACAGAAAATAATCTAGAGGACAGTTTGTGGACATCGTCCCACATATCTGCTCGGGTTCATATGAATCTGGTGATCATCTTAATTAAAAAAAAGAAGGACTAGATGACACAAGTACACACATGGATATGCTATTCTCATTTAGAAAGGCCAGAAAACGGCAATTCCCCAGAAGAAAAATATTGGGCTAAATTCAAAAGACCTCTTCGCTCAAAACCATTCCACAAAGACAAGAAGAGTGTCTGTGGAGGGATCGCAAATCATATCCCTCAGCAAAGCTGACATAATATGGCAAAGTAGTTTTATAGGCTGCCCTACTGTATACAGTTAGGGAATAAATGTACACAACCAAACCAAATATTGCTTGCTAGTGGCTGAGAAACAGAGAAGATACAGTTTTGACTCCTTTTTTCTTCTCTTTCTCTCTCTGTGCCATCTTCAGAACAGTTACAGCTGGCCATCCAGCAGAAGATTTCTGTGCTGAAACTGAGTTCTACAGCCTTTCTGTGGATCAGTTGTGCTTATTTCTCAAGACACTTCTGTTACTTTGAAAAGCATATCAAGGTACCTTGTAATAAGTGATGCTTTCATGATTATAAGCAGCAGTTGTCTGGTAGGCTGAAAACAGTCACCCGGTTTACCCAAACTGTGTTTTTAACCCACAGTCGTCACCTGGATAGATGTACTGCACCATTGAGGTTGCAGCAAGGTGTGGGTTGTTCTCTTTTCCCAAGTAATAGGTGATAGAACACGTGAAAATGGCCTCAAATTGCACCAGGGGAGGTTTAGATTGGATATTAGGGAAAATTTCTTCACTGAATGGGTTATCAAGCATGGAAACAGGCTGCCCAGGGAAGCGGTTGAGTTGCTGTCCCTGGAGGTATTTAAAAGACGTGTAGATGTAGCGCTGAGGGACGTGGTTCAGTGGTAACTTGGGTTAAGCAGAGTTAACTTGATGATCTTAAAGGTCTCTTCCAATCAAAACAATTCTATGCTTTTATGATCAGTTAGTCCTTATGCCTGGAAAGAGTTTGGTCCCTTCTATCCTGAGCCCTGACAGACAGGTGGACTTTTGCCATCAACCTGGGGGGAAGCTCCCCTTCAATTTCAGATGCATGAAATTAAATCTGTAAGTTCTGGTCAGCGTTGCCATTGCTGGCTTTCACAGGGTTGTTTAAAAGGGCTTTTTCCCATTGTTTTTCCAAGGACCTGCCCAAAAATGTTTCCATCCAAACCACCATCACGCAAGACTCCAGCAGAGGAGCGAAGAACAATAGCACACACGCTTCCAAGTTCAATAGCAATTTCAAGGATTTCAGCTGTCACAGTTAATTAGTGGCAGTTTCTCTCAGGCCTCCTTTGCTTAACCCCTGAAGGATGAGGCTTGGAAAACTGCTGCTTGAGAGGGCAAGAGAGGTCGAAAGACCAGTTTTGTAGCAGCCAGGAATTATTAAGAAAGCAAAACTAAAAAAAATGGAATGTGTTGTGAAGTGAGTATTTCAGACAAAATGAGATTCAACTGCTATTTCCACTTTTGCTAAAGAAAGAGGCATGAGCCTCTCCGTGAGAGGGTGGAGTCCGGAGCCTGGATTTTGGGCAAGGTTATTTTAGAAAACTGAAGACAGTCCAACTGTTGTTCTAGGGCAAGCACTTCCCAACTTTAGGGTATTTAAAAAACCCCTGGATCCTGATCTGAAATCTGTGGCTTGGGCTTGTTTCTAAACATTTCTTTTTCTTGCAAAAAAGGAAAGGCATCATACGGTAAGCCGCTGGCTTACTGTAGGCACACTGGCACTCTGTCTGCTTACAGGAAACTGCCTCGGCATGCCTTCCCTTCCAAAAGGTGTGGTGTGGTTGCTAGATACAAGATCTGAAAGTCTTGGGGAAAGAAAAATTGGAAAATCCGATGTTCCCGAACACTGATGCACAAACAACATCTCATGATTGTCATTCCAAATGATTTCATCTGGGATGGAGTTAACTTTTTTTTTTTTTGGCTAGCAGCTGGTGTTGCGTTGTGCTTCGGATTCGGGACGGGAATACTGTGATAGCGCACTGGTGGTTTTGATTGTCGCTAAGCAATCAAGGCCTTTTCTGCTCCTCCGACTGCCCCACCAGCGAGTAGACTGGAGGGGCACAAGAAGCTGGGAGGAGACACAGCTGGGACAGCTGGCCCCAGTGACCAAAGAAACACCCCATGCCATATGACCTTGCGCTCAGTAAAGCTGTGGGAAGAAGAAGGAAGGGAGAGGATGTTTGGAGTTATGGCATTTTGTCTTCCCAAGTAACTTCTATGTGCGATGGCGCCCTGCTTTCTTGGAGATGGCTGAACACCTGCCTGCCGATGGGAAGCGGCGAATAAATTCCCTGTTTCGCTTCGCGGGAGTGGCTTTTGCTCTGTCTATTAAACTGTCTTTATCCGGACCCACAAGTTTTTTCTCACTTCCGCTCTTCCAGTTCTCTCCCCGCCGTCCAAACTGGGGGGAGCGAGCGAGAAGCTGTGTGGTTCTAGCTGCCAGCTGGGGTTAAACCGTGACAATGGATAGACCGGAGCAGTTCCTCACTCCTCTGTGAGTACCCCTGACGTCCTGAGCAAGCACCTCCACGCAAACTGTGTCGGAGGATGCCGTCTGGGTGCAGCCTCTTCCCTCACAGCTCAGGGAAGAACGTCTTCCCCAGCAGCTGCCAACCTGCACCATGAGGACTGTTGGCCTGCTGTGGCCACCACCTCCAAAATAATAAGGCCCAGGACGCAGTACCCTTACCCCAGTCCATAGCAGGCCTCACGACAAGGGGCAGTCCCCATCACGTGGGCTTACGCAGGACCCAAGCATCACCTAAGGCAGGTCTCACGAGAATGCCACGTCCCCTTGGTTGGATCAGGAGTCATGGGGATCCCCCTGAAACAAAGAAACCCCTATCACCCCTTATTTCAGGTTTTACCACGCTGTGCACGTGTCAGGATTAAAACTTGTCCCCTGACACAGCCAGGGGGTTCTGAGCGCTCCCCAGGCCAGAGCCTGAGAGAGGGGTCAACGGAGGAAAACATGGCACAGGGATTTCCACCTGCTATACGAGAGGGCCCGTATTTTACGGGAGGTTAGCAGCCCTGCCAGGCATCGCTCGCTATATACGACCCTCTGAGGGACCTTTAAGAACGAATGGTGTCACAGATGGGAACAGACCGAAATTAGGGGTTGTCCTGCGGGACGCAGCAAAGGTAGCTCAGTAAAAATCAAGGGCCTATTCAGAATACCCGCACTTTGGTGTTACCCGAGATACATCACTTACGGTTGCTGGTGGTATTCCTAAGCCTTCTGTCCGTCTCGCAGACAGCAACAGCTGAAGTGTGAGTAAATCCTCCACTACGTCTCCAGAGAAAACAAGAGGCCCTTACATTCAAGGAGAATGCTTGTCACAGTCTCTCTGTGACAGCTCAGCATTTGATATGAGTGGGGGTAGGGGGAGGGAAGCTGACGGCAGGTGGAGATTTTCAGGCTAATTACCTTGAATAATTTGCCTGCAGGTGCTGTGCAGGTGGTCTGAGCCCTTAGGTGTTGACCTAGGAAAAGCAATGGGAATCCTGCATCCGCCACCACCCCCCATCTGAGCTGCAAGCCTGGGATGCTGAAAAAATCCAGATTCCACAGTTTAATTCCCAGGTAACAGTTTAGGGTTGTTTCCCTAAATGTTTGGAAGGAGGAGAAAAAGGGGTTGATCCCACGGAAAAGTTTAACTCCATTCGCTTCGGTAGCTTGCTGCACGTCAGCTTTAAAATGACCCCAAAGGGGAGAAGTTGAGAAGAGCATTCAGCAGCTAAACCCCGTAGGCGTTTGAAAAGCACACCAAAACACACATTCTTTCCTGAGGCTGGGAAGGCAGCTAGTAGGCGTCACACCCTCTTGGAACCGGCCTCTGCTGTTTTAAGATATTCTGGAGTTTTAGTTAGTGACAAACACTCTGCTTGCTTGTGAAATGTGCTAGAGTTCTCCTCCAGACTGCTGACTTGAGGGCTACTGTGATTGCATTAAGTTTTAAAGCTATTTAACAGCTCTTTATTTTAAGCCAGTTTCTCAGTACGTATGAACCTAGAGAGTCACAGTGATTTCTCAGGTGAAGTAGTAAGTTATACCAGGGAGAGCTAGGCTCTTGGATTATCAGAAAAAAAAAATAAATCTCGTTTCTGGAAACAAATTAAAAAGCTACACCAGTATTCCATGCTTGGACATACAGGAATATGTCATGAAATAGGGTTATTAGTTTATGCTACATGCTCTACTGGTTTCTAAAATCAGATATATCATGCATTTTTTAATGTTGCATGTGCCATGCTCGGGGTTTTTCCCAGGAAGCACTTATAAGCCTTTCCACACGTAGGTTGAGACTCCGTATAGGCTGATCCCAAATTTACCAAGAAACAACGGCTTTGCTTACATGCTCAGGGGCCAAACTTCTGGGTGGGGTAAGGCAAAGACTTCCTGGGGAGTAGATTGCAGAAGATTGCCTTAAACCCAGCATGGGTTGAAGGATGTGAATTTTCCCCCATGAATTTTAGGGTGAAGAAAATCTAAGTATTCAAAGTCTACTTCAAAATTCACTTTTTTCACAAAAGTTGTCCTCTGGTATCAAAAGCTGCAATGCTACGAGGAGGTACAGAAAAGAATCAAAAGAAATTACTGTTCAAAGAAGTAAAGAGCGGGAATATTGAAACCAAAGAAATTCCAGGATGTTCAGCGTATCTGAAATCCGTGTTCCTCCTTTACAGCTGGGAACCGTCGTAAAGAAACCCTTATTTTAGCACCCTCTTTGTGATGGGCACCTTGTGCACACAGCGGGCTAGGCCAGACTCAAGAGGGGGTGGATTTTTAAGGTTTTTGGAGAGGAGCTGAAAGCAAATGGTGTTTTCCTTTGGGTGCAGTTACCGGACAATTCTATAGCATGTAATTTTTTAATAACAAGTATGTGGAGACCTGTAACTGCCAGTGTACGTATATGTGGGTGTCTTATCACCTCCCTCGAGCCGGATGGTTTCGGAGCGTTTCCACGAGGAGAATAGATACGCTGAGTTGTCGTCAGATGCCACTCCACTGCTGTTCTGTTTATTTTTAGAAAATGCAAACTGACCCCCGTTGGCCAGGACAAGGGTGGGATCAAACAGCAGGAGGCCGTGGCTTTGCTCAACCTTTAGGCCTGGTGCTCGCCACCACGCTGCCCCAGGGCTTTTGTTCTTTGTCCTTGCTCAGGACGTGCCCTGTGTTTGCTTTATCCCTTGCTGTTCTTGCCCACTCGGCTCTATCAGATAGCATCAGCTCCTTTTATGATAGGAAATAGAAATGTCCCGGGAATCTCTTGATATCCCTCTAGCCTCACCACTTGGTGTTTAACCATTTGCCCTATGTTCTGCACTGTTCTGTTTCAGCTGCCACTGAATAAAGGAGCAGTTACGCCACCGGCGCTAACCTGAGGCCAAACACGCTCTGTGGGAGCCTGTTTTTCCAGGGGAACAGCAAGCTCTACCTATCTTCTCCTGCCTCTTGCTGGGTCCACATCAAACAGACAAAAGGACCACGGACAGATTAGAAATGGCACAAGCATAATCAGGCAGCCACTATTTTTTTGCCACGATATTTTCATTACCACAAACCCAGTCTGAGCTCTCTCCTATAGAAACCTCCTGGGGGATTTTTAATCTTCCTGCTTGTTTTTGTTCCATCTGTCTTTTCAGAGAGTCCCCGAGGAATATTTATTCTTTCTTTGGAATCTGCCGTCTCTTTCGTAAACTCTTTCTCACTTCTGCTATAAAAACATATCCAGGACAGAACTCCTTCCAGTTTCCAATTTAATTTTATTCCTGGGCAGTTTATACCCAGTTGTTCCCATGCTGTGCTTGTGCCTTAACTCGAGTAGCTCTTTTCCATCCCTGGGGTTCTCCCCCGCAATGTATGAAAAGTGAATTCTTTCTTTTCAGGGCACCTCACATTTCTCTTTGTTTCAGATGGGCTGCCTTGGGCTTATCGCAGACCACTCCCGAGCAGTTTATGAGTTCCCCTTCAAAGACTTTGCCATGCGTCAGGATATCGTCTAGATACAACACGCTGGGCAAAGGACACGTACCACACAGCAGCCTCTTTATTAGTAGACGGTGCCTTTTTTTTTTAAATGAGTTCAAGCCTTGTCCTGCACTAAGGGCAGGGATTTCTTTTCCTGTCTTTTGAAGCCACCACTATTTTTCCAGATCTAATAAGGAAAGGCTGGCTGGATCTGCTACAGCATTCTAAGCACCATCCCTTCCTCCAAGTAACAGCCGCCTTTTAAAATCACTGAATTTTACTTGCCAACATTCACTCGGAAACTCGTGCTGCTATCTCATTTCACAGTAAAAACTCTATGAAGGTCAGGGCTTGACTGCAGGTTTAATTAGGCTTAGTTAGTCCGTATTTTATTTTGTTACTGGTAAGTGTTATAGGCGATTGGTTAAGGGCCTGTTTCTGCCAGTAACTGGACCAGTTTTAACACCTATTCCTCTATAAGAGCTGGAAAATAAATACCGATTCCTTTTCAGAAAATGTCTTAAGACTGTTGTTTTTCCTCATTTGGAGGTACTGGCCTGTGCTGGGACCAGTCCAAGGACAATTGTGAGAATTTACTTGCACTCCACCTTCTTCTTCAGCCCTTGGCCCCTCTACAGACACATCTATGATAGCCATGTTGTGCAGTCATTCCTCATTTTATAACATTCTGCTGTTTATCAGAAGTGCTCAGGAGGCGAGCGGGAATCCATACTTGCTCCACAAAAGCCCAGATTCCTCAAACCTCTCTGCCAGGTCTCAACCAGGTTTCCTCTTGGAAACCTCTCCCAGGAGGAAGCTGTTACGGTTATTTCTGTCCCTGGAGGTGAAAGGAGTTGCGCATGGCAAACGAGGTGTGCGTACCTGCCCTGCCAACCCTGAACCACATGTTAAAAAGGGAATTTCCATCAAATTACTGGGAACGCCTTTCCTCACCCTGGCCTAATGAAACTCAGAGCGGTCAGTAATTCCTTTGCTACCTTGGCTAATCAGACTCAAAGCCCAGAGATCCGGTTTCTAAGCCCTGTTAAAGCCCTTTTTGGACAGGTTTTTGGACCCCTTGATCTCTACCTGTTTTGACGTGCTTATGTCCACTGTCTGTGTGTGCTCCCGCCAGCTATGTCCAGTTGCTAGTGTACCTCCTCGCCTGCTGGTTGACTGTCATTGGCCTAAATCCCCGTGACCTGACTTTCCAGCTTTGTGTCACCTCCTCTAGCCCTTGTTGGGAGAGGAGCTTGTACTGAGCACTTGCGAAATTCTCTTCTGGATTATTTTTAATGGTTAAAGGCTTATTCTGCAGCCAGGATTATTTTTTTTTTCTCTTTAATTGCAAGTCGAAATACTGTAATAGGGCATTTTTTCCTCCTTTTTATGCCAGTGCTGTTTTTTCTTGTTTTACAGGGACTGAACAATGTTTCAAGTCACGAGCCACCCACTATTCCCTCTCAGCAGTACTACACTGAGCGATCTGCCCGCATATTCCTCTATAAAAGCTGCTGCTGCTTCCAATGAATAGTGGCAAAGACCAAGTCATGTTCCGTAAACCATTTTCACAGCCTCTTGGAGTGCCTTTTTTTCTTTCACTGATACTGAATGTCAAAGCCCCCTTGTGAATTTATAAATAGACCCATTGCCAATTCATCCTGGAGGACCTCACTGTGCCAGGAACACACATTTCCTCTGCTTCTCTGCCCTTTCAAGTAGGGCATCTCCTTTCCCTCCACTTCAAGCTTTTGACTCTTCCCAGGTCACCTTAGGTTAGTGGCTGGTGCCAAACTATGTACCAAGGACTTGCACAAAGTCTAGGTAATTCAGATATGATTTTTTTTTTTTCAGTCTGGCAGTAAATCTTGCCACAGCATCAAAGCTGGGCTACTTGAGTTCATGCTTACAAACCCATCTGTGTTCACCCTTCCCAGTCAGCCTTTTAGACCGTAATGTTGAGCTAAGCTGGAATCTTCCCCTCCCAGTGCAATTTTGCATCGTCTGAGAAAATAAAACCTCCCTTATTCACGCTTCTCAGAGTTACTGATGGGTACAGGAAAATGCTACAAATGTCTTGTTTTAGCCAAATGCTCTAGCTGGCCCAGCTCTCACCCCAGGACGACTGACTTTCACTGTCCTCTCTTACCCTTCTCTTACCTTAGTCAGACGCTTTTTCAGCTCCCAACGAGCAATTGCAGAATCAGAAATTAATTTGCTGCATCATCATCTTCCTCATCATCAAGCACTATATAGCTGGAGGAATATACAAAAATACACCAGTCGTTTTTTCAGACTATATTTTTAGGCTTTTTCAGGTTACATCAATCTATTTTTGAAGTAAATACCTAACCTCTTCACTCACCTTCTGCTGGTTAGTCCTGACAGCAGCAGGATTATTCAAAGAGATGTGTGTAGTGTATGTGGAGAAGTGAGTGTACAGGGCAGCCTCTTGTCCTCTCTTCCAGCTGCCAGTACTCTTTGTGACAAAGTTGTGTGTGGGGAAAGAGAATAATGGAAAAAGCGTATCTGGCCACGGGAAAGGGAGGAGGGGACCAGCAACCACCACGTTTCCTTCCACGTAAAGTTAACGTAAAAAATGTAGCAGATAGTTAGATAGAATCATAGAATCATAGAATGGGTTGGGCTGGAAGGGACCTTAAAGACCATCCAGTTCCAAGCCCCCTGCCATGGGCAGGGACACCTCCCACCAGACCAGGTTGCCCAAAGCCCCATCCAGCCTGGTCTTGAACCCCTCCAGGGATGGGGCACCCATGACCTCCCTGGGCAACCTGTTCCAGGGTCTCACCACCCTCACTGTAAAGAATTTCTTTCTGGTATCTAATCTAAATCTCCCCTCTTCCAGTTTAAAACCATTACCCCTTGTCCTGTCACTGCACTCCCTGACAAAGAGTCCCTCTCCGGCTCTCCTGTAGTCAAGTTTAAATGTGAGCTGCCATTCACTTGTCAAGAAGGTCCACAGTGCTTCGTAAGAAACGGTCGTTCCTGTAAGGCAGCATGATCTGAGATGAGACTGGAATCTGGTTCAAAGTTTGAGTTTGGTTTTGGAAAGAAAAAAAAACCAAAACCACTCTGAAGTCAGTGACGCACTTTTCTTACCCGGTGTAAAATGTCTGGTGGCACATTAAATGGTACTTTAACATAGAAAAAGCCGTGGTGAGAAGCAGGGACTAGATACGAAAGCTGGGCAAATCCAGACGAGCAGCTCTGCACGTGTTTAAGTGGGGGCCCGTAATCATTGGAGCCATCCCCGGAGGGCAGGGCTTTGTGTCTCGTCATCTCTTCAGACGAAGGGATGGAGTTTGGGGTTAGGGGGCAGTTACGTGTTAGGCAAATGCAACATAAGCTTTAGTCAAATCTAAGCTATTTAGCTCAGAACGGAGGTAAAAGTGGATGAAATGCAATATCTAAGACATTAGAGTATGGATGTTAAAGTCCCTCCGGACTTCAGCCTGTCTGTTCATATGCAGTCAAGGATTTTCTAGGTTAGAGCCGGTTTTTCCAGTGCAGCACCTGGCTTGAAAAATCTTTGGGGTCTTTTACTCCTTTGGCGCACAACCCAAACACTGCTTATCTGAACTTTTCCCACTTTGCTCTTTTCTTTTTGAGAACCCAGCAGGGAACATATGACCCTGTAAAAGCCTTGCAGGATGTTGGGGTTCTTCCCATTCCTGCCACAGATACCCTATTACATACCCCCGAAACAAAAATCAGTGCAAAAGGAGATGAGCTCTTTCTAATCAAGACCCTTTAAACAGTTTTCCTGGCTCCATTTTACAAAATCTGGGTCACCCTGGCTCAAGGTGGGAAGAACTAGCGTTCAAACCTGCAGAGATATTATCTGCCTTTGAAATACTCGGGAAGACTCTCAGCCTTATTTGGAAAAGTGAAATCTGACGTGATAAGCGAGGCCTTGATTTTCTCGGAGGAGAGAGGGCTCCTCAACAACTTCACCCTCCAGATTAACTCCTGCTCTGTCCGCGTGGCACCTTGTGGGGCCGCTGGCACCTCACACATCTCCTACTTGTTTCCAGAGCATCCCACAATGTCCCAGGCAACCTCCCCAGGGCCCTTTGTCCCCTGTTAGCGCCAAGACCACGTAGCGTACGGTCCATATATGCGTGGATGTGCAGCCCTTCTCCCACGCCTCCCCTCCGGGATCAGGGCCACAGGGCTGGGTTCAGGCTGTGGGAGGGAGCCAGGGATCACAGATACTCCCCTCAGCAGCCGTAGGATATCTCTACCCTGCAGCCAGCATTCTCCAACGTCTCAGTCTCCCACACGCTGCATGGGGATGAGAGCTGGACTAGCAGGTCACACGCAGGAACAAAGGACACTTTGGGTCTTCCAGCAGGGACAGGGCTGGAGAGGGGGAGTGTGCCTTCTCCTGAGACACCCTTGACCATAGGGATTTTGTTGGTGGCAAGACCTCATCCTCCCTAGCACCGCAGTGCCATTGCCCTGCTCTTTGCTGAGGACTCTGCTTTGGCAGGGGAGGGTTGGACTAGATGATCTCCAGAGGTCCCTTCCAACCCCATGGGATTCTGTGACTCCAAACACCAGCGGTCCCCCGTCAGCGTGAGGTTCCATCAGGATTATGGTGCTGGGGTCGCAGGAAAGCCACCCTGGGCAGCCGGGGCTGGGAGCTGGCTGCGCTCCTAAGGGCTGGCGGGGTGTGTGTAAGGGTTCTGCGTCCAGGAGGCTGACAATATATCACTTAACATTTACATGCTCACCAGTAACACAAGACCTGGCGCCTCCTCAAAGATGAGCAGAGGTTTGGAAATCAAAGATATTTTTCATTCCTGAGCATTTCCATCATACCCACTGGGTGTCTTTGAGTGTATTCTGCAAGGAGAAGAATGCAACCAGAAGTGGGTAAAAATGGTGGAAAAACCACCCTCCTCAATTTGACGCAAATTTTTTACCCTTTGCTAGAGGATGGCAACACCTCCCCCTTAAACATGAGTTTCCTTCGTTATTTTTTTTTCCTTTAAAAGCCCATGGAATGTGGACAATGAATAATTTCACATTCAGAAGCCAACTTTTCATCAGGCTTTATCCTTTTGATTTGGAAACTGGCTCCTTTAAGCTGGAAAATTCCGTGAGATGTCGCAAGAAAAGAGCCTCTATTTTTTGCATTAGCTAAAATATGCAGACGCAGAAACCCAAGTGATACAAAAGCAAGCAACGCCGTGCCCAGCCCCTAAGCTCCGAGTTGCTTAAAATTTCTTATTTCAAGTGCAAATGCCAGGCAGATCCTTGCCATCTCTAATCATAATGCAAGCTGCCACCCAAAACCAGCATAACATTTCCACCAGGCAGTATATTTTTCCCTGTGAAACAAAACTGAGCAAATGGGGCTTCAGCTGCCTAAATGTCATCTCAGTCTGTCGCAATCTGCTGTAAACTTTCGAGACACTAGTCATGTGTTGCAGACTCACAGCAGTTTCTGGATTTGCTTTAGGGCTTAAACGTTCCTGGGCAAAACCAATTCACTAAGGAAGAAATCCTATCCTCTGGGTTTTTTTCCTGATTCCCTAGAAGTAACCTCTCACTGATATTTTCCCCTTTCTTGTCGACTTCTGCGCATCCATTTTTTATAAAATCAGATCCATCCCAGTTCCAGTGATCAGAAATGGGAGTATCTTGCTTTTTTGTGTGTGTGTTGCAAAGTAGAGCAGCAATTGCACATACTGTTTGGGGAGGGAGTGGGGGAAAGGAGAATCCAAATCCAGGTTAGGCTTCTGGCCAAAGCAGCTCAGATTTTCCATCTCATCCGCAACTGACACCTGAAAAGTGCAGGTTAGGACCGGGCAGCAGCCTCCAACAGCAGAAGCCCCATTTCTGGCCATCTTCTCTCCAAAGTTGGTGCGCGTGACTCAAGTTACGGCTTTCAGACCAAATAGAGTAAAGCGAGGTACGGGGATACGTTCAGACACCGAATCAAAGTTTGACGGAAGGGCAGGGTTTTTGCATTCATAGGAAGCCCAGATATATTTGCCGGCAGATATTTATAGAGGATGACTGCATTGACTTTGATCTACGGTCAAGAAGTGGGATAAGTTACATGAATCCAGTGGCTGCCAGGTCAACATAATTTCCTTTCAACACCACGACCAAATTGCTTTGATTTTCACACCTGTAAAAGGCGGGTAACGGGTATCCCTTTTACAGGGGATAATGTTATAAACATTAGTTAAAGTATTTGGAGAAGCACTGACTTTGTACTGTAAAATAACTCGATCTGTACCGGGTGATGTTAAGACAGGAGGAGCTGAAATCTAAACCAGGAAAGTGCGGGAGAAAGGAAGCGTAATTTCCTGTGGGTATGATGTGCTCTGCAAGCGCGAGGGAGAATAAAAAAGCCAAGGGACCTTGCGATAAAAGGTCTTTCAGCCCGCTTCCCCCTTTCACAGAGTTGTGCTCATGCAGCGCCACAGTCCTCAGCACAGGCATTCCTCATTCACCCAGGGCGAGAGAAGAACCCAGTTCTTTCACCTAAAATTGATTTGCCTTAGGTTCCAGAGCAGCTGTGGTGCTGCGTGCCAGCAGCTCCCTCCTATCTCGCAGTTGTCCCCTCTGGTCGCAGAATAAATCAGAGGAGCCACCACAGTACAGCTGAGAAAGCAATGGAAAATCCAGCCAGGCAGGAAGCTTTTTCTTCTTGATTTCTGTGAAGTTCTCCACGTTTGACAAGCTCTGTAAACTCAGTAGCGGGAACCGAAAGTGAAAAACCATCACGGACAATTTTTCTGTGGCTTGCAAAAGTGAAATAAATCAAGAGATAAAACAGCAAGGCATCCGTGATGCAAGATTTGGTTTGTGAATGTTTAAAGCATTTAACCGTCGTCCCTCTGGCTTCCGGTTCTCTTTATTATTTTACCTATTTTGTAAGGTATAATCACTCATATCCCAAGAATTTTCTGGCTGTGTTCCATATTCCCCTTTCCCGGATGGTGTTAGCGCATTTCCCCTCTGCATGACTTGGATAAGTCTCCATAATGCTGTCCATCTGCCCCGCTTTTCTGCCTTCTGATTTATCACCCGAAAGTTGTCCCTGCGACACCAGCAAAGTCCCTCCGATCGCCAGTGGGGCCGCCCATGCCTTCTCCTTATTTCCATCCCTGCATTCCACCCTCATCAGAGCTAGCCCGGATGGCTCTATATCTGAGCCACAGTCACTCTGCTCGAGCAGGTGGGCACCCCTGTGTCCCCCCATCCAAGGAGCAGACACGACCTGAGCTTACCGTTGCCACCACGGTCCTGTCGGTCCCTCCGCTGTGCCATCCCGCATCCCCTTTCCCAGCTCTTCGCTGGGGGGATGAAAAGTAGTGCAGTTTAGGTTAGCACAGGGGACCTGGGGGGCCACCACAACCCAAGCGCGAAGCTGAGGCTTTTCCCAACGGCCCCTGGCCCTGGCAGTCTGCCCTGATGAGACCAGCAAGGAGAGGGAAAGGGTTGGCAGACAGCACAGGGTGTATTTGCAAATTAGTGGAAGACCTGAAAATCGACCCCGCTGCTTCACCTTACTCAGTTCCACGTGGACTCCCCTCCGTCTCCAAATTCTAGTTACCGCAGAGGTCGTGCAGGGACCCTGACCCCAGTAGGTCTCTGTCCTGCTCGTTGTTAGACCTTGGCCACGGCAGCTTAATTCTCATTAAAGGGCCAAGTTTCTTTTAATCTTCTTCCAAAACACGGAGCTTAAGCTTTACAACGTCTCCTAGGAACCTTCGGCTCTCCTTTGGGGAGATAATTCCTTTCCAATGCAGGGAAAACTTCCCAGTAACTCCCTCCCGCTGCAGGCGCCGAGACCCGAGGCAGTGCCGTGCCGCCCCCTCACCCTTTCCTAAGGGACCCACACATCCCGGGCTGTGCCCTCTACCTTTTCCCCCTCCGAATCCAGCCTGTCTGCTTGAATTCATTCCAAGGTGCAAGAAAAAAAAACACCCCTCTTGGGACGGTCTGTCCCACGCTGCACCCACCACCGTAAAACCTCAGCTGCCGTGCTACTGGTTCTTATCAGCCATCACACCTTAAAGTATAGAAGGTGTGTCTAATACTAGCCAGGAAACGTCGTGGTGAAAACCTGGACTTTTTCAGCTAATCGGTATTAATAACTTCCTATGTTTGAAGACGGCCCAGAGGAAATGCAGCCTGACTCGTCTACCCTGTAATTAGATGAACTCCTCGAAAGAGCGCAGGTGGCTGCGTTAGCCGAGGTGCAGAATGTGCTTCTGACCAAAGGGCAGATAATAGCAGCAATCATTTCCTCTACTGATGTGATATAAAAAAAGCAGTATTTCTGACAGATTTGGCATCTGGCTGAGGCTGGAAACCCAAGCAGTCGTTTTCTTTCTCTCTCTTACCTCACTCGAGGGAAGCCTGTAGTACGGCACGAAGCCTTGATTTCTTTTTCACACTCAGAGATTCCTAGAAACCAGCTATGCGGCGACACTTCATGAAAAACAGAAGATACTCGGGCCTGTTTGCTACATAGGTTATACCTCGACCGTGATTCTTGCCAAAGATATTTGTTTCCTGGGTTCTTTTTTCATGCCAGAGATCACTTCTATGCATCTGAAGGCCACGCTGTAATGCGACACGGAGCCACGAACGGCATAAGGTTACGTATTCTCCATTGATTTTTTCCGTCGTGTCCATTATCTCTAACGCTGGAAGGCAGGTTAGCGTGAGGGATGGAAGCCTCTGCACCTCCGCGCGCCGACTGCGGCCTTAGGAAAACCATCCCTGGGGAGCGGATAAAATCAGCTGGAAGTCGCAGAGTGGAGACGGGAGTCCCCCCCCACGCAGCGTCCAGCTTAATGGGGGAAGCGGGTGGCTCGTCCATCTGTCGGAAAGAGAGAAGGAGAAGGTAGGTTCAGGGAGGGGGGACACAAGGGGGTGAGAGGAAACCAGAGAAGGGCTGGAAACGAAGGCAGGGGAAGGAGAAGAGAGAGGGAGGGGAGGCTGCACGACGGATCTCGAGGCTTCTTGGTGGTGGAGAAATGCATTTTGCAGGTGTAGCAAAGGAGGAAAAGAAAGAGATCCGTGGTCCATGATGCTGTTTGTTCCCTGCCACGAAGTTCCCCCAGGCACCACCGGCGCTGCCGCCCAGGAGAGCAGCAGGGTGGCAGCCGGGGGATGGAAGGTCCTCAAAAAAAAAGCCCCCCAGTCTTTGGTCTTGTTTGAAAGCAAGCTGAGGGCTCGCTGCCGTGGCTGCTTGGCCCCGTGGGTCAGGATGAGCAGGGAGGGGGCTCGCGGGCAGCGCCGGGGGCTGCCACCGCAGCAGCTGGAGCCAAAGGCTGGGCGAGGAGGGTGAGCGGGATGGGAGGAAGCAGCTGCATGGTGCAAGCAGGACACTCGGGAGGCTTGCCACCCAGATGGGCCCGATTGCGCCGGACTAGATGTTAACACCAGCTCTCTAACAAGCTTCTCAAATCACATGGTTTTTCTGGAAGGCCGTGCGTTAACAGGAAACAACTGTTCAAATTCAGCAAGTTCCAGCACCGCTTTCACCCTTGCTGCGTCTGGGCCACAGGCGTAAGAAACACCACCGCCACCTAATTTTTCACTCCTCTCGCGAGGGGTTCGAGCGGTCGCCTTGGATAATCCCACATAAGCCATCCCGGCAGGACTCCTCCCCAGTTACTAACTGCTCCTCCCGGGGGCTTCCCATCGGGAAGGCAAGGGGCTCCCCATTTTAGCAGCGGAGCCGCCTGTAATCTTAACTCTGCAGTCACCGCCGCTGCCCCTGTAACGTATTTTTAAGATCAAAATTCTTCTGCAGGACAAAGCGACCTGTTCCTCTTTGCCTGACTTTTACTGCTCCGGCCACTCTTGCTGACGTCTGCGACTCGTTTGTGGTCTGTGCAACTGAGCTGCAACCAGTGCAAAAAATCTTTATTAAAACCCTGTTGGGTTGATAAGCAGGGGTTTCTCGGGAAAAGCTGCTCCAGAAGAGCCGGCTCCCAGAAGCTCCACGGGATGACGTTCCGGGAAGAAGCATCCCATCCCAGCTCCCCTTGAAGCTCATCAGCTCCCAGCTGTGGACAAGCCACCTTCCTTCCTTCCCTGCCTCCCTTCCTTCCCTCCCTCCCTTCCTCCCCTCTCTTCCTCCCTTCCCTTCGTCCCCTCTCTTCCTCCCTTCCCTTCGTCCCCTCTCTTCCTCCCTTCCCTTCGTCCCCTCTCTTCCTCCCTTCCCTTCGTCCCCTCTCTTCCTCCCTTCCCTTCGTCCCCTCTCTTCCTCCCTTCCCTTCGTCCCCTCTCTTCCTCCCTTCCCTTCGTCCCCTCTCTTCCTCCCTTCCCTTCGTCCCCTCTCTTCCTCCCTTCCCTTCGTCCCCTCTCTTCCTCCCTTCCCTTCGTCCCCTCTCTTCCTCCCTTCCCTTCGTCCCCTCTCTTCCTCCCTTCCCTTCGTCCCCTCTCTTCCTCCCTTCCCTTCGTCCCCTCTCTTCCTCCCTTCCCTTCGTCCCCTCTCTTCCTCCCTTCCCTTCGTCCCCTCTCTTCCTCCCTTCCCTTCGTCCCCTCTCTTCCTCCCTTCCCTTCGTCCCCTCTCTTCCTCCCTTCCCTTCGTCCCCTCTCTTCCTCCCTTCCCTTCGTCCCCTCTCTTCCTCCCTTCCCTTCGTCCCCTCTCTTCCTCCCTTCCCTTCGTCCCCTCTCTTCCTCCCTTCCCTTCGTCCCCTCTCTTCCTCCCTCCCTTCCTCTGGGGACCCAGCTTAGGGACCTTCGAGCAAATTTTCCTTCGCTCACTGGGCCTGGTAAAGAAGAGGCTCAAGCCAACACAGAGCGAAACCTTTCCAAAATCTGGTACCTCGTTTTGCTCTTTTGGCCGGGGGAGAGCGCGAGCCAGGCTCCTTCCTGCCAGCCCCCCCGGCTCCGTGTGTGTACGTGCATGTGCTGCGCAGCAGGACCCCTTTTCTCATTTAAACAGCCAATTAAAGCCTACTTTGGCACTTAGCACATGACATCAACTTGCAGTACTTAAGCTGCCTAGCACAGTGTGAATTTAATTTGATAAAGGGGCAACTAATAAAGATCTTGGAAGGCTGGTTAAAGTTCATTAAGCCTTTCCTTTCAAGGTACACTTCCCTCCAGTGCAAAAGCTTGCGTCTGGTTTGTTGTTTTTTAAAAGCTGTGCTATATCCTGCCACCAGAAAAAGGTGCCTGTGTCACATCCCGACAGGGTATATTTAAAGTCTCGCCGGCGAAGTCATGTTGGGCCTTGGTTCTTTGCCCAGAAATGTGCAGAAAGAAACAAATAAAAGCCCCTTTCCCCGAGCGTGGGGCGAGGAGTGCAACAGGGGTTGGCGCGGGCGGGCTCCTGAGAGGGGAACTGGGCTCCTGCCACACTGAGCCGCATCCATCCTCCCTCTCCTGAGCCATCCCGAACTCCAGATGGCTTCCATAAACAGATGAGGAGGCTCCTCGGAGTTCACCGCTTTAATGAAGCCCGTATGGCTGACTCATGTAATAAGTATTTAATCCTGCCGATGAAAATAATTTTAAAAAAAAACTTCCACCACACACGGTGCCATTCCCCGCACGGCCGCGGAGCCGGTGACACACCAGCACAGCAGAGGGAGCCCCCTTTTCCAGAGGGGCTCCGGCTGCACGCCTGGACTTTCACCAACGTGCGTTTGTGCACCGCCGACCTCTAACAAGGACATGGTCATCTTTGAAAATATGCATCAAATCACCTACATCCTTTTGCCACGAAAGGAATGATTGGTTTTTTTTTTTTTAAAGCTCCCCGTTCCCCGTGCAGCTGTTTCAGGGGTCACGCAAGCGTTAACACTTCAGTGTTTACATCTTCTCATTAGTTTCTGTTTGTGCTCTCAAATGCCCATGCCTTAAAAATTCGCAGAGCTCAAGCGGTCTCCATTTCTAAAGAGAGAAATGCCACAATACCTTGCAAACGTTGAGTCACCTTGGGTGGAAACTGCTCCTCTTGTTAGCAGAAGTCATCACCAATGCCATGAAGGAGATGGACCTTCACCATTTCCAGAGCACGGACCTAAATAAACACGTGTAAATCCGTCACGTGGCAACTGGCAGCTCGCACAATTTCAATACATTTTAATCTAGCTCCAAGAAGTCATTTCTCCTCCTCTTCTCCAGAGAAAACCCAGAGTTGGTGGTCCCTTCAGAGCAGGCTGCGTGCAGAGGGTGGGGGTGACCCTCCCTGGGGCAAGGTTGGGGGCTTCAGACCTGTTCTCGTGTGCCCTTGTCACCCAAACAGTCCCGTGTGGGCTGGGAGACTCAGTGTCAAGATTTGAACTTATTCCCTGGGGGACAAGGTCTGTAAATTACTACCTTGGAGGATGAGGAAGGGCTCGAAAAGTCAATGAGGGCTGAGAACAAGAGCGGCCACCTTGCCTGGGCTGTAGCACCGAGAAAGTTCAAGGTGCTCTGCCGGATGCTGGGCTTGTTTCCCTGAAAAGGCTGAAAGAAGCAGCATGAACTCTAGGGCTGGATTCACGTTGTGGTGTTGGTCCTTACCTTCACAACGAGCTCCTCACTGCGCAGCAGGACCAGTCGCTTCTTCTGAGAGCTCTGGGAAAAGGAAGGTGATGAAATCCATCCTGGACAGACTCCTGGTCACAGAGAGAGAGAGAGGTTCCCCTGGTTTTATCTACATGGAGTTTTGTGGATCAGTCCACGCTTTGATGGGCAGATTTATTATTTTTTTTATCATCAGTTGAATTAGATTAAAATTGCAGTTCCCAAACATCTAAGTGTTGGGGGCAAGGTGACTTGAAGGGCTTTGACCTGTAAGATTATCTTTTCCAAATTCTAGAGATGTTGAAAGCTGCAGGTGTGTTTGCAGTATGTTATCAGTTACAGCAGCGCTTACATCTCGATGGAGAAAAGGCTTATTTTCTGACACGAGACCAAGCAAAAGCTCCACTTTCTGCCATTAATAGCTAGTTACCTTTCGTAAGAAATTTATCGCTTAAATGACTGGAATATGGCACCGTGTTCATGCCCTTAGAAACTGGGTTTATTTTCACTCACTTGGTTTTACAATAGATGTTTTTTCACTTCTGAACAGACATGCACGTCTGTTGAGAAGATATCACTACAGGCTGAACAGAAAGATGGCTGTGATCCTGCCTCACCCACCTGCAAACTGTGTGCCCAGCAATTACCCCGTGCTTTCTGACTGCCTGAGATGCCCTTGGCGCACAGCCTTTTACTGTATATATCATATATACTACATATAAGCTATAAATGCTTGTTTCTTAGTGGTTTAAGTCTTCAAGATGATTGGGGAAGAAGTCTTCAAGATGATTGGGGAAGAAGTCTTCAAGATGATTGGGGAAGAAGTCTTCAAGATGATTGGGGAAGAAGTCTTCAAGATGATTGGGGAAGAAGTCTTCAAGATGATTGGGGAAGAAGTCTTCAAGATGATTGGGGAAGAAGTCTTCAAGATGATTGGGGAAGAAGTCTTCAAGATGATTGGGGAAGAAGTCTTCAAGATGATTGGGGAAGAAGTCTTCAAGATGATTGGGGAAGAAGTCTTCAAGATGATTGGGGAAGAAGTCTTCAAGATGATTGGGGAAGAAGTCTTCAAGATGATTGGGGAAGAAGTCTTCAAGATGATTGGGGAAGAAGTCTTCAAGATGATTGGGGAAGAAGTCTTCAAGATGATTGGGGAAGAAGTCTTCAAGATGATTGGGGAAGAAGTCTTCAAGATGATTGGGGAAGAAGTCTTCAAGATGATTGGGGAAGAAGTCTTCAAGATGATTGGGGAAGAAGTCTTCAAGATGATTGGGGAAGAAGTCTTCAAGATGATTGGGGAAGAAGTCTTCAAGATGATTGGGGAAGAAGTCTTCAAGATGATTGGGGAAGAAGTCTTCAAGATGATTGGGGAAGAAGTCTTCAAGATGATTGGGGAAGAAGTCTTCAAGATGATTGGGGAAGAAGTCTTCAAGATGATTGGGGAAGAAGTCTTCAAGATTGGGGAAGAAGTCTTCAAGATTGGGGAAGAAGTCTTCAAGATTGGGAAGTCTTCTGGCTGACTCTGAATCAGGCTGCTGCAGACATACACAGCTCCAAACAATCGGCGCATTACGGTCTTGAGAGGCATGAGAATAAAATCCAGCGTTTGCTTTATGCAAGCGGTTCATGCTCCCCTTCACGAGCTTGTGAATTTTGGAGCTGCGGGATCAAACTCTTCAAGTGCCGGAATTCTTCTGCCCCCCACCTTGTGTCTCACTTCAGAGCACCTAATTAAGATGTCATTGTGACCTTCCAGAATAGCACCTTAAATAGAAAAACACTGGAACAACGGAGAGGTCTCCATTTCCTCGGTTATGACTTCGAACTCCGGAGCTAAAGGACAGCAAGAAGGGAGCTTAATGCCTATAAATCTTGCCGCGTAAACCGATTCATGACTCAGACGAAGTGTCCGAGCCCCTCAGAGGCAGGAGAACAACCCTTTAAAATACAGTTCCCTGCTATCACTGGAAACTTTAACCCGCTGGCTTCGCACTCCGAAGGTTTAAGCTGCAAATGGCAGGGGAGGATTTATGTGTTCCTCTGGACAAAATAACGTCAGGGTGGGAAAACTTGACCCGACAGTTTCGAGCCGTGCCTGCTGTAAATAACCCATCGATTGGCTGACTCTCAAAGCCATTAGCAGGCGTGAGGTGCCTGCTGGGGTTCGGGCACCGCATAAAACGCCGGAGGTGCCAGCAAAACGGACACGGCAATTTGCTGTGCAGTCATCTTCCAGCAGACTGCGCAGGAGGGCTCCTGGAAAACGGAGAAGCTTTCATCTCCCTCATTTAGACACCACGGCTCTGGAAGGGGATCGCGCGTGGGAGACGGCCTGTCACGGGCAAAGGGTGGAGAAAAGAGAGATAAAATGACCACCTTGTGCACTGAGCAGTAAATCAGCCGGAGGAATAAAAGTATTCCAAAGGAAGTTGGAGATCCTGCCTTGACAGTTGCAGATGATGAGTCTTTTCTCCTGTAAGTCACCACAGCTGCCAAGTGGCATCGGTAGGTCTGAGCTAATGGGGCCTTCCAGCCCCTGAAAAGCGGCAGCAGCAGTTCTAGGAGAAGGGAGTTTGATGACTCAGATGACAGGCTGTCAGGTGAGAGGACCGGAGGTTATGTTTTGCTATCTGAGAATGGGACATTTGTACCTTTTCCCTCCATCCCTTCCCCCCCCCAAAAAATGCACGCGATACACCCATCTTCGCTCTCGCTGCCGCAGCCACGCTTTCTGGACTTGGGCTCATCTTTTTGCACTCCCACCCCGACGGCAAGGGAAAGAAAGGGTAAGAGCGGTGGAAGTCCCCCCGGAGCTCTGCCTACCAAGTCTTTCATTCTGGAGAAGAGCAGGCACTAGGATGCAGAGCAGACATGATGCTGGTCTACTCCAGGCACTCATTTGTACCCACCTGAGACATAGGCACCACGCAACCGAGTAGGAATCCGGCTGTAAATGGCTACCTAAACGGCAGCACAATGATGAAGCAGAGCCAGCTCCTCAGGGAGGCTGCAGCTTCAGGCATTAGCCTTCAACCAGCAAAGAAGAGGTTTTGTGCCGCTATCAAACGCGAGAAGTGATGGCTGGGAGACAACAAGGCAGGCAGGAAGAACGTGGGTAGGTGGAATTACATTCAGCCTGATCTTTCTCAGAGTTCCAAGTTCTTTCCAAGCTGTTCCTGCTCAAGGAGATGGTGGGCCAGCACACAAGGACCTGGGTGCGTAGGTCCTCCTGTGTTAGCCAGATTGCCTCTTGTGCTGGCTTTTAAAGGAGCGAGAAAGTCCTCAGTCCTGGCACTGCCACCACTCAAACCCCTTTGCTCTTTCAGAACGAGAGGATTCCTCCACTGTGTAGGACTTGGTTCCCCCAGACGGGTTTTCATTTTATGGATTAAGTTCAACAGCCTTTTTTTTTTTCTCCCCTCCAGGGAGCCGAGGCCCGCAAGGGAAGAATTAGTTCCAAATAATTGCATTCACACAGTACGCAAATACGCACTGGCTGCGTGTTGACGTGCTGCTGCCCAGGTGCTTTCCTGGTGGCTCCTAAGATGTCAGAAACGGTGAGCACCAAGGAAAGGATTCATCTGCTTACAGGGATCTGGCCCTATTCCTATAAGCTACGAGCCTGCGCAAGTGTGACTGTGCCTAAAGTCCCACCAGCTAATCTCAGGCTTTATTACAGTACCCTGCTATCCCAGCAACACCCTTCAAAGAGGCAGAAACACCTTCATCTCCCCAGCCAGCTCTAGTCCCCCGAGTTTAATGCCACCACGACACACATACTTGCACGCAGTGCTGTCAGAAGAAGCATCTGCCTAAAACCAGACCTTCCAGCAGAGCAATCTGCAGGACGACGAGCGTTGCTGGAGCGAAGACCTCATCCGTGCTCAAAGCACTGTCCCCAGAACTTAGGGCATCGCTTCAGTCCATGCAGTCAAACCGCCGAGGACTGGGTGGAGGCTGGAGGCTGGTGTTCACGACACGTTGATTTGGCCTGTGGTCTCTAAAACCGGACGCTGAAGCAACGGGTACAGGAAAAAGAAATCAGCTAAGTTATCTCCAGTCTCTGGAACGTGAGATGAAAGACGGGAGGTTCCCAGGTTGGATGGGATGCCTCTGCTATCAGGAAGAAAAGGGAAGAGCAGGTCAAGGGAAAGGAAGTTTGTGTCTGAACAAACACAGAGTAAACTCCTGCCAAATACTTTGAGTTTAATCTCCTTTTTTTTGAGGGGGGGGGGGGAGGATCTTGCTTCTGTTTTGCAGGCATTATTTCCTTTGAATTAATGAGCTTTTCATAGAAATTAGGGAGATGAGAACGACCACATTCAATAAGAACAGGAGCTCTGCATCTCACCTCCGACAGTAGTTTGGAAACAAGGGGAAGAAGGAAAGGGAAGAGCAGCTGTCCCTCACCCAGCCAGCTTCTGGCCCGCAGTGCTGTAGGGTCTTCTGAAGACTGATGTTGCCTGTTGTACATATATGGCTTCTCGGGGAACAGGCGCCGTTTGTGCTGTTTTCCATGAGTTTTGTTAATCCTACCCCGTGGAAGTTTTAGCATAACCCCACAGCATCTCCAGCGAGGCGCTCTGCACAGCCCTGAAGCCTGGTAGAGGAGCGGTTCCTTTGGCTTGCTTTAACCCTGCTGTTGGGCAATGTCTTTAGGCACCATCTAGCCCTGGTTTTATGGGATAAAGGGAACAGGGGCTTCGTGTCCGCTTCCTAACTACCGAGGGCTCAACCCGTGTCCCCTCCTTGCTAGCTTCTTTCCACCGAGCGTCTCACTCTCTTTGAACTGCCCGGTTTTTGGAAACCTAACACTCCATTTTGTACAAATATTTGGCTACAGGAGAGAAGGGACTTGGGTTTTGAAAGTTGTCATTTTAATACACGCAGCGCAAATGTTTATAAATACATACCTGCACAGCCACGCGGTGCCTGTCAAAACACATTCAAAGGATGCCCAGGTTCTTTCGTGCATTACATGCTCGGAGTAAAAATAACCAGCTATATTTAACCCAGCTCCAAGCCCAGACTACATTATTTTAAAGGTCAATTAAAGAACAGAAAATCTCACTAGCTAAGAGATAAAAAGCTCCCATTCATCTGCAATCCCAACAGCTCTAACAGAACTAAAGCACTGCATGAGAAATTGTAATTAAGCGCGGTTTCATCTAAAAATCATTGACAACTCCAAGTTTCTGTACCTGCCAAGACCTGAATTCAGACGACTGCATTTGGCCTACAGCAGTTGATGGAAACTCCATCGCTCACCGCGCTGATGTCGTCGTTTGGAAACCGACGGCTCTTGGCGGAGCAAACACATTTCAGCTTCTGTTGAATGACTGCACACGGGATGAGCAGAAGATGAGACAGACCAACAGGCAGCGCTCAGATTTGGACTATGTTTTGGCTGGCGCTTAAAGTTCAGGTCTGAGGCCAAGCGCGGGCTAGAATTTAGCCTGCAATGCAACCCTGAAATCACATGGGCTGCTCTCCTCAGGTGTGGGACTCGGTGGCAGGGACCTGGGGGTGTTTTCTCCCTTGCGATTGCCGGCCCATCAGTTTGGCGGGTGCCGCTGTGCTTGCTGCCTTCCTGTTCTTTGGCCCGATGTGAGTCACTTCTGGAAAACTCTTACTTGACCGCAACTGGAAAAGAAAGACGGAAAGAAAAAAGATACAAGCCCAAACCCACAGATCAGATTTGTAGGCTGGGTTTGAACCACAGAGTCCAGTTTTCTACCCCAACAGCCTGCATGATCTCTGCTCAGAGATGCCGGTGCAGCCCCCGTAACAGCCACCAACAGCCGAAGGAAGCACTCATGGAGCCGAGACCCCGCTGCGGTCATAGAATCATAGGATGTGTTGGCTTGGAAGGGACCTTTAGAGGTCATCTACTCCAGCCCCCCTGCAGTGAGCAGGGACATCTTTAACCGGATCAGATTGCTCAGAGCCTCATCCCCCCTGACCTTGAATGTCTCCAGGGATGGGGCCTTCACCACCTCTCTGGGCAACCTGTCCCAGTGTCTCACCCCCCTCACTGCAAAGAACTTCTTCCTAATCTCTAACCTAATCCTACCCTGCTCTAGTTTAAAACCCTTGCCCCTTGTCCTGTCGCTACGTGCCCTTCCAAACAGTCCCTCCCCAGCTCTCCTGTAGCCCCTTCAGATATTGGGAGGCTGCTCTAAGGTCTCCCCGGAGCCTTCTCTTCTCCAGGCTGAGCAACCCCAGCTCTCTCAGCCTGTCCTCACAGCAGAGGTGCTCCATCCCTCTGAGCATCTTGGTGGCCCTGCTCTGGACCCGTTCCAACAGGTCCATGTCCTTCCTGTGCTGAGGGCTCCAGAGCTGGACACAGTGCTCCAGGTGGGGTCTCACCAGAGACGAGTAAAGGGGCAGAATCACCTCCCTGGCCCTGCTGGCCACGCTTCTCTTGATGCAGCCCAGGATACAGCTGGCTTTCTGGGCTGTGAGTGCACACTGTCAGCTCATGTCCAGCTTTGCACCCACTGGACCCCCAAATCCTTTTCCGTGGGGCTGCTCTCTATCACATCACCCCCCCAGCCTGTATCGATAATGAGGATCGGATTGTCCTGATCCAAGTGCAGGACCTTGCACTTGGCCTTGTTGAACTTCATGAGGTTCATGAACAGCCTTGTTGAACTTCATGAAAACAACCTGAGCCAGGCAGGCGACAGCAATCCAACCAGGAGAGGAATGAATGCAGTGAGCCAAATCCCTGAAGAAACATTGGGATTTGTTCTCTCTGGCTGCTTGGAAAAGCTATTTCCAGAACTTATCTCAACACCTTCCTCCAACCTCAGAACATCTCCTTGGGTAAACATAATCACCTTCCAGGTTTGAGCCTTACACAGCAAGAGATCAGTCCCCATAGGAATGATATTTAGCACAGGTCACAGTTTAAAATGCCATCAAAAATATCTGGAAGGGCATTCATGTCTCAGCTTTGCCATCAGCTCTAAGGTGAGGACACCTCGTCACGTCTGCTCAGGGCGTGGATTTGTGATGTGCACCAGAACATTTGTGCAATAAGCGGAGATGACAGCCCAGCTCCATTTCTTGTGTCATCCGCAATTTCTTACCGTGTCTGACACACTGGGAACCCCTTCGAAAAGCAGCAACGGAAAACGTGGAAAGCAAATGGAAGTGAAGAAAAGTCCTTGGTGTAATTTTACAGCGTGTGAAAGACTTAAAGCAAGAAACACAACCAGATGCCACGAGGAAAACTACTTTCAATTAGTTCTGCCTTGTGTTATATCTACTGATGAAAAATAAAAACAAATTCATTCTGTCAACAGCTCTATCTATAGCATAATCCTTAAATGAACTCATCCGTCAAACTGGCCTCCTCTGGCAAAACACATTACAGTCCCCGTTCCTCAGCTGTGGGAATCAATCATCTGTTTCCCAAACCCATTGGTCAACATCTTAGGAACCCAATATATTTTTACTGCGCTAACAAGCCGGTTGCAGGGCACCGACTTCACCACACCACCTACGTACAAAGCGCTCATCTATCAGCGGACTCGGCGACTGCAGGGGAGCTATTTCCCCGTCAAGGTTACACGGTAAAATGAGCCTGACCTGGAATCAAAGCAGACCTCAGCCTCCCTGCCCCGGCAGCGGACGTGGGATGCGCTGCTGCTCGCAGCTGGAGGAAGCAGAAGCACTGAAGAACAAACCAGAGGGTTTTTTTTCTAGGTAGACAGCTCCGAAAGTGATGTTTGAGCTAGAAGATATAAAGGTACATATATGCACTTGTAAGACAGAGTTAATGGTTCACATTGAAGTCGCGGCAGCAGAACCCCACCAGACAGCACAGACACCGCTGGCAGCCTTCGGTAGCATCTGCACTATTTCTCAGTTCCCCATCCTCGGTGCAGGAGGGTCTCGAGGGTCTCCCTTCCCAGGGCTCTGAAGGATGCTGCAGCCCACGAGCGCACCCTCCTTCAGGCAAAGGGATCCTGCGAGAGGAAGACCTGCTCTCATTCCCGTCTCATCAACGGGAACATACACGTACAGCCACACTCTACCTCAGATGCACCAGGGGATGTAGGGGTGGGGGTTTCCAAGGACCTGGGTGCCAGGCTAAGCGGCAGAAGTGGCCGGGCTGAGCTGATACATGCTGTGCTCTGCACGGGCCACATCAGGACGGGGTGGCCAGGGAAGAACTTTAGTCAGCAAGGGCTGCAAACGTGCCCCAACGTCATCCTTGAAATGCTGTCTCCCACCAAGACTCACCCACGCTCCGAGCAGCGGCTCGTGCAGCTGTCGCTTCTGGCTTCACCATATCGGCCGACAGAAAATCTACCGAAAGTGGACTGCAAACCTACTTCTTGCAGACGTATTAGCTCAGCCAGGCAAACTACAGCAGGGGTTCTACCTGAGGCCACCTCGTGAAAGCTTCTTACTTGGGTGTAGTTTCGCGGTTAAAATGACAAGGCTTACCAAGGTCGATGAAATAACAACATACATCAAAATGAATTACCATGGAGATATCGGCACAGAACATCCAAGGGATTCTGAGCAATAAGGACATGTCAAGGACTCTTTGGTCTTACTGTCCCATCAACAGTACCAGCCACGCGTGGCATTAGAGGTGCGGCAATATCCGACCGATAGTGAGAAATCAAGAAAAACTTCCGGCATCTCCCATGGATTTCAGTTACCTGGGACATTTGGGAAGTTTTGCTCCTGGGTTTGAATTTTTTTGATGTAAGCCTTGACCTTTCAGACACATCTGGGCAACGTCCCCTTGAATCCTGGGGTGCAAGCAGAACAGCAGAGGACTCTCCCCGCCAATAAGCAGGTCTGTTATTGATGGCCTCGGATCAACACCTAAAAACGCCCAGAGAAGCACCTCTGAAAACACCGTAGGAAGCTGACCAGTTTAGGAGGCTTTAAAAAAAACCAGAAAAAAAGAGAACATGAACTTCTTAGCCCCGTTTATAACAATGTTAGTTTTTATCAAAAGGCTGTGCTACCAGCTTTTGGAGAAAAGCAAGGTGTATGTCCACTGCGTGGCAACCTTCCCCTTCCAGGATGAAGACTGATCATGGCCAAACGCAAGGGAACTGCGTGCCCTCTTCAAGGGTGCTAGGTCTCTGCTGCAGGGGAACGCTGAAGTGTCCCCTTGGTGCATAAGGACAGCAAGAAATTTTACTGCAGGAAGCAGCAAAGGCAACGGGATTCACAGTTTGGGGTGGATTTCGACAGTCTCGGCACTGGGCCTGGCAGCCCGAGGAGGAGGAGGAGGAAAAGAGGAATCTGTCTGAGCTCAAACCAAAGTCAGACACCCCCTGAGGAAGAAAGCCACGGCCCCTGGACAGGCGTACGCTGGGGGGATCTCGGGGCAGACAGGTGCCTGGCCCACATCCGCACCGGGGACGGATGGGGAATTTTGTCAGATAAACGTCTCCGGCACCAATACCCTTGGGAGGAACGAAAAGTTGCCAATAGCGCTGGCCGCAAACCAAAGCGAACGAGGCACCCATCACTGGAGGGTCAGACCATGCCCGTGCGGCGAAGCAAGTCAAGTTTCAAGGAATGAGACCTCACTGCTCGCAGGCAGCGGCTGCCGAAGGCACGTGTGCTGTGGAACCAGCCCCTGGAAAGTCAACTGGTGTTCACCTTCCCTAAACCCCAAAATAACCACCCCAAATCCCCTGGCATTGCTGTGAAGAAGCAGCCCCAGTATCCTTCCTCCATCAGAGGAGCCACACACCCCACCTGCCAGCAGCAGAAGGGATGGATGCGCTTAGCCCTGCCCAGGAGCCCAGGAGCTACCTTCACTGAAGGACCTTGCACCATGGGCTGAGGCCATCCATCCACCCATCCATCCACCCACCCATTCCTTCTTCCCTCCCTCCCACCCTCACTGGCTCTTCGTGTAAACTGCTCATCTCTAAACAAAGTTGAGAGACCTACTAAGGGCATCACCAAACCCACGCGCTCAAACCCCTGCTCATCAACTGGCGTGGAACACCGTGAGGCGTTCGACAACGACGCGTCGAACACGCCTTCGGAGTCCTTTCCTACGTCCCAGATCTGCTCTACAATCACAAAAAAAGGAGTTTTTTCTTTCCGTAGGTGAAATCGTGTCTACTGGCACGACTCCAGAGCCTCGGTGCGAGTGCCAGGTGTCGCTAATTCATACCGAAGCAGGAAAAATGGGCAAGGTGGCACCGTTCCGCTGCTTCTCCCAGGACTCCAGCAGCAGATTTCAGTGCGGACATGGGATCACTTATAAAACCACAACAACAACAACAAAAAAAATCGCATCAGTGACATTACTGAAGTATCAAGCGGATACTTGAATTCTGACAGAGATAAACGCAACCTAGTCTGTTCGAGGTCTCCCGGTTTGAAGGAAAACAACCAACTTTCTGTTCGGTGATTTTACCTCTTAACCCGGCCTCTTGTGACTCCCTGAAATTAAGGGCGGATTGTGGAGGAAACTGCTCGTTCTCAGAGCGAGAAGCCCAATGTTTGTGCTCCATGCCGAGGACCGGTGTGCGGAGAGGCTCTTGCTTATACTCGTTGCTGTAACAACCAAGATCAGCTAATTT
>VXAK01019454.1:0-50412 GCA_013399435.1 Arenaria interpres | reverse complement strand
GGAGACATTCCAAACCCGCCTGGACATGTTTATAGCCAGCTCAGGAGGGACTGAGCGACAGGCTCTGACCTCGGGCTCTCCTTTGGTTCCCTTGCAGGCGGAGAACAAGGCTAGAAATGGGTCACCACAACAGGACCATTCAGGGGGATGAGGGCAGACCAGGCAACCACCCCAGGGAGGCGCGGGCAGCTGAGGCACGGAGGGTGACAGAGCAGCGGGGCTGACGTCCCCATTCCAGCCTCGCAGACCCTCTGCACAGCAGGGCCACTGCCACGTGCTTTTTGATCACACGCTCTGCTCTGGGTTGGCAAAACACCACAGTTGGAAGAGGCAGCCCAGAACATCCTTCCTCCTCCTTTCCGCTCTTGGCCACCTTTCCTCCTGCCCCAAGAGACAGCAGGGCTGGGGGATCCCTTTGTCTTGGTGGTCTTTAGCCTTGGCCTCTGCAGCTGGAGCAACCTCCAGTAGTCCTGCAGCTCCAGGACCAGCCTGGTGGTGCCAGAGCCCAGCCAGGGCAAAGGCAGCCCCTCTTTAGGAGCTGGATCCCGTAGATTCAGGCTTCACTCCGGCATCTAGACTCCTAAATACCTTCCCAGCAGCAGAACACCAGAAAAGGGGAGGGACCCTTGGGCGTCCATGCCCCCTGCTCGAGCCCTTTTGTCATCACTCAGAGCCCCCAGGCTGGCACGGGTCAACAAAGAGCTCTTAAATTCACCAAATTACAAACAAAACCTCATGTGTTTTTACAGGCAACATCCACCGGACTCTGCTTTTTAGATCTTCCCAAGCAAGCCTGTTCTCTCTGCGGCACCGAAAGGCACTCCAATCCCCAGCTTCCTAAGAGCGCGTCCAACAGCAAGCTGCAGGGACAACGAGGAATTTTAATAGAAGGCAAATTAAGCGCTTTTTATAACTCGCTTCCAAATTGATTTATATGGCCGCGGCTGCTACGCTCCCCTTTCAGGGGGGAAAGACCCCTAAAGCAAACACCTTCAAAGGACCGACCCTTCAAGCTCTACTTGAAGTCGGGAGAGGCAAGCCCTGCAAGTCAAAAGCTGGGGCTAGAACGTATAGAAAAACCCCAAAGCCCCTCAAAATGGCCGTTTGGCATCTCCCTGCAGCCATCCCCTGAGCCCCAGGTGGGCAACGCCGAGCCGCCGAAACACCGAAGCACGAGCAGCTTCCTTACGCCGAGCGAAAGGCTGCATTCAGCACTCCGCTTTCCAAAGAGACAGCTTCTCAGCGTTAAGGTTCCTTTCAAAGCAAGGAATTTCACTTGGGTCTCTCCTGGGAACCCCTAAAAGCCCTTGTGTTTGTGTTCCACCCCCGCAGCGGGGGGCGAGGGGTGGCCGGGGAAGTGCTCAAGCCAAGTATTTCCCCCTTTGCAGCCCCCTTGAGAACGTGCGGCGACACCTCCGCTCTCGGGGAAAAGGCCTTGTTTAGACAAGACGTGGCAAACATGAGGCCCCTGCCCTGGTGGAACAGCTTCAGCGGCTGGAAGAAGGTCGAATATCAGCTTTCAGAATTTGCGGGGAAAGGAAAAAAAACAAACCTGCCCATGGCTTCCACGTATCTCCAAGCCTTAGGCTTTGCATCCCCTGGGGAAACGTCATTCCTTGGCTTCCCGACCCTCCAAATTGAACTGTCAGATTAAGGCATGGCAAGAGAGACCTCTTTGACTAACATTTGGCAGCCGGGCCGAGACAATGTCTCTCCCCACCATCATTTGAGTAATCTCCCTTTGGAAAAGGACCAGGCGAATGTTCCCGTTGTTCAGATGGTTCCAGGAGAAACAACTTGTAAACAGCAGCAGAAACCGTGCCAGCAAATACCAAAAGGAAAACTGTACCATTTCAGCAACGATTTTGGAGCCGCTTCCAGCAGCGATGCGCTGACAAACATGAAAAATGACCGTATCCGCACAGCTCCCTGTCCCACCACAGCTGCCAGGGAGCATCATGGACCTCACGGGGCGCACCTCCTTCTGCTATGCCCTTCCCCAGGACACGGACCTTTCTCCCTAAGCCCATCTGGCCATCACATTTGTGCAAGAGGCCTGGTCGCCCTTGACGGTGTCATTGCTTGCGTAACAGCTGAGGCTGTTCTTATGCATTGCCACCTCCAACCTTTCCTGACCCTTGGGGCAGGATGTGCTGCGGTCACAGCTGGCCATGGGAATGACTCTGGTGGCCTCAGCACCCACCAAACCGAAGCAGCCCAGCTTCATGCAACAGAGTTTATGGATAAACATTCATTGATACAATGAATGTGTTGCCCAGTCACAGGACGAGAGGAAATGGGCACAAACTTGAACGTGAGAAGTTCCACCTAAACCTGAGGAGGAACTTCTTTCCTGTGAGGGTGGCAGAGCCCTGGAAGAGGCTGCGCAGGGAGGTGGTGGAGTCTCCTTCTCTGGAGACATCCCAAAGCCACCTGGACTCATGTCCACCTGCTCTGGGTGGCCCTGCTTTGGCAGGGGGTTGGACTAGATGATCCCCAGAGGTCCCTTCCACCCCCACGTGATTCTGTAATAAAAGGGCTTTCAGCTCCTTGCTCCACCTTTCCTTACTACAAGTGCCTGGCAAGTCACAGTCGGTGACCAGGACCTCGCTGTGCTGCATCGCTCCTGGATGAGCACACATCCAGGACGGGTAAAGGGACCGTCGTCCTGAAGATGCAGCAATGTTTGGGGTGTAAATCCCACATATCTTTGTGGAGAAAAATACGCACGGTGACTCTGCGCTCAAAGACATAGACAACATCACAAAAGGGCAGTGAACCCTTTGAAACCCACCTCTGGAGCCTGGGCAGGGTCCTCAACCATGGAAGTGTTGAGCTTCGGATGCTTTCTGGTGGCCTCAGCTCTCCCTGTTGGAGCCAAGTCACCTGCAGACAGACCTTCCATCTGTGTCTCTTACCTACCACAGGTGATTTCGCTCTCCGTACTGCTGAACTCCAAGCCCTGAGGAACTGGCTCAGCACCCTGTCAGTGAGCAACAGTGGAGATGGCCCTGCACAACTACCCAAAGCCCAGGGGTGAGGCAGCCTCCAATGACCACGCAATGACCGGCAATTAAAATGGACCAAGAGGAGGAGAAGGTTCACGTTACTTCAGAAGTTCGCCCCAAGGCCATACGCGTGCGGGTTAACCCCTCAGACCGTCTCTCCGTCTGCCTTTGGTACCCACCAACACGAACCTGTTTGTGTCTCACAGCTCAGGCTCTTCAAAGCCTAGGCCCGAAGGACCAAACATCGATTTAGGCATCTGGAGAAAGAGAATCGAATCGTGAACAATAAAGAGCATTAATTTGGCTATCACAGAATCACGGAATTGTCGGAGTTGGAAGGGACCTCTAGAGATCATCTAGTCCAACTCTTGCCCAGAGCACATCACTCAGGAACATCCAGGTGGGGCTTGAAGCTCTCCAGAGAAGGGGACTCCACACCGTCCCTGGGCAGCCTGTCCCAGGGCCCTGGCACACCTCACCTATTTCTCCCTTTAACAGGGATGGAAGCCGTTCATCCAAATCGTGAAGCAAACACCTGAACGTGCATCCCACAAGCTACCGCCCAGTGCCAGACCTGCAAGAAGCTATAGAAGGCAGAGGCTACTGAAACCCTTTCCTGCAGGGGATTCACAGCCAGGAGCTGCACAGCCCCCCTGGGGAGACGCGACGCTAACCCCCCGCTCCGGGACCAGCGCCCGAAGTGACGCAGCAGAGCACGGCTGGAGGAGGCAAGAACAGGCCCCGAGACTTCCACAGCCCTCGATTCCAGCCCTGCACTGTCATAACCACCTCCCAGATCTTTTCTCCATCCCCCTGCACGGAAATCCCATCATCAAGCAGAGCAGCCTGGGAGGGTGGAGAGACCAGGCTCGCAGGAACACGGTCCCACCACGGTGGGCAGAGCGACGGGGCTCCTGAACAGCAACAGCCTGTAACAACCACCCTGAGCTTCCAGGGTTCGTTAACTCTCCTCTGGCCAGATCCATGATTTTCTACGTGATGCGTGGAGCAATCATTTCCACCCTGGCTCTCCAGAAAAGCAGCTCTGCAAGCCGGGCCCACCAGCCACCGCGCTCACCTCCCCCTCCATCGTACAACTCCAGTGCCTTCGGTTACATCAGGCCGGAAAACCCAAAGGCAAGGCAGATGGCGAAGGCATTAACGGCAGCACCACGAAGGGCTCGACCATGCAAAACCTTCTCAGGACAAACTGTCCTGACCTTCGCCGGGCCGACAATAAAGGTGTGACATCATGTGCAAACGAGCTCTAAATTTAAGCCAGGTGAGGGGAGCTGCCCGGCGTCGGGCGGCCGCTGTGCGATCCACCGGGAGGCGAGGAGCGAGGCTGGAGGGAAGAGGAACCCCAGGCAAGGACAGGACCCACCCGGCACCAAAACCGGGCAGGAGCAGCTGGGGCACCACCAGACCAAAGCTTTGAGCCGTTTGGTTAACGCCTCTGCTCGGGGCAAGCAATTTTAAGCGACGCCACAAAATTTGCCGATGCTCATTTCTACGCCTGCGAGTATTCCCCCGGCTCTGGAATCCAGCCGGCAGCACAATCATGGGGCTGCTTTTTTTTTTTCCTTCTCATTTTTGGCTTCTAGTCGAGGCTCCCATAGACCTCACGAAGCGCTTGGAGCCTTGCTCACAGGTTGTCCACCACAGCTAGTAGAAAGCACCATGATTTACAACGAAAAAAACCCCCACGTCCCTGCCCCAAAGCCCTTCCAGGGTAGCCCCTCACCCCTCATCACCACCCCGGAACGGAACGTTCTCCCTTCCCTGGCTGACCCTCACCTTGCTGCAGAAGAAGGCCCTTCCCAAAGGTGTTTCCATGAGTTTCTCACCCCACTTCGTGCTGCACAGCCACAGATCTCTTCCGCTGCCTCCGGCTTTACAGAGGGGAGCAAACAGCGCAGAAGGGGAGGGTTCGCCATCAATGAAACCGAGACTCGAGAGGACATCAACTGCAGACCTTGCGGGGCAAGTTGTTTTCTGCAGCCTTTGCGTTTTGGAGAGCACAGTTCAAAGAGTAGGATCAACCACCGAGAGGAGAGAGGTCAGGGAGGAGCAATTCCTGACAGCTTCCCCGACCACATCTCGCACCCGTCTCAAGCGGGGTGCTGCAGGACACCGCCTGCAGAAGGGAGCCGAGGTCACACGCAGATACCCAGGTGAAGGAGAACACACAGAAGCGCTTAAACGTTCTACCACCACCAAACCGGGAATGATTTTTGAGAACGACAGCCTTCCCTGGGGAAAGGGACGCGACAGGCGGAGCTGGGGCTGGGACTGGCACGCAGGGACGACAGCGCTGCGTTATCCCACGACCCAGGCACCTCACACACAGTTCAAAGATGACAACCCCATGAGTTACGCAAAAAACCTGTTCTTTATTTTCTGGATTTTTCTTTTTTTTTCCCCCTGGCTTTTCCACAGGAAATCTGCGGGAGGGAGGGAGAACTCCAAACAAGAAACCTGCCGTACAACACACAGGTCTGACACGAGCGAGGCAATTTTTACATACACAGATGCTCTTTTTCTTTTTTCTTTTTTTTTTTTTAAGAATTCCAGTTCCACGTGAGGCATGGTTGAACGATCGCTACTGAAACACAAAAAACACCACCACAAACTGCAGAAATTAGCACTTTTGTAATACTGAAAATTCTCTGCCACTGGCAGTCAGTAGGAAGTAGCAGTAAACACGTCCAAAGGTTTTTCAGCCCGCGGAGCAACTACAACGAATGTTTTCAACACGAAAGTCAACCGCAAAGCAACAGTTTCAGGTAAAAAATTAAATTAAACCTAATTGGGAAAGGAGTCCTCCAACAATCAATGCTACTTTAGCTTCTGGGCTGGTCTGAACTTCAGCCTTTAATTACAGAGCACATTAGGATGCCCGTTATAGAAGTAAGACGATTGATTTTCATCTCCTTAATTAGGGACACTTGGAAACAACTTGATTAATCTTCAAGTATTTGGTAGCACTGGTAAATATGTCCACCTCTCTCTTTCTTTTATAGAAATATCAGTGAAGAGCCCAGGCTGCTGGACTGGCAGGACTCTGAATTTGGAAGTTCTCCTTAGCTCAATAAGGGCCCAGGAACTGGCCCATCAGGAGAGGTGATGGGGACATCACTGATATTTCTATCCAAAACAGAACTTCTGTCCTCACCTATCACATGGAACACTAAATGCACATTGGCTGATGCTAGTAAAAGCTTTTTATGTTCAAATAATAATTAAAAAAAAAATAATTCAGGAATTTATTTGAAATGAGATGGGCTGTATTGGGTCAGGCAAAATACTGACATAGGTCCAGAACCCTGCTCTACTTCGGTCCAAGGGAGATGCCTACAGAGCCTCAAAAGAGACCGAGAGCTCCCTGGCATCCTCACAGCCTCCACGGACTACAGCAGTTGGACTTCACGATCCACACCAAACCGACCCTTTGTGCAGCACGAGAAACACAGTAATGAAGGACAAGCCTCTATTCTCTCTCACGCAAGAAAACCTGCACACAAGCTGCTCAAGGATTTAACATTTGCCCCAGCAGCTCAGCCGGACAGATGCCACTGCCCCATCGTGTTTGCATCCTCATTAGGACTGCAAGGGTAGGGAATATGGCACCTGGAGTGTATTACAGGTGACACAAACGATTTAAGAACTCCGAATCAGCACAGGCTTCCCATGTTGCAAAGTTAAGATGTTGCCACGTTTCCAAAATAATATATATAAAAAAAAAAAAACATCTTACCAGAACAGACACGACGGGCACCCTAAAAAAGGCCTGCCTACGCGGAACATTGACCTTCAACGGCCATCTGTGGTGGACATTTGGTGAAAATGAAGCCTGCAGGGCAGGGACAAAGCGGTGCTTTCCTGAGCCATGCCTCTCACCCAGGCTGCGTTCCCCCCGACGATCACTCCGCTGCTCAACCGATGGCAGGTTCCTGCTCAGGGCCCTGCAGCTGGTATGAACGCAAAACTGAAGCGGAGGGGAAGGTGAAAGGAGGGACAGAGAGAAGACAAGATAGTTTCACAGTGTCTCAATTTTTACTACGCGGGGACATGATCTTAAACAAGCTTATTGCCACGGAAATCAACACATGAAGTTACAAACTGCCCAGAAACATGGGAATAAAACGTGAGCATTAGCCACAATACAAAGGCAGGTTAAGAGTGCTTCTGTTTGGCAGCACTCCTTCCTACAACGCTGTTTACAAGAGACACTCTCCACACCCAGCTTTCCACAGCCCATCTGAAACTCAAGCAGCCTTCAAATGGACAAGGAATGGAAAGAGGAGAACGAGAGAAAAGAAACCAAAGGCTACCAATTAATTTTCATCTCTCACGTCGTTGTGCTTGTTCAGCTGGGGAAAGGGAACCTTTCCAAGTGAGTTCAGGAATGCTGTGGGCCCTTTCATCCTTTCCTGTCGAGTCCTCAGAAAAGAAGGTGGGAAAACGCTAACTACAGGTAATAAAGCAGAACCGCTGAAATTTATAAATCTGGAAATTCAGGGGGAGGAAAAGAAACCGTACACAAGAATAATGAAAAAATACATTTAGCAGCATGTGAGTGAGCAGAGCGTTCCAGATGGAGGCCTGTTTTGCTCCAAAAATTCATGCTGGTGCACAATTGTTGTGAAACCTTTACACAAACACAACAAACAGTCTGTGGGAGAGGCGAAGGATAAAAACACCGTCCTTATTCTGCTTTTCATTGTGGCAAACGCTCATACCTTTTCCTAAATTTGGAAATAGAAGTTCTTTTTTCTTGATGACCCTCTCCCCCTCTTCGTATTTTAAGTTAACGTTTCATAGGAACTTAAAAGTAGCAGTGTTTTTAAGACTTTTTCAGATGAAAGATAACACACATCCTGTAACCCCCGTGCCGCTATCCTTTCTGCGCTGCAGCCAAAATGTAACAGAGCTCCAGCAGAGGTGTGAATTGCTTCCATTCATCCTCACCAGAGTATTAACTTCATACACTGCTATTCACCATTCCAAAGTTTACCTATTAGGAGGGTTAGTTAATAGCCAGGCTGGTTAGGAAAACACTCAGGGATTAAAAACAATAACGTATCGATTTCTGTAGCATTACAGGAATCAACTGTAAAATTAACATCGTATTTCGGGTATTTTGTCATGTTTTTTAGGGTGGTGTACACAAACCCAACCGCCTGTGTACAGACAGAGCACTACACTGCATGGCAAGACAGGTTTTTCAGGGGGAGGAGGAAAGGGCAAAAGCTTAGCAACACTTTGCCAACTTTCTGCACCTTCACAGATAATCTAAGTCTTCAGCCTTGCTGGTCAGAGTTTAAAAAATTGACTGCAGTGATTACAAGTATTACTCAAGACGTGCCACAAGAGCGTATGATAAATGAGAAACAATTTCCATTAAATTTCTAATAAATATTCCTTCCAAATCCTGGTGTCTGAAAAAACCCTATAGTTCATTCACATGAGCGTAAGATCTCCCGTTCTCCTAAAAAGTTTTGGTTCAGTCAGATATGAAAATAGATTTCCTATCGTACAGCTGTCATTGCTTTCTCAAGGTAAACTTTTATGAGGTAAATATTCACCTTTTTATACTACTGCTAGAGATCCACCTTGAGCAGCTGAATTGCTGTAGTGTTAACGAAGCCTGTGAAATGCCAGATTCAAGGGCAGCCACGGGCAGGAAGGCAGCTACAGCTGGTTACCAGGAGCTGGACAAGGTGGGAGAACAGCAAGAATAAAGGCAAAATGGGGAGCCTGCCCCATTAATACTCACACGCTGCTGAGAAAGTCTCATCAGTGCCCCGATCAAAGAAGGCCAGAGACATCCTCTGTGTGCACACACACACTCTTCAACCTGCTGAAGCGAAACTGCTGGGCAAAGCGTGAGGTTTTATGAGAAAAAATGTGCAATCTAATGGCTCAGAACGGCGGTCCCGCTCCCACCACCCCCTCACTTTCCTCATCCCCTAGGTGAGCTCACTCAGTTCATTTTTTTGGCAGATAACGCGTCACATCCCTCAGTCACGGTGGCTTTCTGCTAATTAAACAGGCTGACCAGGAGCCACGGCCAGGGCCACAGGAGTAGTCGTGAACTCCTGGCCAAGAGTGGGTGTGCTGTTTCTGTGACTGAATAACTGTTAGATGGCTCCCCTTCCATCATGAAACCTCTGCTAGAAACTTTATGATAAAAGTAACTGCAGGCTTTTCCAGAAGATAGCGTACCAATTCCTGCAGAGTGGGGACCCTACCAAAAAGTCTGAGTTAGTTCCCAGGCATCACCATATCTATCTATATTAACCTCATAAGCAGAACAGTATTCTCCAGGCAAAAAGGATTTCCGAAGCAGTATCAAGCTGCACCACCTGGGTGCCTTCAGGCCACCTATCAAAAAATGAGAAGTATCTATGGATCCTGAGAGAGCTGAGCGATCTGTTGGCATGAGAAATTCTAGTTTGTCAGCACGGGAGGTGGTGATTCCAACTCTGCTATTTTCTCCTCCTCCCTATCAGACAGGTGAGGACCAAGTCCATTCAATCAGGGCTATGTTAAAGTTAGCACATCAATCAGTGTTTTCCAAATCCAACGTGACACAATTAAAAAGGTTAACAGCACAGACCCACTGCTAAGGAATTAGAAATGCCAGGCTCTGGCGCAGCTCCCCTATCTCAGCTGATAAAACATAAGTCAACATATTAACAGAGCTGTCTCAGCAGGACTTTCTAGCAATAGTCAAGTAATTTGCTAACTGTGCACTTTTTGGACATTTAAATGTATTTAAATGTCACTTAATAGCTGCTTTCATTACTTTGCTATCTTTCACTTGTGTCTTACTCCACTTCTCTGATGTAAAAGTGCTAAGTTAAATTAAAAGAACTATTGCATCTGGAAATAATGAAGAACTTTCCCGATCTCTAAATCTTGCCATTTGATGCTGAGGTCCAATTTCTTAATTTTACACAAGCCACTTCTGTGGAGACTTAGCTTCCTTAAGGCATAAAGTCTCTGAAGAGATTAGGCTATTTTAAAGACATCACACTCCATCCGATAGAAACAAATTTTAAAAACCTCACCATTATCAGCCACTGCTTTCATTCTACTAATAGAGAAACTTCCACGGTGGGCACTCGATATCGTACTTAACAGAGCCCAGCTGGTGTTGAAAATTGCCTTAACATTTCATTTAGGAAAAGAAAAAAGGGGGGGAGGGATTATAAAAGGGTACATGGAAGTTTAGAAATCTAAGGTAAAGTTAGGGTTCCATAAATGTAAAATTTGTCTTCAACAGAGGCAGAATTTCACCTTTCAAGCCCAAACCTTCTCTGACACACAAAAATACACAAAATATAGAGACACTCTATTTCAAATATGAAACAATTGTAAAAATGGGAAGAAGAGAGAAAAAGAAAAAGGTCTTTCACTGGGGGGAATACTGAAGAACACTGAATAATATTCAAAAGAAGCTATTAATTGAAAAATGTCTATTATTAACTGCAAAATGGAAACACTTCTTAATGCTACTAAACGTTATTGTGCTAGATTGGCAAAGCCTTCTAATTTAAAAATTACTTCAGCATGCTTCAAGTACACTGAGGTATAAAAACTGTGTTAAAAACCCCACACAATTAACAAGTATTATCATGATGCGCCCATTAAACTGGGCTAACGCAGTTGGTTTTTGGATCCACGTTAGGATAAATTAAGGTAAACATTTGGAATCAGGAAGTTCTTAATACGAACTGGCCAAAATTTTGGAAATTATTCAAGCAACAGAAGTCCCCCCCATGGTTAGGATAACGTATGCATTATCCTAAATGCACACATCATGATATGCACATCATAATTGATGTAATATCTGTCTCACCGTCTTTAAAACAGAAGCTATTTCAAGCTTCTGCTTTTGTTCACCATGCGCACTAAAACATTTTTGCATTGCAAAATTCTCAAGAGATCTTTTTACCTGTCATAATTACACCATTAAAAAGTAATGTTCTAGAATGGCAAAGACTAATTGTCCAATAACTGAAGGAGGAACATCACTAATGCAGTTAAAATAGAACATTATTTCTTCCAAAGACAGCTTTGGTCAGTGTTTCCTTTAGGATGTCCAGCATTCTTTTCAGTAGCTTTGACACGTCTCCAGTTCTTGCTGTCCCTCTGAAGCCCAGTTCAAGCAGTGACAACACGCTGTTACTGATTAATCCAATTGAAAATTATTAGAACTAAACTAAGAAGGCCAACACAAATGCCAAAAATAACCAATGCACATGCCTGTGAAGAAAGAAAACCAAAAATTAACGTTTTACTGAAGGAAGCATTTTACATTTCTAAGGCTTATAATTAATGATGGAAAAACCTGTAAGGACAGGTTTCAACAGTGTCTTCCATTTGGGGAAAAAAACCCAACATCATTTGCCCCTTACAACTCTGAATGAATTAAGAAATTGAATTTCTATTTTACTCAAAATATAATTTAAGTAACAATGAATTCTTTACATTTTTGAACAACCAGATTATAGTAAAACCACAGTTCAAGAGACAGTAGATTGCTGATTTATAACAAGGCCCCAAATCTGTTTGATCTAGTCACGGCTTTAAATGGTCACAGAGCATCATGATTAGATTTTCTTTCAGATTCCCTGTTTTGTCAATACATGAGCAGCCCTATGAATCTTACGAATGGCAGAACTACATATAAGCTGTTTGTCAGGATTTTAGCCACCGTCATGGAGTTGCACTGCTGAGCAGTGGTTAAAATGAAGCCAGTTACAGTGCAAAAAGCAGGCTGCTGCGCAAATTCTAACTAGAACTTAACCTACTACACCAAAAGAGAAAACACGAAGAGGAGGAAAAAAAAAAAAGACAAAAAAAAAAGATGTTTTTCAGAAGGCTTACATAGAAAACAAGCATAAAAAATGATTCACTTAAATGCAGTTTGGATTTGTCCCAGCTGCCCAGACATCAGAGTAACGTGTAAAAACTGAGGAGAAATTGGATTAAAAATCAACATCTGAAATCTATGGGAAAAAGCATGTATTCTGATCAATAATCTGGCACATGGGCATACTGCTACTCAAAAATCTCTTGTGAAGAAAGAGTTTCAGAAAGACTAGATCTATCACGAAGGATGAAAGAAAACCCTCACAGTTTTTGCAAAGTGGAATGAAAACAGGAACTCTGCCCCTTGGATTACGTGCTCTACAGTGTATCAAGACGCATCTAAAAGGAGCCTGTTTAATTGTAATTAGCACACGTGAATAAAACGCATACCCCAATCTTCTGTGGTGATAAAAAGTCCTCTCTGCTAAGTTTAAGATAAAATAGTCCAGGATATACAAAAAGCAAAAATGTTGATGTGGTTGAACCTTTAAAAAACAGAAAACAAGATTTTACTTAGAGCAAGAATAATACTGAATTTTTTTAAGAAAAGTTTAAAAAAAAATCCAACCCAACAACCAAAACAACTTACCAACTACTCCAAATACATTTTTTATGTCTGGCACGTACATTGCAAACAGAACAACAATCGTATTCAGTGTTAAAGTGACAAGGATATGGCAAATCCACGACACGGGAAGATGAGAGAAAAATACCATCAATACAGCTTTCCTTGCCTACACAATATGAAGAAAAAAAAACATTGCATGGGTAAATACCATACATACACATATATCTTCATCTTACCTCAATGGCATAAACTTAAGAATTACACCACTCTAGATGTGAAAGAACATTTTAAAAATCAAAATGCAAAAAATTCAGTAATAGCTCGATGTTTTGTCTTCCTGTAGCCTTTACTTTAGTATTAAAGCTTACTTTACTTAAAGTATTAAAGTAAAGTATTTGTACTTATCCCATGGCCATTAGCCTTAAGGCAGCACTCCTCTTTTGCAGGGACAAAAGAAGGTCTGGGGTCTCTCTGAGCATGCGTGGTAGCAAATGCCAGCGTGTTGCCAACTGATACGCAATCCATACACTGCTTCTATATACAGAGTTTTTTTTGCACAATTTTTTCGTTCATAACTGGATGGATTTTCAGTTCTACCATGGTACTGATAAACTCAAGTACAGTTTTTGGTGAAATAGGTGAGTATGTGTTTTTAATTTACAATTAAATTGAGTTTTCAAGTATAAGTGTGTTTGTGCGTGGGTGCGTGCATGTACAAAGGAAAAACCAAGTCAGCAAAACTCAATTTAAGAGGGGGAAAAAAGAAAAAAAAAAATCAAACTAAATAAACTTTAGAAGTTCTGGATTCTTTAAATTAAAAACAATGCTGTGGGCTAGTTTTAGTCTGAAGCCTGTCTCAAAAGCACAAATTAGCTTAGTGGTTAGCTGTTATTTTGGAGCTCTCATGGAACATATGCAAATATGCGGTCTTTGATCAATCACTTCACAAGTGAATAAGATACACAAGACTAGATGTGACTCAAATACTGCAGTCTGCAAAGCATTAGCGTTACCATTGCCTATGCCAGCTTCAAAACGTTGAGGAGTACTTACTGGGAAATGGATTAGAGGGACTGTCAAAAGCACAGCAAACAGTATGGCCACTTTTACAGTCATGATGACAGGATCATGGGGCAGGTACCTGCTGTAACCTTGTAGTAATTCAGAGTCCACTTTGTCTAAAAACCAGAAAAATTAATTGCGCTGTTAATCATTTGAGAACTACAATAATTAGCAACGCGTATTAAGCTTACATTCCAATGGATCTCTATGCTTGTGACTGATGCAGCGTGGAGGGGGGGTTGCAGAAATGGGTCACTTTGGCATTACTGATACGCCAGGACACAATACCTTGAGAAAACCGAAAAAAACTTCAGGAGGTAAGTCTCTGTAGAGACTCAGCTGAAGACCAAGTTATCGAAAGCGAAGATACAAATAGGAAGGAGAAAGCATTAAAAAGAAAGATGATGTGACATGACGCAGTTCCGTCAAACTTGTTCTATGCGTCTGACACAGCCAACACTAGATTCTTTTGGTTCAAGTAGAAGCCAGAAGCAAATTAATTGTGATAAATTGGCTGAACTCCATTTCCCTTTTTATTTTTTCCCCCCCAGAAAACATTAAGCGATATGCAAGGTAAAATTTCATGGCTTGAAAGAAAAGCTGCAATTCTAATTTAAAGGAAGAAAGAAATGTTTAAAACTCCACTAGCATACGTGCTCTTACTGATGACAGTTAGCAATATATTGCTGGATGACACAGAGAAGGGTAACTAGCATCAGTTATGCCCCTAAAAGCTATTTCTTATTACGAAAAAAGCCAACAAAACACGCCCAAACGATTGATAATTGAGACTGATTTTTCTTCCCTGTGCCTAACGAGTAGACAAGTGGAACAGAAGGCCACCTGAAGGCTGTCGGTTTGGATTCGTACAGCACCCAGGGAATAACAGGGGACTGTGCTGGCAACACACCCAACAAGGCCAAACGCTTTCACTTGACAGCCCTGTTTTCTTCAGCAGTAAGAATCGCACGTGCTCTCCACCACATGCATTTTTAGCTTTACAAAACTGGCCGTTCTGGAACTACCACATTCCACGGACACACCATCACAAGCGTTACTTGTGCACTATTCAAGGCAGAAGTGGGGCAAAAAGTGATGAATCCTTCACCTTTTGCCCTGCTAAGGTGAAAATTTTCTTAAGGTAACAGCAAAAGTCAGAGCCCTGAAAGTAGTCTGCTATCCTGGCTTTTTTTTTTTCAGCGTACCTTAACTCAATGGTTTTTTGGGACTTCAGAATGGACCAAAATTTCCACCAAAGTCCAGTCCCTGGATGAAGTTTCAAATTCACAGAGAACAGAATCAACCATGTGAACCACAGAAAGACGAAGCATGTCTCATTTCAAAGAGGGAACTCTTTTTTTGTTTGTTTTCAATTTAAAATAAAATGTTTTACATTTCCTCAGGCTGCTGTTTTGGGAACAGATTCTCTCCATTTAAAGAAATAAGTTAATTTAACAAGACAACCAAAAAGTGAAAAAGGAGGAGCAGCTTACAAGGGGGAGAAATCTCTTACAGGCATCCACAGTTGGTTCCAGTGTTTTAGGCTCTTGAGTCTAAGAGTTACTAAAAGAAATCGCTAGAAGACTACGGTCAAGACAGGATCTTGTCCCAAAGAAACCATGACGGTCAAGCTAAGGGGAACTGGGATGGTTTCTAGGACTACTAATGGTTTAGATTTTTCCCTCTTCCCCCCGCCTTCTTGTTGAGATTTCATCTGGAGAGAGCTGGTCACCTCACACTGCCTGCTGAATCTCTCAGAGTGGCACTCAAAATCCTATTTTTCTACAAACCACGGTGAGGAAACAGTACCAGGGGACTATATGCTATTAGAGGTTTCAAGACTCCCTATGTAATTTTTCAAATTTCAAGGGATTCTGAGTGTCAAGGGAACGTTTTCAGGCAGTTATGGTCAGACACGCACTTGTACTTGGGGGGGAAAAAGTGCAAAATTCCCTAAAAATCTGGAATTGTTAGCTGCTGAAAGCCAATATTCTTGGTGCTTTGTCAAACACTGTCTCAACCCCACGATCAAGAAATATATAACACTATGAAAAGAGAGGAAATTGTCTTACTGCCTTGCTGTCCCTTAGAAGAATTTTTATTCGTTCCAATCAAGACAGGTTAGCATGTGATCACCTCATAAAAAGGGCGAGTTTTCAGAAGACATTAGAAAAATCCTCCTAGATGACTGCGATGCATTTACCTGACAGCATTTGTATGAAACTACTCCAGAAGACGGATCACCAAGCAGAGGTGATTCAATTGGACAGTGTGTGTGCTATGTGAGCAAAACACACCATAACACAGATTTACAGCAGGATACACAGAGCCAAATGGCATTTCTTAGAAAAGCCATCTCACTGTGATGTTAAACGACAAGAGTACTAAAATTGCTGTATGCAATAGACACTCGCCTACTTCTGCCAAGGTTACGATGGACCCTTAAAAAAGGGCCACTGTGTAGTTAAGGGGTCTGAAATCTGTCTACGTACTTGGGAAACGCAAGAATACCAGACAGGCGAAGTCATCTATGTTTAAACTCAACAAAAAAACCTGTACTCAGAAGTATTAAAAAATCCAAACCCATTAAAGTGACTAGATTTGTACTGAAGCACATTGCCATGTAAACCCTACAGCCAATGAAAACGTGAGATGTCTGCAGGATCTGGCAGGGTGAGTGCCATAACCCAGCCACTTTTCTGTTTGGTAAATAAAAAGGTGTATTTACTTCATCAAGCGTTATGTCAACATCATCTCTAAGAAATGTGCATTACTTGGCTCAGTGCAAGTATCAAACAGATACCAACTCTGGCTCAGGACCTGCCTGCAACACAAATTAGATCAGAAGCGTGTGCTAGGAAGCCCAACTCAAAGCTTATCCTTTTAAATTTTTAAATCCTTCCCTAGTCTTTTGTCATTGCCCTCCACTAGATGGGTGATTTCTCCGACTCAGACCTTCTAGCTGTCTTATGCTCTTTGTCATTTTTTTTTCCTGGAGTCCTCTAGTTTGTCTTTATATTACACATAAACAAAGGTATATTGAAGAAGTCACCTTGTGCAATCCTTTAAAACAAAGCTTTTCTAAACCGCACGGTTCATGGGGAAAAAAAAAAATTGCCCACTTCCAGCAGAAATAGCCAGGGTTAGTTGCAATTAATTTGTAAAAATACAAAAACAAAACAAAGAAGCCATACATGCATCATACCGAAGTCGTATGGGACAGGGAAAACATGCTGCAGACCTTCATGCCTACCTAACGTTAGGGCTGGCTTGCTGTGAAATTCCTCTCATAAAAGGCAACCACCTCAGAGCTCCTCAGGGACTACAAATCAAACATGCTGGAATATCACAGGGTTATTAAGTGATAAATGTTGGTAGAAGATAGAGCCTTAGAACAGACCTTTCAAGACTTGTCCAAGCAGACTATTATCAGATGTCAAAATTTCTCACAGACCACAGTAAATCTGTTTGCAGCTTTTCAATGAAAGATATTACAAGGTCCAACATACAGTGGGCAATCAGTAGTCTAATTACATAGCACTAGACAACATCAACAGATCATCAGCTGCAGTCTCTTGTCTGTATAGCATTTGAGTGCATAAGCCCTGCTAAGTTTAGCTACATTACACACCGAGAAGTCAATCAGACTGTCATACTCTGCAGTGGTAGTCATATTCTTAGAAGTCTCCAGGAACAAGATTTCTGAGGATTCAAGTGTATCAAAGCCCAAACAAGCCTGCGGTACTCCAGAGAGAATGCATTGTTCATTTATTATCAGTCTTCGTTCTAAAGAATACTTGAAGAATATACTTACCATAAAACGTCAGGTAACCAAACAGAGCAGACATCAAGTAAATCAGGAAACTCAGACCAATTCCTGTGACAGTTACATTCTGCATTCTACTTTTGGATGGACTAGAACACAAAAAAAAAATCCCCAGAAAAATTAGTGTTGCTTAATACGCATCGCGGACTATTAAACACAAAGCAGCCTACATCAAAAAACACACACAAAGAAAGAAAAACAAAACTGCAGCTTACCTTCCATAAGAAAGCACCCATTTAATTTATGGCCACAGAGTATTTGCTGAAGTCTGTGCTGTCACCGACATGTAGGGGTTTTTAAAGTATTTTCAATCTGGTAATTAAAGGGCACTTTTCATGCAGACGACTAACATTGTCCCTGTCTTGTAGGGAATTTAGACATACCAGAGTATTTTTTAAATCAAAATTTTGATTTATACAGGATGATACATATTCAGAGCCAGGAACAGAACCTGGGTCAAAACAACCTACTGAATCAGATGTGGCCAAATGCAGATTCAGTTACAGCAATAAAAATTAACTAGTAAGTACCTTAGCAAATGACCTTTTTTCTCCAGATTGTCCAGGCCAGGACAACGTACTGACATTGATGGTAGAACCATATTTGCTACTTTTATCTCCTGTAAGAGGAAAAGCCAGTACAGACTATAGCTGCACATTTCCCAAAAGCATGAAAGCTACTCAGTTTGCATTGTTTGGTGGCACTGACTTGAAAATAAAAAAATCTGAAGATTAATTTAGGGAAAATGTTACAGAAATACTATAATTATATTTTAATATTGCACGTGTTTTCATACATTACCTTCGGAGCTCACAGTAGATGGGTAAGACTGAGGTATGGCAGAGAAAAGAGAAGGCCATAGTTGGTATTGCATAAGCACTCTAAAATAGAAGAGAAACATCTTGTGGGTTTGTTTGTTATTACAGATGGCTGGAAAAGTATCTGGATGAATTCAGTCCAAGCGGTGGAAGTCAGCGGAACTCTTTCCACAATAATGCTTTGAGATAAAGCTCCACAACACAGAATGGCGTCTCTGAATCATTCCACGAAAAATGGACCTTTTCAACTACTGTCTCTTCAAGTGGTGGCAATGGCTTACCATTTCATGGTCAGGAGGGGTCATGCTCTCTATAAGCCAACAGCCGAAAGATTCTTTTTTAGCTATATTGAGGCCAAGTACTTACATAAAGAGAGTAGGATTTGGCCCAGAGTAAGTTCATGAAATTCTCTAACAAGTCTTCTAAATTCTAATATCCATAGCTACCTCTCAAATTACTGATTCCTTCATCCTGACTTCTCTATTTTCTTACTACTCCTTCACAAAAATTTGGATACAGCATCCAGAAAATATTACACGCTTTGGCATCTAAAGTTTTAAGATAGTTATGTAATTAAAGTTGCAACCACACAATTAGCGGTATTATTATTCCAAAGATTTGTAATAGAAGAGATGAATCATCTAGCATAGCTTACTTCAGCTGCCAAGTGGAATAAGCTGAACTGTAACAAACACTTTTGTGCTGACATAATCAGGCCCATACCAGTAAAAATATGATGCCACTTTCTATTGATAAAATGAAAATGGAAGAAGAAGCAGATGAGAGTCCCAAGATTCTTCAAAGCACAAAAGGCCAGAATCTCGCAGTAGATATTTCTGGTCAAAGCAAAATTTCTTCCTTGATCTACAGATAACATTTGTCTCATGTTTACATTGCACGAGCTCTTTTGTTCCCCCCCCCTCTTTTTCTTGGGGGTGGATTTTGTCTTTTCAGACAAATGCAACCGTGTCCATCCTAAATTCCACGTTACAGGCATGTCCCAGGTTTGTTCTTCCCTTTTTCCCTTCCTCTTCACCTTGCAGAGACTAGAGTTCTACAGGACACTTCCTCTCCTACAAGCCTTGATGGGCGGTGACGTGATTTAATTAACAAATACCAGAGCTGGCATCCAGTGAAACACATAGGATTGCATTAGGTCTGAAAAATTAGCTTCAGGTAAGAAAAAAACTACAGTTAGGTCCAGGCAGTTTCAGGAAACCTGTTCTACCTCACAAGGAACTAAAAGTGTGCACAGAGCCAAGTGGCACTGACTTCTAGCCGAGGGCATATTAAGTTGACTTGATCTGACTGCATGGTGAGGCTGACCGCCACTGCATCTGTTACACTCTGGTTATATTTGCAAAATACTTTCATAAATGCTAACTTGGACAGCCAGCCTCCACATAAAAAAGAAAAAGTGAGACTGGGTAACACTTGGCAACAGGTATAGGAAATATTTCAACAGCCTATAACTACTTTTACAGAAGAATAGCTTACCCTGGCTAGAGTTTAAACCCCAATTCTTTAAAAGCCGCTCCCCCCCACTTTAAGTTTGCGTATTGTTAATAGAGATTACCTCTTTTGAAAGATGAAAGAGTTTTGCTTTACAATCCCCAGTCGAATTTGAAACCTGTAAGACATACACGCAAAAAAAGGGCATAATGAAAGAATAAGCCCAAACCACAGACGTGAAACTTTTTCGTTTCTGTGATGATTAAGAAAAGAAGGAATTTAAATTACAAGTCATTCTGAAAGCGCTAACGTAAAAAAGGCATTACAGTTACTAATAAAATTAGAAGAACTTGAAAAGAGCATGGACTTTACCTGTGAAGTCTCTATGGCACTATTTAGAGGTAGAGGACAAGGGATCAACCATTTTTTTATCATAACCTGCAAAGACAGAATATGTAATCCAAGAATGATACCCTAAAAGTCAGTTTAAATTTAGATATATGCAGCTAAAACATCAGACTGTCAGTAGACAAAGCAGGGAGCGAGGCCCACAGTAAATTAAGAGGCTTGACTGGGAGATAGTCGGGCCACAAGAAGGAGACTTGACAGCAAAACATACACGTATGTATGCCATTCCATACAGCTGCTTCCTATGCACAGCTGGCAGCCTTATGGCGTGCCTGTCTGGAGGTGGTGCGCCGAAATGAGCTCTGACATGAACTGAAATACAAGCAGCGCTCCACAGTCTCTCCCTCTGTGCTCCACACTAACTGCCACACAGAAGAGCTGCTGTGTTAGCTATCCCAGGCTCCTTCCCTAAGTAGACAAGCCCTTAACAGAGATAGAGCAGAGCCTAGGGCTAATCTTAAAAGGCAGAAACATATGGTTTGGACTAGAAAGCAAACGAAAAACAATAAATGCAATTATTGTCCCAGAATGTCATTGGGGCTTTAGCTACACCCTGCTGGTTTAGGGACTGCCGAGGAACAGGGCTGAAAATCAAAAGGAAATTAAAATAAGAAGTGTTACCTCCTTTCTCAGGAGCCTAGTTTAAAATGATAGTTGCATTGCTCTCCTCACCCTAATTAATTTCCCATTGTAGTTGTCTGGCTTTAGAGGTTATAATTCTTTTGAAGCCTAGAGCAAATAATTAAAAACTTAATTAAAGACTCAGGTTCACAAGAAGAATAACATGGAAGAGAGCGCTTCTCCTGGCTCAGAAAAATACTTTTTGCTTGCAGCCAAGTTATTTTTCCCAGAGGTTAAGGATTAGATGCTCCCCCTTCTCACCAGTGCCAGGGGAAGCAAACGAATGCTACCTCCAGACAAAATGTGGGGAAAGGAAACTGTGGGTACACATCACGCTGAGTCCACTGTGGCAATAACGTGCACCTAAAAACAACTCAAGGCATGGAACTAGGTAGTCGCTGGCTCAACAGCAGCCTGCAAACTTTGTGAAAAAGGATCATCGACGGAAACCCTCCAACTATGTTTCTGACACTGAACTAGCGCTGCTTTATATACCAGGAGATCTGTTCTTACCTGCTTATTGATTAGCTAAACTGCCTCCCTCTGTGCAATGTGAACCACAACCTCACCTGAAGAAGGGTCTAAGAAGGGACAAGAACGTGCTGGTAGTATGTCAAGAAGTTCAACCAAAGAGCCAGCGAAGGAGGAGGAGGAAAGGACCAGACACTAAAATACAACTTGGCCCTGTGTTGTACATACGCATGACTCCGCCACACGGGTCACCTCTGCTTCATCCCCTTTTTGTGCAGCGAGAAGCCACGAGCTGAGACACAGATGCAGACTGCTGCTGCTGCTGCAGGACCAGAACTGAAGCCAGCTGAAGACATTTATGAGGCTGAGCCTCCTTTTTAACAAGGAGACCTCTGTATTTAAAGGTACCCAGACAGAAAACATGAAGGAGATACTTTGAAGGCTCCAAAGCAGAAGGCTTTGTGGGAGCTCTAAGGTTGGAACAGGCTTCCTGAGCAATGAAAAGGTGAATGAAGCTAAAGTGCAAGCTTTGGGGAAAATAAAGCGTACCTGGCAGTGGTGGGGGCTTCCTGCAAGCTAAAGAGCAAAGATATATATAAACATTGCAGAGGGAGGACAAGCCAAGCCAAACCTAAAAAGCTGAAGAACATTTTTTCTAAAATGACATTAATACAGATTAAGAACAGATTAAAATGGAAACAAAAGATGGCAAAATAAAATACACTATGCGCGTTTAAAAATCTGCAATTATGTTTGCCCACCTGCTTAATTATTCAAACGTGTTCGGGTTGCCAATACTAGTCTGCTCTGTATTTCTAATGAGGTCCCAGCAACAGGAAGAGATTTCTTAATTGGCAGCACAGCCCAGCTAGCTGAGCAGTTGTGGAGACAGCACAATCTTCCTCTGGAACTTTAAGCCTATTTCATATAAACACTGTCTTTTGAGTATAACAAACATTTGGTTTTAAGTGAAAAAACCTAAAACCTGAAGAGAGGGTCCAGTGGAAACGGGGTATTTTAAATCCCACAACAAAAACATTGCTAAAAAACAAAGTTAGAGGCTCAAACTCTTATAATATTCTGTGATGTTGCTCTTCGTATCCTGCGGAGGAAAACCAGGAATCCCTTTATTCCAGCAGTACTGACCGCACTCAGCAAAGAGGGGATCTCTGCGCATAACATCATTCATTACATATGGCAGGTTCCCAATCTGCATCACATTTTGTTCTGGGAACATAAACAAGAGATTTAGAAAAATACCATCAGGAATCATTAACAGCTTTGTTGAACAAGCTACCAATAGGGCTGTCTCCACAAAAAAGAGAAATCTGTCTTTACTCCTCACCAATATTCAATATAGCAAAAGGGGAGGCAACTAAAAAAAAAAAAAAAAGTTTAAAGGTCACATTTAATTTCCTTTCACTTAGGATTCAAGTCAGGAAAGTATTCAACAGCCAGAAACAAAAGTGCTCGGGACCTCACAGAATTGGGCTTTGGGTGAACGGTTACATATATTTGTGCTTCTCCCAGATCAGCTCATCTCAGCGTTTTCACTTTTTTTTTCCCCAAGTGAGGACTATAACCAGTGTGTTAACTTTAAAGAAGAAAGATACCGAAGCACAGGAAGGAGATTACGTGCCCTGCCAAAGCCCCACAGCAGAGCACAGAGGACAAAGAGCAGTCTCTAGACCCTTGCTCAGCGCGCCCGCTATACCATCCTGACCAAGACATATGCTGTCTATTGTACCTATCTTTCCTTCAGGCTGTATTAAAACTGCGGCTTGCTGGCAAGAAGCTGAACAGCTGGTATACACTTGAAAATGCACAGAGTTGTTGTTTATGCAAAATATAATTGTATTACTTCCATATGACTAACGTAGTTTTCTCCTGGAACAAATTAAAACATATCTGCTATACAGAAATTAACATTGTGCAAACTAAAACAGCATTTCAACAGCACGGATCACCCACTTCAAAGCCATTAGATACGAAAACTAAACCGCAGCTAATGCCTTTGAGTTTCAGTGTCTAAAGAAGTTGGAGAAAATATTCTGTGAGGAACATTGGTTTTCTTTAAATATCTGTAACGGCTTTTAAAAATGGTGACCTCAGCTAGATTTACTGTGGCTGCTGCTTTGTCACTCAACAACAAAAAGCATGTAAACATTACCATGCTGTAAGAAATCCAGTAGCCTTCATTTATACTTTCTACCTACTTTTTTGACAGAGAATCAAAACTAAACCCTAGCTTAAATCATCCCCAGCTTGACACGTCTGCACGCAAGTCTTGCTTCCACACTTGCCTTTTCTGAGTCCAAAACTGTTTTCGAATGCATCCCCCCATTACAACAGCTTTCTCCAGACACGTATACACAATCCCACTGAAATCCAGGAGATGAACTCCTGCTACTACCTTCAGCCAAAGGCCTATTTCAGCATTATAGTTAGTCCTTTTTCTTTCTTTCTTTTTTTTTTAAGATAAATTTCAGGAGAGAGGTCAAAAGTCAAGGTAATTTATAAATATTACAAATGAATTTCCATTAACTCTGGGGAAGCTGTGGCTGCTCCTCAGTGCTCGGCTTAGGAAGTACTCTTCCCAAGGTCCTACAAACTGCAGTTCCCCAGGGATACCCAAGGGAGATGTTTTGACAGCTTTGAAGTTTGGTTTTATCACATGGTTTAGTTCCTAATGGATTGCCTTGGTCTCCTGGATGGCATGTTTGCTCAACGTCCCTTCAGCTCTGTTTATCCCTTTGTAAAACAGGTATTAAATGCAAGTCAGTGCAAGCCAGAATGACAGGGGAAGAGGGGGAACATTTTTCCAGGCTCCCAAGTAAGATTCTTGTTTCTGTACCTAGATGAAAGAGTGCGAGTTGCTTGGTTGTACTACATATTACACATGTGCATTAACACACTTCTTCCCTGTAAAAAGAAAAATAGTGCAACTTAAAGGCACGTTTTCCCTCTTAGATCTGCCTAACAGGTCTCACTTTGGGTATTTGGAAACATCTACTTCACAGGGGCCTTGAGAGGGTGAACATCAAGGTCAAAAACCCCCATATGGCTCTGAGAAAAGAACTTTTCCTTTCAGCGGGAAAGAAGAATAAGGTCATTGACGTATTAATGAATCTTGTAAACTGCCTTAATGAAGTTCTAGTTTTCTTTGCCTTTTTTTGAACTCTGGCACTCCATTATACACGTAAATTTAATTTATTTGGAGTATATTAAATTTTCTTCTGCACTAGTTGCAGTAAGTAATAGTTAGAAGCTAAGAAAACAGAATTCCATTCCACTACTAGAAGGGAAACAAAAGCGTATGTGCCAGCTCCCTTCACTGCACCGTCAGCAAAACAAAAATATTGTTACATTTACCAGTCCAAAAAATAATCATTTGAAATCTTTTCATATGCTTGAAAGTTCACATACATTTCCATGCCTCAGCAAAACAAATGTAATCTGTCCAAGCAAGCCCATACTGAACCAAAGGAAAACTCTAAATTTCACATAAAAAGTTAAGCAGAGAGGGGAAGACAATTCATTTCAAAAAGGGCTTATGAAAACATTCAAACAATAAGAAAAAAAATAGATAAGCTGCGCACAGATTTTTAACTTACCACAAGAGCAAAGTACACCATAAAGAAAAATGATAAACTACTTGTGTAGCCAAGAAAGCCTGTAAAATAACAGTAAAAATAAAAGAGCATTTATAAGGAAAGTGATCCTAATGTACAGCTAAAGCTTTACATTTTAGGCATGTTTTCTATTACAGTGCTTGGTATCTGGGGCTTAGGACTCAGAATAACAACATTCCAACTGCCTGTCACAGATCATTTATGTAGTTTTGTAGGGCAGAATTAGAACTGGCTTACCACTAATGGCATGCTGTAAGTAAATGCAGCTCTTTAATGTTCTGCTGTAAAGATTTTATTTTAGTATTGCAGACAAAATACTACTGCAACCCAAGTAATAGGTTAACTAGGCAGGGCTGGAAGGCAGAACACACTACAACAGCTTAGGTAATCCCCACCATCACCAGCCCCCCGCCAGTTAAAAAAATAAATAACCCATTAAGGTTTTAAAGTCTCCAATAGTAATTGCTACTAAAGTAGAATAATATTCGCTTCTCTCCTTCAATTACTTACCAATTTTAGGAAGAAGCGCAAGAGGAAAAACAATGCAGACTGAAGTAATCAGTAACAGCAGCCTCCCGTCAAGGTACCAAGACCTGTTGGAAAATCTATTTATGACTGATACAAAGCTCAAGAGTTCCAAAAAAAGATGTTCTACTTTAAAACTGGGATCTTAGACAAAATAACCACTCCGACAAGAAAAATAATTTCCTGTCTCACATGCTATTTACGTGAATTTGTATCCCTAGTTTCTATATCGTGACATAAAATGGAGCTCCCAGATAACAAGGAAGCAGAGCACCATCCCATAACAAACCAGCACTGCGTGCAATGTTGAGTAGGCAAGTGCCTGCTGAGAAATAACGTTATTTCTCAGCGGCTCAATATGCAAATCCCTGCCTTTATTCAAAGCAATGATGAGAGGGCAAGGGTATTTCACACTCTATGGATTTCCAACAGAAGTACTTACACAGCACGCTACATATATCTTGGATTACACCGAGTTGTGTATTTACACAACTGGAAGAAACAGCAACATTAACTTCCACTTACAGCTGAACTTCCCTTCTAGTTTATTACTCCTACATGGCCTTAGTTCCTCACCATCTCCAAGAGGTGTGAAGCAGAAAGCTTAGCTACCCAACCTCCTCGTTTGGAAATTCAGTTGTTTTCTGAACGTATCAACTCCCTCTTCTGCCAAAGTTTCATTACACCTACCACCACAGGGCTCAAATAATAGAAGAAAACAAGTAAATCAACTTTCAGGTTATCTGAAATCATGTCTGCTGTCCGGAGGTGATAAATGAAAGCCCAGAAATAAAGAGGACTTTCTTAACTCTGCACAAAGTGATCACTCATTCTTTGCGTACATCCACACAAGAAGGAAAGGACAGAAGGGATGGAAGTTACGATAATGAAATCTGTTATAACGTTTAAACATAAAACTATGCGTATAAAAACCCGACAACGTTGTAGAGGCGTTTAAAAGCTGTTCTAAGTATCATAATCTCGTCTCCAAAGCAAGGAAAGTACAGATGGAGAAGCTGTTAAGAAACACAAACATCTCGAGGGTGGCTCCCCCTGACTTGGTAATAAGCATACTCTGGACTGATAAACATCTTGCACATCAGCCTCCAACTTTACTACCTATAAACACCTTGGCCTTTGAACTTCAAGTTTATTTAGTCCAGGATATGGTTAGCACCTAATAAACAGGCAGCACCTCCAGTTATCATAAAGAAAGTAGCGTAACACCTGTGTTAAAGAAAAATTACCATATACATATATTAACTACTGTCATGCCCCATGGACAACCACTACTGTCACTCATTTGAAAAAAATATGCAATACAAACGAACAGAGGCATTTCAAGGTTGAGGGCATCTTCCTACCAAAATCGAAGTCACGCTTCAGTGACAATGTCTGTATTAAAAATTCCTCAAAATACATCACTCTTCAAAAAAAAAAAAATGGATAACTAACCTAGGTCTGCTACCGCTGCAGTGAAAAAGCACCTTTGCCAAGATCAGCTCCCTGCTGTGGTATTCTTCACATTGCTACCACTCAGCGTTCGCCTATTTTTAAGCTTTTCCTTTCTTTCTCATACGGTGGGTGCTCAGACTAGGAGGAAGAGCAGCCCAGTGGTAGGGAAAAGTATGAGGAACGCTGCAGTGCTCGTGGGACCTCCGTTTCAAGTCTCCCAACCGTAAGGATGCGGCAAACCCACGGCTGCCGTTGCAGCTCGCAAGCTCAGCAGGACAGGGGGAAAAAAAAGAAAATAAATTATTTTGGTTACTTTATGGCAAATGCAAAACCGTTTGGGAGGGAGGGAGGAAAAGAGAGAGGAAAACTGCAACGACGTGACGAGAAGGAGAAAAAACAATTTTGTAAACTGCTTCATTTTGGAATACCGATTCTTTTATTTAAAATAGTCTCAAAAAACTGAATAGTGGACCATCTACAGTTACCAAAACCACGTCCATTCTTTCTCAAAGTACTGTTGTTCCAAATGCAGAATAGATGTTTTGACATTGCCTTTAAAATCAGTTTGATCTGCAAATTTAATCCTATACGATAAAAGCGTTCCAAATATGAAATATGGAATATAAATCGTTGACTCTACTGAAAATGCTTTGGCATGCAGATGTTCCTCCTCCCTCCCCCATATTTTAACTAAAAGCAGACATTTATAAATCGCTTTAATTTCATTCCTGAATGCAACAGGACAAGAGATTCGTATGTTCTAAATTAGGATCTTACTCTCAGTCCATATCAATTATACAACACACAAGCAAGACAACTTAATTGCATCAATCACATCCTCCTGACAGGGTCATTAAATGTTAACAGAGGGCTCACAAATTACAACTTCTTAACACAATCCTCATTTGAAACTATGTTCATGTCATCAAGACTACGTGGAATTCTCGTTCTGCAGACAGAGTGAGGCTTCTCAACTCGTAATTAACAAGCGTTGGTATTGTCTGGTTTTGGTTTTTTTTTTTAATAAAGACATGAAGATGTATTAAGATGTGTTACACACCGGCTCTGACCCTTTCCAGCACACGCACACCTGCTAGCCTTTATCTACAGAAGTCATTCCACGCACAAAACATTCTCTAAATGGCTTTTCCAAACGTATGGCTTGGGAGGGTTTATGCATATAGTATCTTAACTGACACTTTCCATACATTCTAACTACAGTTAAAGATAAATTCTGCACCCAAATGAAAGCGTATCGGATGCTATAATGACTTAAGAAAAACAGAACAGTTGTGCAAGCACATCTGGGAACAAGTGGTCCAATTACATAAGTTTAATCAAACTAGTCCATATTTATGCCCCTTACATAAATAAATTGCTACTTAGGCCTGATATTTGATTACCTATTTTTGTCGAACAATTTCCTACAATATAAAAACTCCGTTAGTAAAAAACTATTCTTAACATCTGCAGAGAAATACACAGAAACACAAGATTATGATCTGCCATGGCAATTAAATATGGCAAAATCTATTAAATACAGATGTGGGCGTTCAGAGGAGGTCGGCTGTGTGCACGTACCTGGAATACTGCTTGACCTCTGCATTTGAAGCACTTGCTCGGGCGAAGCACCGGGGAGGTATGTTGTGTCAAATAAACATTTATCAGTGGAACAACTCCCAGTAAGGGAGGCAGAAACAGGGTGAGGACCAGACCGACAAGCAGCTTACCGCTTGAGCCGTGGTTAGTATTCCTATGGCCAACTTCAGCTCCCTCTAAATGCAAAACCGAGCTTCGTCCCCATCTCAAACTGTAATTTCAGTCGAGGAAGACGTATGGATGGTGGCAGCGCTGACAGCGCGCTGAGAATTACGATGGCTCGGAGGACTTGTAATGACCAGTTCAAGCCCTGTAACCTGTCTGTGCTCACCAGTGTTCACATCCAGGACACCCCGACAAAGAGCTAAAGCTGGAGGGAGGGTTATCAAATTAGGCAGCTTCATAAAGAAGTTGTTTATAGCGCCTTTTTTTATACAGACCAATCCTTTGAGCAGTGTGCATGCATACGGGACCTCCAGACTCTACCGAAAATGAGTTTTCATAAGCTGTTTGTTCAAAAGCCTATCTGTGTTGGTACAAGTCACTTGCATAAACAGAGCTGACATAAAATTAAACACAGTAGTAAGTGATGTTATAGGCTAAATTTGGGGACAGACGGACTGGAAGAGACATGCAGCAGATACAGCAGCGGGCTCAACGCCACTGTCTATGAAGAGTGGATTTAAAAGCATCATCTTGAAGGAGAAGGCGACAGCACTCGAACAAAAAGCTGATGACTACCACAGCTGGAAGAGATGTATCAGCAGACTAAAAGCAACATACATAACAATTAAAAAAGGAAAAAAAAGAAAAAAAAAAGGCCTCCTTACTAAAAACATATTATTGCAAGGGCCAGGGTAGCAGAAAGACAGAAAGCAAGATTACCACCACACTTTATTTCTCAAAATGTTCATTATGAAACGGAAAAGCTGTAATTCGTAAAAAATGAATTAAAGTACCTTTTAAAAAACTAATTGCAAACCTAAAATTCACCCACAACACTCAGGAATAATACAAGCATCACACAGCCTTGAGACAGTTTCACCACATTTCAATGCAGAGAAAGTCTTTGAGCTCAGAACATCTGAAAAGAGCAGTCTGGAAAAACAGCCGTAACACAATCTCACAATCTAAGATACGCTGCAGTGAATGACAGCAGCACTGGAACAACTCAAACAAGGTATTTCAGCACAGAAGCTGCAATGTTTGTCTGAGGACAGGCACAGACTTCTCGGGACAGTTCTGATAGAAATCTGAGGGACGCATTCCTTTCCTACAGCTTTATGGCTCAATGGCGAAGAGCAATTTCTTTACTGGGAGCCAAGTTACGGAATTATAAACCAAGTCTGGAAACCTGGCATTTTTCCCAAGACAAGTCCAATTACTGGAGCAAGACAACAAAATATTTAAATTTAAATGTCTGCTGGTTTTCGTACTGTGGTTTTGAACTATGTGAAGTGATAACATGACAGCAGTTGAAATGTTTCTCCTCCTCTCCCTCCTGTCCCCTCTCGCTTCCCCTTTCAAATTTTAACAGAAGGGGTATTTCTGTAGATGGAGTTTTGCCACTGACTTTAAGGTCGTCTGATAGGAAGCTGCTAAGAGGAAAGGATCACACTCTGCGTGTGTGTGCTGCAGGCGGCTTGCACATGCCAAATACATCTCATACCCCAGGAGCTCCTGTAAATAACTGATTTTTTTAGCATGTGAGATCAGAGGGAAGTGTCTGTACCCATCTCCTCCAGCAGTCCCGAACCGCTTTCTTCTTCAAAACAAATACAGAATGTATGAAGCGTTTTTCCTTACCCACTCTCGTTTCCACTTAAAAACCCCGCAACAGCACCAGGAAGTTCAGACTTCACGATTAAAAGGTAAGATGACATAGCTGCAAACAGAAGCAGAACAGATACAGTAAAGGAATAGCCCTATCTCTGTTTGTAACAATTAGCATGGCTTAACCGGAGCGGTTATGACTGGAACATCTCAGCTGTATGTTAGACACCACGGCACCACAATCAGAATTTATTTTCTCATATACTTCCTTTAAAAATAGTCGCAAATCCCTGAGTTCTGTACTGATGTTAGCTAATACCTCCAAAGAGACTGTTACGATGTGAGTCTCCAAGCAAGGAAAACACAATCCACAGGATTAAAAGGCAAAACAATATAAAATATAGGCCTGATCTTTTAGCTGGGATTAGGGACCTACAGACTAAAGACAGACTACAAGGCTGCAGCACTTTGCCTTCCTCTTTGTAAGGCATTGTTAATGACAAGAGTAAATAATAAGATCTGTTTCTATCAATAGGTGTTTTTTCAAAGACCGAGTTTTTATTGTTGCTCAATCGCTGTTGCCCTCAATAAATCTACGACAGAAACTTAGAGACGAAAGTAAGATTTGAAAGGTTCCTTTATCTACCGGATGGTTTGGCTCTTGGAGGTAAGAGGATTATCAGTGACACATCTCCATTTCTCACGCTAAACCCACCACCAAGAAGATCCCAACAACAACATAAAGTGCAAAGCTACACAGGAACTGTGAATCAGAAGAGAAAACGTTTGTTCCTCCTACAGGAGCGTTGCCTTGAAATTAAGCATTTATAATTCTATTCAGAAGAAAGCAATGATACGCACACATAAATCCAAAAGCTACTTCACTGTATCACTTTTCTCCTTTACTATATAAAATTATCAAAGGCATAAATGAGAGGATTTTTTTAAAAAATTACCACTTATACTAATCTGACACCTTCACACACTATTCACGTAACGTTTTTCTTTTTGTTAAGCAGCCAGTATTTATATAAAAATAAAATAAAAATCAGCAGAAAATTACTCAGAAAAATCAAGCTTTACGAACAGCTTCGATGAATATCAAAGCCTACACAAAACTCACTTCCATCCTTCAGCCGCAAGCAGTTTTAGCAACGTGCCAGCAAAAGTTTAGTTACATTTAATCCTTGACAGAAGTTCATTTGTTGTATTCAAATTTTACTGTTCTCTATTTATTAATTCTCTAGAATTTTATCGTGCTTTATTTATTAATGCTTCAAAATTGAAGCATAAATTTTAAAAAGGTAAACCAGCAAACTTACATAAACTGATTTTTGAGTAAGTTTGCTTGGGTTTTGTGTGGGTTTTTTTAAAGGAATGTTTTGGACATTAAAAAACGTGTGGACTCAGATACCACCCTATTACAGCAGTTAACGTTACATTTTGCAGAAAGGGAATGTGGTCTCTATAAAGAAAGCAAATTCTATTAATACAAAGTGACATCTACCTACCGCAAGGTTAAATTAAAACCATTTGCTAGGGCACTAAATAAGAAAATATTCACTTCTTCATAATTAAAAGCTCTGTTTTTTCCAGTATTCAAGCATATTTCCCTGCTAACGTGTAGCTGTTGATTGCGTCTGGTGAGATATTTATCGGCTGTTCTGATTTTACTTTCCTATTTGCATACAACAGAACGTAGATTCAACCACAGAGAACCTTACAACATGTGTATTTCTAAATCACCAGAATTTGTAAGTAAATTAACACAATTTCTCACACTAAGCTACAGGCAGATGCATATTTCACCCTAAGCAAAGACAGGTTTTTTTTAAAAATTAGGGAGAGGGGGGAGGTAAATTCCTCTAAATTATAATTCAACTTCATTTAGCCATTAGTCACCTTTCTTGTATTATTCTTTATACACAAGCAAGTCGAATTCACGTACGTATATGTCCTTCAGAAAGATTTCAAGATTAGTTCTCTTACAGCCTCAGCTGCAGAAAGCTTCAAATTAATTTCCAGATCAGATTTCCTCCTAATACGCAATCTGTCACTCTTCCCTTGCATTCCTATTAGCCTCTGGCTAATCATTTGATCACTTATCCTTTGTTGTGCGCTTACTCTTTGTTTTTAAAAGAGGTGTCCTATTTCACTGAATTCCACTCCTAAGCAGGGAACCAATCATGCACCAAGAAAACTTGCACATGCTAAACATTTGCATGTATTTTTCTTCCTTTCCCCGGACATACGGGAAACAATCTCACATAGTAAGATTTTTTTTTCCCCTCTGTTTATATTCTCGTTTGTTCTAGAAGATGAAGAAAATAAACAATAAGTAATTTTATTTATATCATAATGCTTGGATAAGACGAATCTGTTTGTGTTTTAAAGCTCCAACTGAAAAGGGTCTTGAAAAAGGGTATAGCAACTTGAAAAAACACATCTCAAGTACGAAATAAAGTGCATATGATTTGACAGACAAAAGGCCACGTACCCTTCGCTCCAAATATGAAATTTTACTTAACTTCCCCGATGCCCACCACTACCAAAGGCACGTCAAGTTGTATTGTAAAAATTAAACATCAGCCCTCCTTAGCAGTCTTAACGTAGAATGGAAGAGAGAGACTGCACAGTCACACGGCTGAACTGTGCCACGAGCAAACACAACAGAATGGGCTTTGATTTATTCCACTTTTGAGATGCTGACTTCTGTTATTTTAAAAATCCTTCTACTGTTTTAAGGGCTAACTTTTAAGGCACCTTTTATCACATACAAAAATGACAAGAAACATACACTCATCTTTAGAAAAAAAGATAATTAGCAATGTCAGAAGCAACACGCCCTTCAGAGTTCTCCCCTCTTGCATGCCCGTGGTGCAAGAGAGCAGAACTTACCGCTCCCGCAGCCCAGTCTCATCCCCTGAGCTGAAAAAGAATGTTATGTTTTCTTCGTGTCCCCCTCTCTTTGCAACGGGATACGTCTGTCTCTGGCACTGAATGAGACAGGTTTCCTGTCTCACGTACGGGGAATGTGGTTTGAGGCTTCAGCAACGCGCAGATGCGGCAAGCGCTGAACTACAGCCGTGGGAGCAACTCTTCACACGGCCGCTTCCTAATTTTTAGGTCATAACCTTGCATATGTTATGCTATAGTTAAATAATCTGCAGGATGCAGCAAGAGGCACTTGATGGAAAAACTAAGCAGGTTTGAACTTCTCAATAGGCCTTGTCACAGAAATGCCATAAAGCAGTATTCTGCAGAAATAAAAATTATATTACTACTTCATTTACTACTTTATACTTTATTATATTACTACTTTATTATATTATTATTTATACCTATATTACTACTTTATTATATAACTACTTTATTATTAGTTATAGTAATAACTACTTTATTAAAAATTATATTACTACTGTATTATTTTATTATACAGGCTTACCACTGTCTTGAAGCACCAAGAAATTACATTCTTAAAATACTTATCACTTCGCCACGTTCTGAAAATTTGGTATTAGCTCTTTGACAGAAAAAAAAGATGCTTGTAAAATATAAAATAGGGTACTTGCTTTACACTTTCATTATTAGTTATAACCTGCAGTTCCACCATGAGAGATACAACTTCTGATAAATATACATACTATGCATACATTATTCAGAACATCCTTATTGCGCTACAAAATAGTTTAACACTGAGCACGTGTCCTACCCGAAAAAAACATTAGCTGCTGGAGAAATGGGTAGCCAAGGTTATGAGTTTTTTTTTTAAACAGTCCCCAAAATATCTCTTCTGAGGCAGCCCAATCTTAAAATCAAATATACGAGTGGCTTTTTGCTTACCAGAAAAGGAAGTGTAACTTTTCCTACTCGAAAAAGATCCACAGCAATGATGTAAGAGAATACATACATTAAACTTACGTGTAAACATGTAATTTTTGCCTGCCTTAAAGAATGGCTGGTGATAAATCACTTCAAATCACTTCACTGAAGGGACTGAATTTAACTCTTCTGGTTATTTTTTCCTCATCTACCCCTGCAGCTGATCATATTAGAGTGCTATAAAGATGTCTCACGTTATTAAGCACTGTGCAAAAATGCAACCAAGCTGCCCTCCAGACTTCACCCAGGAGAAGACAGGGGGCTGGGGAAAACCAGACTATCAACACAGCCACCCTGGCTCCTCAACTCCTACTTCACTAAGAGGGGTGCTGAGCTGGGGGTCCCGGACAAGCAGACAGAGCAATTTTGATTCTCATCTTTGGGAATACCAGGTAAGAGAGTCCTCACAAATGCCTACGGATAATTAAGATAAATAAAGATGCTTGCAACTCTCAGCCTCTAAAGAGTTCAGTTTCCTATTTTTTCCCCAAAATACTGAAAAGATTAGAGGCTGGAAGACAGAAATAGAAGAATAAACACCACCGGTCACCGCACACTACAGCGAGCTGGACCTTTTGTAGCAACCACACATGACAAACCCCTTTAGGCTTGCGCCTCCCTTTGCTGGTATGGAGGTTGTTTAAAACTTAATCTGTCCTAATCCAAACAACGTGACGAAGTTAAAACGGAAAGGAGGGAAGGATTTCAAGAAAGAAAAGGAAACTAGAGAGGATTTTGGGGCAAGCTCCCAGTTTTCCTCCCAAAGAATCAGAATGGAATAGCAAGATAGGAAGTACTTCAGTATGGCACTGAGCTCCTCCTAAGTAGAGTTGTAAAAAAGATCAGGAATGATGCACGGATGTCACTGAAAACCATCAACTATTTAAGGCCCTACCATACGAGGGCTAAAGAGCATGCTCTTTTGTTTTCATTTCGCAATGAATCCCCCACTTATTCAATTTTAAGAAGTCTCCCAATGACTTGCTGTATTGTTTTTAATATTTCCTCTTAGCGGAAACTTATAAAAAAAAAAACAAACCAAAAATAATTGTTAGGAGCATTGGTTTGTTTTTAAATCGAGTTGTAGACTGGGCTGCATGAAGAGAGCTGCAACGCTCGTTCACGTGGAGGAGGAGTAAGAGCAGAAATCGGTTGTCAACTTCTTTGCTAGTCTTCATATTATGGGCACTCATCCTGATGAATTTCCACTCCCCTGATTCCCTTTCCTTCTAAGTTTAGCTTTTATCTGAATTACTATGGCAAGCCTAAATTTAAAAAATAAAAAAAAATAAAAATTAAAAAAGTCCTTATTCCAGTGGGAATACATGGGCAGCAGACTTCTTTTGGTAAAAACTTCATTAGTTTAATTGTATTCGTACAGTTACGCTAAGAAAACTGAAATGTTTTCTCTGCAGATCATTGTATCTCCCATTCTGAAGTACAGCTGCAGGTTAGGATTGTTGTTGGGCTTTTTTTATTTTATTTAAAGCAGGCTTAATTTTCTTTAGAGTATCAAACCCTCCAACAACCACTCACTGCAATACAAAAACAGAAGAGCACGGGTCATCAATTGTTAAATTAGTACAGGAGCTGACAAACCTGCCCTTAATTAAGGCCGCTCCGCACTGGAAATCCTCACTTTGAATCAGTAAGGCTAATTAGGCTTTCAGGTCAAAAGCAAATGGCACTGTGAAAACAAACATTCAGGTTTGTCTGAAAACAGATTTTCCATACATAAAGGGAGCTCAGTCATTTCTTAAGGTATTAACGATGCAGGTCTCAGCATGTAACAAGCTGCATTTTATCCTTCCACGATTTGCACCATCTGTTTATTTTCAAAGTTTGTAGAGTATTGGACTCCGATTACAAAAAGAAGGATATTCTCATCGTCCACTTTCAAAAAAAAAAATATAAATTGCTCCATTTAAATTTGAGACAAATTTTGTATGTATTTTTAAAACTAAATTTCAGAATGGATGAACTCGGGGCTGGGGGGGGGGGGGGGGGGGGAGGAGAGGAATAATACACACCCAAGTGATAAGACAAGGTAGGTTGGGTGGTGGGTTTTTCTAATCCATGCACAGCATTTATAAGTACTGACAGAGAACGCACGTATACCCTTCCTTTCCCCAGGCAAATTCCTAAGTTAAATATTTCATTGCCTACCTCACACACAAAAAAAAAAGCAGGGGAGGAAGGAATAAAGCAGGAGAAGGACGGAGGTTCCCGGGAGGTGGCCGGGTCGTGCGAGGCCGGGCGATGCCGGCAGAGGGTGGTGCGGGAGCGTGGCTGCTCCCGGCCGGCCTGGCCAGCCCTCAGGAATTACCTCAGGAAGCTTGAAAAATACGAACTACCCAAATGTAAATACGTATTTAGCACGCCCTACATTCATAGCAGGGTTTCTGTGTATCGTCTGTCACATTGACTGTATTAACGGGCCGTAAAATCCAGCGAAAGCATTAAATCTCCCATCAGAGCTAATCCCGTAACTTCTATTTACTGCCTACAGCATTCGGGCAGAGGCGAGGAGAAAGCAGCACTCCAGGGATACAGAACAGTCTTTCTTCCTCATTGCTTCTTCTGACGAGGAAGAAAAAGTTGTCCCTTTGAGGACACATTAATTACAGAGCAGCGAAACAAAATCCCCAAACACCAGAAATTACACTTAATTAAGCTGTATTTATGCTAGAAAGCAAGCGATTCTCTGTAAAATTGAGATAACTGCCTGGAAAGCTTGGTTCCAGAGAGCGACGGCAACGATCGTTTCAGTACGTGCCAAGACAGGCTAGTTAGTTACACTGGGGAATGCTGGTGCTGCGGATCAGGATGAGTATCTCGGCCTGTCGAAAGAAACTGAAAAGACAAAAAAGAAGTCTGTTGCAAAAAAATCCTCCCGCAGACCACCTACGCCACGCGGCCGGACCGCAGGTTCTCCTGCGGCCCTTAATCCCGCTGCTAATAAATTTTAAATAATGAAACTCCCGTTCTCAGCAGTTTCCACCTACGTTTCTGCGTACCACGGCTACCCGTGGTATCTCCCCGCAGCAGTGACCTTCAGCTGATACCAGCCCGCAGCGGTGTGCCCTAAAACTCCCTGCACCCTTCCTGCTCGACCTCGCTGCTGAAGATCTGTTAGCGTTGGCAGCAGGCTGATAGCTGCTCTTGTGCAATACTTTATTGTGTTTGTCTCCATTTTTCCACCAGCCTTGCTAAAATAATTCCGCCTCTAACTTCATTACATATGCTTTAAGGTTCCTACTGGTTTTCCCTCGGACACGGCTGCGGACTGTCCTCCTTCTCGGCCACATCCGCAGAGAGAACAATTCCAGGAGGAGAAATTCCCCTCTTCCCTTCAGAAAGGCTCTAGGAAACTGGAGAGGGGGGAGGGCTGTGTGACGCCGAGCCAGGGCTTTGGCCCACTGTGCCTCATCCATCACTTCCTAGAAGCACAAGACTATTAAAACAATAGCGGGGACTCCGGCCAACTCCAGGCGCTCCTGGGAAGGATTACGGGAAGAAGGATTACGCCGAGCCGCGCGTCCGAGCGTTTTCCACGGCAGCTTTCCTCCCTCCTTCCACACCTCCAGGCGTACAGCTTCCCCCCCCAAGGGCCCTCGCTGGTCTTACGAGGGCATGGTGGCAAGACCTGACATCGTTCAAGATCACCTTCTGCATGTGTCACGGTCTGAGGAACCCACAGCAACGCGCTGCTGTTCAGGCAACCGTTCCCTCACCCAACGACCCCTCCCCACCCGGGGAAGGGGAATCGGGGGAAAAAAACCAAGGAAACCCGAGAGCTGAAATATAAACAGGTTTAATAGAGTAAGACTAGATAATTAACATTAATAACACTAAAGAACCAGTATCAATACCAATATAAAATATACAAGGGTTATACTCAGCCAATTCTATCAGCAGGAAGCCGTGCATTCCCACCAGATGTGGGACACCGCGAGCGCTACGGCGTCGGGAGGAAGGGAAAGGCTCAGGGGTCTGGCACCGGGGCAAGAAGTTCTCAGGATGGCAGCCATCGGGGGGGAGAGAGAACTCCCCAGCACGCTTTCTAATTTATATTGAATGCAACGTCCACGGTATGAAATAATCCTGTTAACCCAGGATTGAAATAATCCTGATAACCCAGCTTGGGTCGAGGGCCCAGGTCTTGCTCCTCCTCATCCCCACACCTGGCGAGCTCGGAAACACCGAGACCTTGAAGCCCACACAGCAAAGCTGGCTATAAAGTAAATGCTTCCACAAATTCAGACACTAGAGTCTTCTAAAAGCACAGTTTTCCCAAGCGTTGGAAGGAGACCTCACCAAAAAAAGTGAAATTACTGAAAGAGAAATTCATCCTGTGCCGCTCAAGCCGGGACAGCACGGCAGGCAAGAAGTGGACGTTTAGAAGATGATTCCGCTTGGATGCGGGGTGAAAGGAAAGGCTTGGGAGCAGCGGGTGAACAAAATAACAGCCTGGCAGCGTGCGATTCGATAGTTTCCTTCCTAGCGTCCACTTTGCAAGCCCACAGACCCACTAACGAGCTCTTTCAAGGACAAGGCAGTCCACATGTAACTACTCACTAGTTATTTAGACTAACAGGCTGCTGGATTGGGCCGAAATACTGCCAAATAGAACAACATACAAATTAGTCGCACCGGCCATCCCATTCAACCCAAATGCCTATACTGCCAGAACAAGTACATATTGATATAAGGAAAGCCAGGCAAATATCGTCAAAGCTTAGCTTGTGCATGTCCTGTCAAGTCTTTAAATCACAGTATTTAAGATGACCTTAATTTACGTCTGGATATTGCAAAGTTAGTGCATTATCCTGACGCATCCTTAGTTAATCCTTGATACTGAAATGAATTTTGGTATTTGACTTGTGTCACTTGGATTAACATAACACAGTGTTCCAAAAGGCGACTAAAAATCCACAGGAAATTCGAGCACTGCTGTTAGAGATACATGTTAAAATCCCAAACAACGGACTTGAAATAGTTTTTTTTTAACCTTTTAAATTGCAAATTTGGTCAAGTAGTGCTTTCCTATAACTGTAGAAAAATATTTTTTTTCTGTTCTTCTTTGGGTATCCCGCTAGTAGAAAAATCAGCTCCCCTGTCTACGCAAATCCGTAAGCGTATACGATTAGAATGGCAAATTCAAATTTGTACTCTAAGCTTTCTTTTTAAAAAAAAGCACAGATGAGAAATTGGAAAGCCTAAGTACATTAAAATGCTTACTAAAAATCTCTCTCCACCACAAATGAATGTTGATCACTTCCACACTTAAATTATTTTTAGAAGCGATCAGACCAAACTTTTTAAAAGCATATTAGATGCTTAGAGTGACAATAACCCCAGTAAAGTTGCTTATTTTAATCAGACCCTCATTCATTACCTCATCCTCTCTAATCACTTTTGAAATAAGATCCTGTATGATGCAACGTACCCAGGTCTGATGATGGAGGAGGTAACAGAAGACAATTTTATTTTTAGCCTTACTTTGAAATTAAAGATGTTGACAGTCTGGAAGCCTGCCCAACAGGCATGGTGCTGCTGGTTTCTTCAAACAGACGACAAACAAAGAGAGGAACTCCCACCAAAGTGCACCAGGGGCAGAACCTAAGTTTCCCAATTAATTCCAGCATGGCTCCCACGCAGGACAAACTATGCTCCACGGTTTCACCGCTCCAATTTAAAGTCTGCAGAAGGACCAGAAAGACAAGAAAAACTCCTTTCTTTCTACGCTTTTCTTCAAGAGTCATCTTCAAAGACAATTCCTCACGCAGTGCTGCTCTGCTGACTTGGACTGCAGCATCACAGCACTCTGCCAAAGGCAGTCGTTAAGGAGAAAAATAATGCAGCTGGGAGCTCTGTTCCCGAACAGGAATCTAAATACCAAACAGAAGCTGCGACAGCTCCTTGCAATCACAGCACAAAACATCTCCTGTATGGGAGAAGGTGCCAGCTTGCAACCCATGTTTCCACAGACCAAGCTTCCTCACAGACCATGGCACTCTTGGGCACCGCTAACACTGAGCGACTCGGAGAAGGAAGGTCAGCTTTCACTTTTCAGTGCATTTGAAGCCAAGCGATCTTCGCGAATGAACGTACGGGATGCGTGAACGACTACCATTTTCCTACATGAAAGGTATTGCCCTTGGAACCAGAAAAAAAAAAAAAAAACCCCAAAAAAAACAACCACAAAACAGAATTTTGAAAGCTTCCATCAAAATGAGCTCACGAAAAATATTTGGAAGGAAAAGTTTCAATTGGCAAAAACCTACTTTTTAACTCATTAAATGGAGGACCACTGCTTGGCCAACCAGGCCCAACTTGTTGGCAGAGATGGAATAAGTAGTTTGGTAACATCCAGCATACGATAGTTTGGGGCTCTAGAGTTACTGACATGAATTTTATCAGAAACGACACAGAGAATGTTATGAACTGCTACGAGGAAGAAATGAGAGTCATTTCCTTTGACCGCAGAGTCTCATACGCGATCCCAGAGTCTCCAGAACCTGTACCGTGTATACCTCCTTCTCTACTACTGTTTATTTAAAGGTCTACTCAAACGGGAAAGGAAATTAAGAAGTTTGTTCATTGATACAGAACATCCTCTAAAACCTGTACGAATAAATAATCCTTAAATCTTGGAATTAACGTGTACACTCCTGCCTGAAATGAATGCTTGAGTTTTCATAGCATTTCAATTACGCGCTTTTTATTATTGGAGCTTTTAGTATAAGAAGAGATTCCAAAGTATCCAACACATTTATGGCCAAAAAATCAATTTAAAATTGTCCTGTTAAATCCTGCCTACATTCAGGCAGATAATTTCTAAGGGCACTGTTACTTAGTAACTTTCAAGTACATGAACATACCTGAGTTTAAATGCTTAGGTGATTTTTTTAATATAAAGACAACTAGTGTTATTTTATTATGTCATGCACCACGGAAGACAAAATACGAATAATGTAACTGGACAACCCAGCATATGACAACATGGATTATCAACTCACACAATGAAAATGAGCAAATGAAACACACACCCCCCACCCCCCCCAAAACCAAGGTATTGAACCGACAAGAGAGAAAAAGCTACCACCAGTAAAGAACACACGGAACTCCATGGCTAAGTAAACCTTCCATTGTTACACAAATCCCTAAAATGCGTAAGCAAGTTCCAACAGCAAAACCCAAAACACAGGAACCATATGATAAAATGTAGCTACCAGATGGAAACGTAGAGAACAGTGGAGAGGAGACTCTACTTCCTCAGCCCCTTCCAATTAGCAGTGCCAGCTCCAAGGGATGTGCTCCACATCCCGGGATGCAGTACCAGACATCCAGCCCCCGTAACTCCCCCCACCTACCCAACGACTGCAACGCTTCCGCTTCGCGTGATTGCATAAGCCTTTTCTTTAAGTTTTCTGTCCTTTTAAGCAGTGTCTTAAGGACACTTCCATTTACTTCTTGCCTTTGGTGTTTGTGGAGCTATGTAGACCGTAGAGGTCATACTCTACCCAGTTAATATTGAGCATATGAAGTCTCTTACCTCCAATATTCTGGATAATTATTGTAGTTGCAACAAGGACCTATAAAAAAAAAATTGATTTCTTTAGAAAGGTAAGGATAACTAAAATCATATGTCTATAGCAGTAATAAAACACATATGTATTATCTTAAACAGACCAGATGTAGAAGCGATGACTAGAATTGAAAGGAAGGGCATCTTCTCTTTACTGAAGAGTTTAACACATGGAAACCAATGCAATCTAAAATGAATGTAAAAGTGAAAAATCCCCCTGAAAATACTGCATTTCCATTCCGAGATGACAAAACAAGAGAAGTTAGTGCAAAGCCTGTTCTGCATTCTAATTGACATCAGCTGAGTACAAATGAAAACAATCATTGACCTCTGAAAAGACGATCAGACAGCAGAGATTTGTATAAGCTACTTCCTCCTCCAAAAACCTGAGTATTTTTAACTGTCATGAATGTCATTATCCTTTTGAACTACACTAGATAGACTTATCTTTAGCACTTGTGATTATTCATACTGGACTGATGCGGAAGTAAAAATAAACACAGGCTATTAAAATATTTGTCTGAATCCAAAGACTTCACTTCCAACTGAAAAAACCCTAAAAGCGTCTGACGTTCTCCCAGTGTTTTCTTTTCAGTTCAGTTCTAAAATAGTACAATCATCTGGTACAGTTTTAATTTTTACCCACTGCTCTTCTTGAGGTAGCAGGACCTTCCTACGCGAGTGCTACCATTAAATCAACTTGGAAGAAATTAAGCCACAGTTACGAGAACAAAATCAAATTTGTACACTTGACTAAAACCTGAAAGCAGAGTTGTCATTTTTTCAGTTGCTCAGCTCGAAAACCACATCAGATTTTAAAATAATTCAAAGTCAGTTCAAAAGTCACCAGGAGAAGGAAGGGGGCGGGGGGGAAGAAAGACAGGAAAAAAAAAAAGAAGTAGGGTATCTTGGAATTTGCCATAGATGGAAACAAACACTTCATGCCTTTGGAAAGGCAGAATCAGCAATCCTCCAATAGCAGAAAATATCCAGTCTCATAAATCTCAGAGAAATATTTTTGACAGGAAACCACCATAAGGTTGAATAACTGCTCTACTTCAAGAGCAGGTAACCAGGAGTTTACTGTCAATCTAATATGCCAGTTCAAGCAAGGTCCTACAGCAGTCTGTCTGTATCATTAGCAAATTACTTGGGTGAGGGAAGAATACCTATTACTTTAAAGAAAGAAAGCTTAAAAAAAAAAAAAAAGGCATCTGTGTCCAACTAAAGTGAGGAGAGCTCAAGGAAAGGATTACAATTCAGAATGGTTGCGGTAAACTAGAAAAGTCTAAAAATCAACAAGATCAGTTAAAAGCAATGCATGCGGGAAGAAGATTTTAAATACACAACAGAGCTATTAGATTACAAATAGATGAAATAGTCCGAGATCACACAATTGGGAGCATGAAGCACCCACAGAAATAGCAAATCTATTTTTGGGACGTAGTACCAGCCATGTTCTATCTAAAATACAGGTAATAATTACATTTCTTGTCACTGTCAAGTTCTCAGCCAGCTTACTGTGTTCCATTTTGCAGGCAAGTTTTAAGAAAGACATATAAATATCAAAGATACTTCAGGAGAGAAAGATAAGCGTTCCAGGAAATATTAGTTCATAAGGCAAGCTTGATGAACTTGGGTTAATTATTTTATCAAAACAACAGCTTCCTAGCCCAGAAATATTCCAGCGCTCTCCACGCGCACTGAAAATAAAAGACCACATGATTTTTAGCACAAGTTATTTAAACCAAGAATTATGAAAAAGTATATTAGGGAGAATTTAAAAAAAAAAAGTTAACTGCTGTTGACTACACAGTGAAGCTGTGAAATCGCCTTCATTTAAGTTTTTAAATAACAGATTAGACAAACATCTGCCAAGAGTAGCTTACGTATGTTTAGCCCTGCAAAGGCAGACTCAGTCACATTTTAGTATCTCCTTAAGCTCTACACTTCTATGACTTCTGCGTCTAATGGCTTGTGGTTACTGTGTACAGCACAATTCCTATAATTTTATTTCATCTCTTGCTAATATCAAGGTTTATTATCTCTTGAGGCTGATCTCATCTTAACGTTGATTGATAAACATTGATCCTCACAGACTACACTCGTATCTGCTTACTAATGTTAATGGCAGTCTTACAAACACCTAATAGCTTAAATTTAATTCCCAGTTACATTAAAACGGAAAAAAAATCAGACCCTAGCCTGTTAAGCAGAACTCATTTTAAAGAAGAAAATTACATTATTTCAGTAAACCATTAAAATTGCACTTCTGTGTGGTAGAACCTGCTTTTAGTATCATGTAACAAGCAGAGAAGTCGTAATATTAAATGTGCAGTATTCACAAGTAGTGTTTCCTGTGCACCCAGTATTACTGGACGACATTTCCTACTAGGAAAACCAGATACAGTACACACTACTAGAAAGGCATGGCTCACACATTGATTATTTTTAAAGCAAAAACGGTTAGTTTGCTAATGGTTTTTAGTTGGGTTTTTGGGGTTTGGTTGGGTTTTTTGTTTGTTTTTTAATCCTGATATAAACAAGAAGAAACATTCATCTGAAGAGTTGATTAACCAGAAGAAAAAAAAAAAATACAACATGCATTAATTATTCCCATCGTGGAAACTTCACGAAAGGCAAACGCGTCTCTTGGGTCTCTAACAAATGCTAGAACACCAAGGGTAAATCATTTACCCGTCTCTCACCAGTTTACAGCAGAGGTACGATGGGACCCTAACAAACCTCACATGGATTGCTGAGCCAACTCGACAACAACGCCAGCGAGCACGTATTTGTACATCCAACTAAAAAATTAACATCCCGACAGGAAAGTAGCGCAAAATCTTGTATTTAAGGACCATCTGTTTGACAGTTAACTAAAGTCTGGGCTTCCACAGACCAGACACACTAATGAAATGTAGCAAAATGCTTCAGGAAGTAACAGATTTTTCAGTATACCAGGACACAGGAAATTTTACCACTTCTTTCATTTGTGTCTCTTTACTAGGGAAAGAACAGTTGTACATCAGAAGCATGAGAGCAAGAACTAAAATACACAGGTAAAAATAAATACTCACCTTTCCAGCTGATCCAAATGCAAACAGGCCGAGGTCTTCATAAGAAGTGACAGCTGTTAATAAGGAAAACAACACTAAAATATTTCTAACTAGAAAAATCCCTTAAAAGCTTTAGCTTTGCCTTTTTTCCCCTTTTTAAATGAATGTAATTCAGGACAGAATTAAAAGCATATTTTAATTTACAAAATTAATTTACTGTTTTTAATTTACAAAATAGCTTTCAGGTATACCTGTACTCCTGTTACAAAATACAGCTATGCTCAACCATTCAGAGACTCTCCAGAAACTCAACTTAATATTAAAAAAGTAGTGTTTAAAAAAATACATTAATGGCAAGTTGCCTTCTCCCAAAGATTTTTTGCAAGTAATACTATAAATGAAGAATTCTGAAGTTAGCCCCAACAATTAGATACAAGATATCCCCACATTTTATTCGTTAAAAGGGTACACTTCTTTTTTTAAATGAACATGGCAACAGAGGATCCATTTTCAACTTTCTACGAATATAAACATCAATCCCCATCTTGCCAGCTTTTAAAAAAACTCGGCGCTATTTATTTTCAAGAGAGCTGAAGGTAAACACCTTCCTTGGCCGAAATCTATTATTAAAAACAAAACAAAACGAAAATCCTGCCCTTACCTGCACCTGACTTACATAATCACATTAAAATAGCCTGTGGTTTCCTGAATGCTTTTGTTGAGTTTTAGCTGAAGCTCACTTCTAATATCGCTGGTAACTCAAACCAATCCCTTCCCAGAAAGAAGGAAGTCGTATTAAAGTCTTTCATTGTTGCCCTGTATTTTGTTATTAGAAACTCAAGCGGTATCAAAAAGATGAAAGATTTCTGAGAAATACCGCTCGCTTTCTTGGTATATAATAAAACGATCCACAGCTGTAAATACCTCAAAGGGTAGAACTAATCTCAAACCCACGTAATTTTGTTGTCAAAACACTTGGTTTCTCTTCCTTGGTTCTGCTTGGTACAGTACGGCTTCTACTCCTGTCACATCTGAATTTAGATGCTGGGGGGGGGAAGATGGGCACACCTGAGTGAAGTCCCACTGAAGTAAATAAAACAAGAACGGGTGTTTCACAGAGATTAGATGACGGGATTGGAACCTCAGCCTGCCCACCGCCCAAGCTTAGGTGTTTTTGTTTCACTGAAGTTCTGCACACAATCACACCCATGCTCCAGAGGGGGAAAAAAGAAAAAAAAAAAAACAAAAACAAAACCCAAAAAACTCAACAATAAAAAAAAAAACAACTAACTCCCCTCCCCCAGAAAAACTTCATTAATTTTCTCATATGATTTTCTCAAGGGCAGTGTTTCACATTCTGCTCTACTACTGACACCAACGTGCTATGACAAAATAAATGAAATGACAAAATTAAATGAGCCAGAGTCAGTTCTCAGCGTAAACCTGGACTAATCTCTTACATCAGCCACTACACTGATGCTAGTTATACACAGATATAATTAAACAAGAAGTATGTCTTACTAGATTTTATCCCGTATTTTTCTTAGATTTCTATTTATAAAGTTGTTGATCACAAGAAAAAAAATGTAGCATTTTAGAAGGCCATCTCCAATGGCATTAAAAAAAAATAAATAATCAGTACCATGTTAAACATATTTAGGAGAGAATTGCTTTTACCACATGGGAACACAGCACAGATGTATGAGAAGTTACCGAAAAAGAGAACAAAATCTTCCACACGCTTCCAAAACAGCACCATGAAACCTTAGAATATTTTGTATAGTAACTCTGTTTCTGTACCAATTTAATCCTGTGAACACTGGGAAGCTCTAATACTTAATCACATTACTTTCATAATTTCAAGAATACATGGAACAACATATTAAGCACAACTGATATAAACATTTTGCCCGATTGGCTTGATTTCTATTATGTTATTAACATAAATGGAAATTATCCCCTTAAATACAAAGTGAAATTGGCAAGGAAAGTATGAGCAATACCCATGACTAACTAATAAAATGAAAAGAAAAAAAAAGCCACAAAACTTCAAAGTACATTCCACTTAAATTCCCAGTTCCTCTGCTTTACAGAGTAAGCTTAGCCATCGTCAGCCCAAACCCCAAAACAACGTAGGTCGTACTGAATTAACACCGGGGGAAAACACTGACTAAGCTAATCCAATTCTAACACTTGACATTTGGGAATCTTATTTTTGCTAAGCCTTTTGGTCTACACAAATAGTTTGATTTTGTCAAGGTCCAGACCAAACGGAAGACACTTCTTTAAACTATAACTAAAACGCTCGCTCTTAATAAATCCTCTTCTCCTAAATGGAATTAAAATTACATCTCCCTTTTCAGAAGGTATTTTATAGGTCTGCTCTTTCCTAGGACTACTTTTATGATTGGAATACCTGAAAGAACAGTTTACAAACACTTTCAAAGGTTTTTCTTCTCCACCCGTTGAATTTTTCTAAGTCATTTTTTAACGTAAAACTACTGAAATTTCTTTCCAATTGCTTGCCATGCATTAAGCTTAATACTATAACATTGTTCACAAAGGCATGTAAATTTTATAAGAAAAATGTTCAATTGTCTACTTCAGAAGCAAACACGTACACAGATTTTACTTCATCAATGCATAACCGGTTATATTTCTCACTTTTTAAAGACAACATACCAAGGAAAACCTTGGAATGCTATCTAACATTTAACTACTTCAATAGTTTAGAGGAATTATAGTAAATATAATCTGAGAGAAATCTTATTTTTAAAAAAAATCTGAACACGGAAGGCCATAAATCCAGCAAATTTATTTAAATAGTAGTTCTGGCGCTGTCAGCATTACATTTAATAATTAGTTATCACCTAAAGCGCAAGTTTCAGACAAGAAATACTGCATCCTATCATTTCAGAGGTATTCCTTGCTTTCAGTTGGGTCTATTTAAAAAACGCTTTCTTGAGGTAGCACGTTGCCTTTGGACAATTACTGAGGAGTTAAACCATTCTTATATATCAGGTCTCTAAGTAACACTGAGACTTTTCTTACTTCAAAAAGCTTAAACCCTTAGTTTTTCCTCTCTGAGCAGTAGTTCTTTTGCAAGGCTCTCTTTAATTATTATTTTACCAAACAACAACATAATACCACTCAGTGCCTACTTAATACAAAACTTTTCAGCCTCAAATAAGAGGCAAACAAAAATCATAAAAAAATTACCTCAAGTTTCCCCCTTTTTATGTACCTTTCCAGCTAGTTATTTAAGGTTCCGATTCCTTTCTAGTAAGCAGAGCTCCACGAGGAGAAAAAAATTATCCAAGACTTAATCCCAAATCATCAAGCAGCCAACAATATCAACCATAAAAGTAACCCTACCTCTGAAGAATAGTTTTTAAGAATGTATGAAGAAGATCACTCAATAGGTGAAGACAGGAGCAGCACATCTAAGAAAAAAATCAGGAAGCAATCATCTGAGAGACCGAAGCTAGCTACAGAAAACAAAGCCAGTAAGGAAAGAAGCGGAAGCTTTCTCCCACCACCTTTGAAAAGAGAAGAAAACAGATGAGAGGGAAACAATAACCAGGTGACTGAAAGAGATGGAGACCCCCTGCTCTAGCCGTGATCTTTGTGTACAAGAACTCAAGGAACTAGTCAGTTGTTTCAGTAACAATTAAAAGATGCAAGAACTAAAACATTAGCAGATTAGATTGTTCAAACAGTGGCTTCTAATATCTGCATTCTCAAAGCGGTGTAACTTCTAAGGACTGCAATATGACTTCTCATTCAGTACCAAAAATGCTGTAAAAACCTGCATCTATAAAGTGCCGTGAGAATTACGATAATTCAGTACGACTACAAAACCTGAAAGGCATCCGTTTCAAACCATAGACAAAATATGTATTACAAGTATAAGAGTGAAAGTCTGCTATTTTATTGCTCCTAAGCCTTCCCTGGAAGCAGCAGTACACGCTGAAGTAGTGTGGTTCAGCCAGCATCAAAATAATGTTGCAACAAAAATACAGAATCTATCTTTTTGGAAAGATGAGAGAGGCACTTTGAAAAAATTAAAACTGAAAATCTAGAAACCAGTCGGCTTGGCATTGACTTTCCATAAGAAATTTCAAAATCATATTTTTAAATGGTAAATAGCAATTGTTAAAAACCTTAAATATTTCAACATCAGTGAATCAGACACAGCTATCTGTCAACAGGCTGTTAATTGTAATAATTATACTGGGTCATGTCGTTGTGATATTGGTGAGGAAGTATTTCAGAGATAAATCCTTTCCACTTACCAGTCTGGGTGCACATACTGAGCAGAAGAAAGACAGAGTAAGAAGCAAGGCTGGCAACAATCAGCAGCAAGATACTGAAAAAACCCAAAATGTTCACAATTAAAGCACTTTCACAGTACAATGCACTTTCTATCTTTAAGAATACTACTTTTGCAAGAAGTAAGCTACCACCAGACAAGATTTCCTCATTTTATGGCTTACATCTGCTGACTATAGTTCATCTGGCCTCTGACCTTCCCAATAGCTGCTAAGTTCCTCTGCTTTTTACGCTGTTTGCCAAAAAGCACATCACGTGCTATACAGGGTAAAGGTCTGAGGAATCACAAAGACGACCTAAACATAGGAGTTTGTGCGTTTACATAGGCACAGACAAGTGTGTATCTCCTAATGAAGTAAATCTAAGGCTTAGAAAACTGTAAATGTGGCAATTCTGGTAACTTTGGCCCTGTTATCTACAGGTTAGTACATACGGCGAGCAGAAGTGCAAAGAAAAAGCACAAGCTGATGCACATTTTTCAGATACGCAGTCATCCTACTCCAGAAGGCCCACTGGTAGAACTAAAGGAGATAGCAGCTTTGGAAACTATTAATCTATGAGGAGTAACGGCCAAGAAATTGGCCGAGAAATTGCCACCATGTGGCAATTTAATGCAAGGCCGGGGCAGTACTTCTGTCAGGCCAGATTGGAATGACTAAACCAGAGAGGGAAGATCTTATTCAACAATGCTGAAAAGCACAAGCTGTTTGCTTCTTCCTCAGGTTTTGCGCGGAGGTCTTAGCAATCAAGCTTTGTTCCATTTAAAACCGCAAGGGGAGTCTAAAAATAAGTGTACGTAAAAACCAAGAACTTACCTAAACCCTATGACCCCTGTGTTGGCCATAGCATAGGACAAGCCAAGTATCCCACTTCCCATGATTGCATTCATTAAATTAAACACTGAGAAACCAAAGGAAGAGCCATGACTTGGAGGATTCTGTGAAAAAGGCAGAACAAAGCACAATTAGCAGCAGAGGTGTTTCGGTCTTTCATGAGGGGAAATTTAAGGGAGGGGGAGACAATCAACTTCTCCTTCCTTGGTCTAAAGCAGAAAAAGCCCTTCTCTCAGCCCAAGACCACGCAAACCCCCCCGTGCGCATAAAACAACACGATACTGCCCCATAAGGACGGCTGGATGCCTACAGCCTCCGATACTAGATGGCAAAGAGGGGGAGCTGCGAGATTTATGGCTAAAAGCAGGCTCTCCCGGGGGCAGGGCAGGGCAGGGGAGGGCAGGCGGCGGCTCCCCCAGCAGCTCTGCAGCCCAAGGAGCAGCGGAATCGCCCGGGACCAGACGTCCGGCTCCGCAGGCCCCGGCCCTTCCCGCTGCCCTCGCCAGGTGCCCTCCCTCCGCCTCCACCGGACCGCATCGATCCCACCGATGTCCGCGCCCCCCTCCCTTCCCCCCGGCCGGGCCGCGCTCCACGAACTTCTCAACACCGAGCAG
>VXAK01019452.1:0-16620 GCA_013399435.1 Arenaria interpres | reverse complement strand
ATTCTTATAAGTTTCCTTGAACCTCTATATTCACATATGCATAAAGACAATTATTAATATATATATAATTAAATAAATTAATTTATGGACTATTCAAACCCCTGACCAAAAACTAAAGACATTTGCTGATAATAAAAATTTTCTGGCATTTCGTCTTCTGCAGTCAAAAAATTCCACTAGCACCTTTCTGGGAAACAGTAGCAGGAATATCCTGTTAGCATAGACAGGTCTTATTTTTCAGGAATCAAATCTGCTAAATATTTCCTCTCTTCTAGAAAGCTGGCAGCTTGAGTTTCCTACTTTTCGTTTCCTTCTAAGTCTAGAAAAATTGTTCCACTTTATAATTAATTGTTCCACCTTGCCCCCTATACAAAAGGAGCTTATAAGGAAGGCAGAGACTTTTTACCAAAGCCTGTAGTAACAGGACAAGGGGCAATGGTTTTAAACTGAAAGAGGTTAGATTTAGATTGGACATAAGGAAGAAGATTTTTGGCTTTGTTTTGTTGGGTTTTTGGGGCTTTTTGTTTTTTGTTTTTTTGTGGGTTTTTTTAATACTATGAGGGTGGTGAGACACTGGAATGGGTTGCCCAGAGAAATTCTGTGTGTATCATCACTGAAAATTTTGGGGCCTTGAGCAATGAAAGATATCCCTGGCCATGGCAGGGTGGGGTTGGACTAGATCTTTAAAGGTATCTTCCAACCCAAACCTTTCCATCACAATTCTTTCTCAGGCCACTTACTTAGGTTACTTTAGTGTTAAAGTTTTAACACTTTAGCATCGTTACAGGTTGTATATTTCTTTAAATCTTGAATGGAAACACATGCACAAAACATAAAATTATGAAAGATGATAATATGAAAGATAATAATAACTTGCAATAAAAACATTTTACAAGATAAACAATACGACTTGCATTTGTACACATATTTTAAATTAGTCTTTAGGAAACCCCTTGTAACCATTAAGAAGCAGCAAATTTTATTGGCATAGGTTGGATATGTAGTGCTCCTGAGCATTTTTAACCAAGTAACCCAACATGTGAAGCGAGCTGTTCGAAAGAGCACACATTCTGAACTGAGAATTCGATTTCTGTGTTAAAGACTTTCATTCTCAAAGCCTCATTTATAAGGAGCCATGATTGCTTAAGTGCATAAAGATTAGTCACTATGATGCTAAAATCCACTTGCTGCTCACAATTTCTTCTTACAAGATGTTCAACCCTTAGGACTCCAGCACAGAGCACCTACCAGGGCACACTGTGTGTCTTGGCTGACACTCAGACAGCCCCAAGGAAAGTTATCATTGGAGTCTCCTGAGGACTGCAGGGCAAGGGGCAGGGCAGAAAGGAGAAAAGCAATAAAAGTCCCAAAACCTCAGCCACAGAACATCTGCCTAATATGACCCTCCTCTGCTGTGGGGTAAGTCTTTATCTGTCATAAGGACTCAAGAAGAAAAAGATAGCCTAACAGTTTATAAACATTGAAATCAAAGTTTAAGACAAAGGTCTCCTTGTATTCAAATACTTATGTGCTGAAGATATAGTTAAGTATCTCATATTAAGACCTGAAATAGAATAATGAAAGCAGATATTTTAACTATGAAAATATGTTTCCGGCTTTATAATAGAGGTACTTGATATCACTTTCATTAGAAAGACTGCAGTCTAAGCCTTACCCTGAAGGCATCTTTCCATCCATAAAATTGAAAAAATCTCTAATTTCAATAAGCAGACTTAACTGTGAACAATTTATTTCTAAACTTCTTTTTACAGATGGAACTAAAATATTGATCTCTCTCAATTTTTGGAGCTTGTTTCTGACATTCTTATTATCTGTAGATTAAAAATAGCTTTCACTGCAAATTAAAAAAAATATATATATTCTTTTTTATATCCTATAAATCTGGTCTGAATATTTATACTCTTGCTTCTCCTCTCCTTGCAGAATTATGATTTCAGAAACAACTTTCACAATGAAGTTTACTGGGACTTCAAATAAGGTAAAAAAATTTCATGAGACCTCTGAAAATGGGCATTTTATTACACTAAAAGTAAAGCTGCACTTCACAATGTCTTTATCATTAATGAGCTTTTATGATTACAAAAACTAAATTTTATATTGCACTATTTTTCTGTAGTTTTAAAATACACCAAGGATAGATATTTCAACTATCACTCACTACTGCTACCCACATTTAGCAGACTGCCAAAAACCCCATCTCTTAATGTACATGCTTATTCAACAAAATCAAACACATTTTGCATTTTTTGTGTGCCCCTCATTTTTATGTAAGACTCCAGGAATGGAATAATCATGAATCTTTCTTGACATATGTAAACCTATTTTGAAAGCTTATTCAAGTCATTGAGGCTGCAGATTTGAAAAATTCCCTCAAATGAACAGTTTTGTTTGCAGAATCCCCATATTCCCACCTAAAGGAAATGTCGTTTGGAAACTTAGCATTTTGTCTCTCTCGTATCTGGAGATAAAAAAAAAAGAGCTGTGGGAGGAGGTTACTGACCACTTGAGCCTCAGGAATTTTTCAGGAAGGATCTAGTCCAAAACTTAGAGTAAGATTTCACATAACAAGAAAAGGACGCCATCCTGAATGGCAAAAGGGAGAATCCATATGGGTGGGGAAGACATATCTTACTGGCACCATGAAAAGGAAAGTGATTTTGTAAAGGTGAGGGGATGATCTTTATGGATTCCTGAAACCTCAAAGGGAAATCTAATCTAAACTAGGTATTAAATGTATGTACAGCCATGCTGTACTCATGAACACAGATGCCCTTGCACACATAGCATGTGTGGTCAAGGACAGACTTTACTTGTCCTAGACTTCTCTGTAAATCATCACATTCCAACATCATCAAGCACCAAGCACCCCATTAACTGGTCTTACCTTCTCTCCTGAGTTCAGCAAGTACAGCAAAGTGCACTGGCAACCCAGAAAGCCAAATACATCCCGGGCTGCATCAAAAGAAGCGTGGCCAGCAGGTTGAGGGAGGTGATTCTGCCCCTCTACTCCGTTCTGGTGAGACCCCACCTGGAGTACTGCATCCAGCCTTGGAGTCTTCAGCACAGGAAGGACATGGACCTGTTGGAACAGGTCCAGCGGAGGGCCACCAAGATGATCAGAGGGCTGAAGCACCTATGCTATGAAGACAGGCTGAGAGAGTTGGGGGTGTTCAGCCTGGAGAAGAGAAGGCTCCAGGGAGACATTATAGTAGCCTTCCAGTACCTAAAGGGGACCTACAGGAGAGAAGGGGAAGGACTCTTTATGACGGAGTGTAGCAATAAGATGAGGGGGAATGGTTTTAAACTGAAAGAGAGGAGATTTAGATTAGATATCAGGAAGAAATTCTTTACTGTGACAGCGATGAGGCAGGAAGAGGATGCCCAGGGAAGTTGTGGGTGCCCCATCCCTGGAATTGTTCAAGACCAGGCTGGATGGGGCTTTGAGCAACCTGGGAGGTGTCCCTGCCCACGGCAGGGAGGTTGGAACTAGATTATCTTTAAGATCCCTTCCAACCCAAACCATTCTATGATACTATGAACAAGGACTGCCCTTCCTTTTATTTCCACCATCTGGCAAGGAAGAAACTGCAAAACGACAATAGAATAGCACTTATAATCATTGTGTTATGCTCCACTCTTTCATATTTTATGTATACAAGAAAGCACAAGGAGAATTACTCAGCAATAGCACCTGCAGTGTGTTCAGATTTGGATGGATACCTACTTGCATCCCATATTGGATCTGCCTGGCTCATGGGAACAAACACTCACCCCTGGTTCAGATTCTCTAATGCCAAATTTCAACTTGAAGGTGTTGATTCAGTGAAGTCTGAGCTTTCCTGGATACCACAACTGTTCAAGTGCTGATACAACAAACACCTGCCTGGACATCCTGCTTCCAGAGCACCCCAATAACATGGGTTTTTCAATGGCTTGGTTCTTTAGCCTGCAAGATCTCTAGCTGTCAGGCTGGGTGCTCAGTACAACAGATTGGGTTTCAGTTGTGGAGGCTTTTTTCTGGGGGGTGGGGTTTTTTTTGCCTTGATCTTCATCAAGAAAAAAAAGTGAATCTGGAATTTCCTAAACAGAATTATAAATCATCTGTTTCTTTGACCCTTATTTTGGATCATCAGCTCCCTTCAGTTGCCATCTCCTCTCTGATATTTCACGTCCTCTGTACCCAGCCTTCTGGATGGTTATCTTGATGGTCCCTCAACTACTTGGGAGAAGACAGTGTCTCAGTCTAATGCTGAGTTCAAATGGACTCCAGCATACAAACATGCTAACCTCACTATTTCTTTTTAGGGGTTAAAAACACTTGTGTTCTTTTAATGCACGCATGTGCAACAGAGCTTTTTAATAAAGAATTATTTATTTTGAGGGAGGGAAATTGTTTTGCCTTATAAAGGACAGTAGACTGTAACAAATAAAACCCTTCCTTGAATGTAAGTTTTACATGCATGGACTTAATAGATAAGGCATGCTTGCTTAGGTACACAAAACAACAGCGACAAAAAGCTCATAGCTTCTTTATCTTTAGTTGTTTAAATGTTTGTATGTCCCTGTCACAGTCACAGATGTCTTCTGTCTAATCACTTTGGCTCAAACCATTTGCATACACAAACTCACCTGCCTTTATTTGCAGCTCCCGCATTCCACATTGCTTTTCTCTTCTACAGTAAATTGTGGTACTTTAAGAAGTGGTTCACCAGGGTACAAATGTGTTTGCCAAGGATTAATGACAGCTTTCCAACTACTTCTCCACTGCCCTCAAAACTTTTCATCATCTTTGTAACTTTCAAAAAATAGAAGAGGCAGAGTGTTTCTTTTACAAAACGTGTATTTTCTCCTACTAGTTGATAGGAAGATAGAGGGAAGACCAGACAGCCTCAGAGGGAGAGCTGCCATCAAATCCATTTTTTTATAGGGCCATAATAATACTTCGATTTCCTTTAGGTTCATGCATGTTCTGCCATGATCTTCATTTTACAGATCCAAACACAAACACATTTAGAATAACAAGCTTTTCACAGAAAGTTTTCATTCAATATAACTGGAGAAATGACCACACACAAACAAATGAAAGTTTAGTGTTATTCACGTTTGAGATTTTGGAGAAGTCTCATCTTCATAGGAGAATATCATCTTCATTTTTTTCTATTTTTTTTCATTCTGCCTTTCCATTAAGTTTGGAGACTTTTTGTTTTCTTGACATTCAAATATGAAAGATAATGTGCTGACTGGAGAGAAAACAGACATTTAGTTTCACTTTCATTATTGCAAGTATTAAACAAAGCCTTCCAGCCACCTTCCTCTCATTGGCCTACAAATTGCACATATCCCAAGAAAATAATCTATTCTTGACTGGGTCTCTCTATGGCGTATTTTTATTTGGAATGTTCATTTGTACTAGAGAGGGGGCGATTTCTTTCAATTCAAAAAACTAGGAGAATGTGCTTTCCATTGTATCATCTCTGCTTGAATGATACTTGTGTTTCTCCAGGGAAGTCAATCTGTTGTGAAGGACATTGAGTGCTGTGTGCAGGGTAACATCCTTTGCCTGCAAGGCAGTGCGAACAACCTGAGCCAGTCCATGAAATTCATCACACACAAGCAAACAGACAATGAAGCGAAGGGCATTCAGCTGAAACTACAGACCAGATGCTTCCATGGTATACTTTCGCTATGGTTCGCTTAATTCTGTCAAAGCCTTTATGATGGCAGGGAGAGAGACATGTGAGTGCATATGTTCCCACATACTTTTTTTTTTTCCCCTTTTTTCCCAAGGCTGTGAGAATACTTTAATTGACAAAACCAGAAATCTCTGATCAGCCCTGGAATTTCACGTTTTCTGAATCTCAAGAAGGCAGACCATTTTTGCAAGGTATTTTGAGAACACCAAATAAACTCTCTAGCTTACATGAATCAAGACAGTTTTCTAAATAGAGGCCTTACTGGTTTGTCTTCTCTTGCAGATATTCAGAAACACACTATTGCAATTTACAAGTAATCACAGAATCATAGGTGTTGGAAGGGATGTCTGGAGATCATCTAGTCCAACTCCCCTGCCAAAACAGGTTCACCTAGAGCAGGCTGGACAGGGACTCATCCAGGCGGGTTTTGAATATCTCCAGAGAAGGAGACATCTCAACCTCTCTGGGCTGCCTGTTCCAGTGCTCTGTTACCCTAAAAATATAGCAATAACATGCTGTAAGTGGAATTATTTTTCAAATACAACCATGCCCTAAAAACAGACGGAGGAAGGGAGGCATTTATTTTTGTTAAGGATCATAGAATAGTTTGGGTTGGAAGGGACCTTTAAAGGTCATCTAGTCCAACCCCCCTGCAATGAATAGGGACATCTTCAACTAGATCAGGTTGCTCCAAGTTCCGTCCAACCTGACCTTGAATGTTTCCAGGGATAGGGCATCTACCACCTGTCTGAGTAACACGGGCCAGTGTTTCACCACCCTCTTCATAAAAAATGTCATCCTTCTATCTAGTCTGAATCTACCCTCTTTTGGTTTAAAGCCAACACCTCTTGTCTTATTGCAATAGACCCTGCTAAAAAATTTGTCCCCAGGCCTCCTTTAAGTACTGTAAGGTCTCCCTGGAGCCTTCTCTTCTCTTCACTGAACAATCCTAACTCTCTCAGCCTATCTATGCAGGAAAGGTGCTCCGTCCTTGTGATCATTTTTTGTGGCTCTCCGCTGGACTTGCTCCAACAGGCCCATATCTTTCCTGTGCTGAGGGTTCCAGAGCTGGATGCAGTACTCCGGGCAGGGTCTCACTAGTTATCTAATACTAACTATGTCTTACTGATTACACTATGTCTTACTGATTACACTGTCTCTCCAAAAGACAAAGGTTTCGATAGAAAAGAACATTCTATCTCCTTACTGTTAGAAGAACAGTTAATCCTCATTCTAAGAAAGCATTCTGTGACCTACTCAAGAAGTTCCTGGTGCATTATTATAATTACAGAACGATTAAAGCTGCACTGCATTATAGCAGACTGGCTTGTCTGCGATGATAACGGGAGGGTGAAAGATTAGAAAAAAAGTTTCTCATATTAATACCACATTGTTATTGCTTCACTTCTTCTTGTAGAAAGTTGAGAACATTCTGCAAAAACCTTCTTCAGCCCCTCCAAAGATGCAGCAGAATCTTCAGAGTTAGAAATTCTGGCCCCAAAAACTGAAAACTGTTAACGTGAAACCAAACTTTGTAACTGTACATGTCAATGCAGACACCAGACCACCAGTAAGAAAGCTCCATATTATGTGTTACTCCTGCTTGCTGCACAGCTATTTGAATTGCTGGGATTTTACCACAAAGTATAACCACTTCTCTCTTCTTCAGAGAGACAAAAAGCAGAGTTTTATACTGAATTTAAACCACTGAAGGCAGTGGTTTATAGTTTCAGGTTTATAGTTTCAAAGATGTTAAAACTAGAAGAACACTGTTAAAATTGTATACTCTGGCCACCTTCATATCTAACAACAATACAGTCTGCCCGCATACCACTCAGACCAGTAAACTCTGGTTAAAATACATCTTCCAGACAGTTTTGATATGAAGACGGAGCCAGAGAGTCCTTCTTCACTCATGGAAATTTTTTTCCAGTGATGAGTCTCTCTCACTAACATTTCTTGTATCCACACTGATTTTCCATCTTAAATTTGGTGGCCTTAAATTTTCAGCCAATAGTTTTGTTTCTAGTCCCTCACTAGGTTAAATATATTTCAGAACCCATTTTTTCCCTCTCTGTTTTTATGTACTACACTGCAAATGTTCCCAAGACAATTTTCTGATAAACCAAAGTCTTTAATCTCTCTCTCCCAGTGTGCCTTTCTGATGACTTTCCAGTTCACTAGCAGCTTTGTGTTTACTTTCTGGACCACCAATGAAAGTGCTGAACAGGCAGGCCTGGACTGAGTACTGACACTTTCACAGCCTCATTCAAAAAGTCTCTACTCAGCAATGGTCCTTCTTGTTTGGGATTTTGATATCTGTCAGTTTACTAGTTCACAAGTCACTTATAGCTGCACTTCTATGGTCTTACATAATTTGCCATGTGGAACCAAGTCAACCCACTTATCTCCTACTATTCCCCACTCTTAGCAATAGCAGGCAAATTTCATAAATTCATTTTGTTAAGTCTGTTGTTACCTTTGTCAGGTAATCATCTCTCCGGTATCCTCTTTGTGTCTTCCATGTGTAGAAAAAAAGAAATTCCCTCTACGAGCACTCCCAACTCCGTATGTTAGCTTACAGAATATATATTCCAGCAATTAATTCTTGATTAAAGGGAGCCCATTTCAGTTGTTTCATTGCTTTGTCCCAGTCTGAAGTCAGGCTAAGCACTTTAAACTTATCCACATTACCTTGCTTGACCTTTAAGACACCCAGAATGACCTTACTTTTTCCAGATGAGAAAGCTTATTGCACACATCTTGTTTTTGCACCATGCACAGCAAAAAAACCCCAAACAAACAACAAACCCACAAACAAAAAAACAGATCTGTTGCAACTTTTTTTTTTCCATAGAGGAACCCTTGACCACCAGCTGCCAAGATCCACGTATTTAGCTCTTTGTTACTTCTTTTGATTTGGCACCTGAGGAGAGCCCTCAAACATGCAGTACAAAACACCATACACCTCTTGCAGAGGAGTATCCAGCATCAATTACGGCAGCAGTAACAGTACAGTATCTGCGGGGTGATAACAACAGAGGGCAGAAGCAATTCCTCATTTGCACGGCAACAACCAGCAGCAGCAGCCATTTCACTTCTTCAAACCTTGACTTTCACATCCTGAGAGAGCAGAGACAACAAGGAGCCACAGGACTTTAGCAGGGCATGAAAAACAAGCAGGTAAGCTGCAGCTCAAGCTTCAGCAATTTTATTTATGCATCACTTACATGCAAATACCATTTGGGAACACAGGACTACCAAGAGGTGGGGAGTGGGCAACAGCATTTTCTCTGAGCACCGTGCAGACGACCTGGGCAAGAGGCTGAGAACCAAAGAGAAGGGGAGCAGAGGTGGGCTTGACATTATAAAGAAAAAACTATTCAAGCCACATTGGACTGTGTGGAGTGCTTAAGGAACAGTAAAGAGCTGGCAGCATCCTCTCATTCACACCTCAGCAAGTATCTTTCTGTGTCTAGGCACTTATCTACTAACTACATGCTAGCCAAAAACAGAGATACAGTGAAAGCTTTCAGAAACCGGGATTAAAAACCTCCACAAACAAGAGATTCCCCCATCCACCCAAGCTGTCTTGTGTTCAAGGAAAGAATATATCTCCAGTTGAAAGGATTGCATTCTGAGAGGAAGGAACAGAGTATGCTAAACATATAACTGTTTGGAAACATTCAATGGCATTAGTGAAAACATTACCCTACAGTTAGAATAACTAAACTTATATGAAGAAGCCAGACCCCAAAGACTCTTTCTGATGAACTAGATAGCCCAGCAGCTAGATAGTTCAAAATAAAGTGAAAACTGATGCCAGTTTCTTTAAGAGAATTTTACAGTTTCAGGGAATTTTGTCCCCTTATTTTTGCAATATGCAGCTCGTCTTTCACTTTGCCAAATTTCATTTCATCATATTTCTTGGACCACCCCGAACAACACTTCTGTTTCTGCTTGGTGTGGACGTCCTCCAGATATCTGTAGATGTTTATTGCCCTAACCCTGCCTGTTAGCCCATGCTTAGTAGGGAAACATCAATTCTCATTTGGATCATCTGATGTCTACAGTATCTGTTATTTTCCAATTCCAACATTCAACTAGCTCTCATTTTAGATAGCTACACAGTGTGCTCCCATCCAGAACACCAAGCACACATAACTATCTGTATTTCTAAACTCATTGTGTTGTCAGGAAAAAATTTGCCATAATTAAGAGTCTAAAACAAACATATCCCACTGAGGGCCTTTAAAGTTTATGGCCCATCCAGCCTTGTGTCCTGTACTATGTAATTTGTGAAGTGCTGTGTTAGCAGGATCACATATGCCTAGCTTTGGCATGGGTAGACACTCCTCACACTGTCCCAAACTAATTTATAATCTACACAGTATTTTAAGTCTCAGACAGATGACTGTGAAATAACAATGCACATACTGATTATCTTTCCAGTCTAATAATCTGATTTGAGTTGGAACCTGCTGCAATGATGATATTTCACAAGGAAATGGTCAAATACCTTCTCTTCAATCTTTCTGTACATCAGGGATCTCAGGAGAGAAGCTTTGCACACACAGAAACAGCTACAATCTTATTATATGGAGTTGAAGAGAAGGCACCATACAACACATGCCGTTTCCCAGCCTTTTATGCTTAAGGATTTATTTTTAATGTTGATGACCAAATTACAATTTTTCGATAATGGAAATCAGTGGAAATTGGTGGATTTCTTATTATATGATTAAAAGATATGCTAAAGATTCTTTTTTCCCCAAAAAAATCAAGGTTGTCTTCTTGCTAGCTGATGCAGAGGGAGGGCTTGGCTGGCAAAAAAATGCATTAAAAAAAACCCAAAACTACACACCAAAAATCTGTGTCCAAGCCTCACCTGCTGTGATATGGAATAGAATCTTTAAGGTCCCTTCCAACCCAAACCATTCTATGATTCTATGAAAAACACGCTTCTAGCCATTTCTCCTCTTTTCCTCTCACTGGCAAAGGGTAGCCAGTGAGGCATCAGAGATAACTTTGTCATCTCTCGTCAAAGGTGGAAGAGGTTTCTGAAAGGATAGAATCTTCCTGGATGGTCCTTTGCACACTCCATAAAAATGCAAGTCATTTAAAAACCAAGCACAGAACTTTTGCAGAGAAATGAGGGAGAACCTTGAAGTAGAAAGCAAATATATGGGCTTAATACTTCAGAAGGAGTATCATTTTAATGCTGCTGCTAGTCAAAATCGTATTTTCTGGTATGTTTCTGATTTTCCTAGTCATCTATGACTCTGTCAGTCATTTATGCATGGCAAATGCAGTTAGGATATCTTCAATAGCAGTACTGCCATCTCTAACAACATCACAGCTCTGATCATCTTTCCTTGCTACATGTAAATAAATATCAACACAGGCAAAGGTAAAGGCAAGATACAATCCATCCCAGATGCCCAACTGTATTTCATGTATTTACTGTTGTCCTCTCTCTTCCCCCAGGCCAGTCCCACAGCTCCAAGTCCCTCAAATTTAGATGCTTCTGCTGCCTGCACAATGCGGTGATGTTACTACAGACAAGAACTCGTTACACAGAGAGATGCAGAAATTAGTAGAAAGTCAACAAAATATGAATGTCTTTGTAGAGCAGCTTGAGATGATACAGGCATACACTTTAGTTCAAGGCTCATATCAAATAGCAGCTGAGAGAAAAGACAATAACTTGCCTTTAGATAAGCCTGCACCTAGACAAGAGTATAAGGTAATGAGTGTGCTACCACTCAAATCATGAGGGCGCTAGTAGTACTTTTGACTATGAGGAGCCACAGATGCAAACAAAGATCAAATGGGCAGACAGCAGAATGTGTGGATGGAGAATGAGTCAACCAATCTGTTTTAAAATGTGAAGAAGCAGAAGCACTTGCAGCGCACAAGGAATTAGGCCCACAAGCACTTCCTAGCAACAATGGGAGTTACATACCTAGTATGGATTACATGCTAAAAAACAGCAAAACATAACAAAACCCTAAGCGTCCACATAACATTTTGCTTGTACGAAGTCTTAAACTATAAAAAGCCTCTATATTATATCTGCCCACATAAAATTTCCTAGGAAAAAAATAAAAGAAAAAAGAGAACTCTCTAATGTGTCTTATGAACTTTAGCATCGAAACTGTCGTAGGGGAAAAAGTTTCATAAGAAATAGACATTTTTCTTTTATGATAATTTTAGGAACAAAGCTCTCTCTCTGTTTCTATACAAAAAGAAGAGGTTGCATCTTACATATAATATTTCAACTGTAGAACCTTGTCCAAGGAAACAATATTCCTAATATAACCCAGAAAGTTTTTGACAACGGAGGGACCTTTGGCCGACCAACATCACAGACTTACCAAATTGAGACTTTTTTCATCAAGCCTGGTGAAATGCCTGCTTGGCAAGCAAACACATTTTCACTGTGCAATGCCATTTTCTTGATTAACTTGATTGACGTCACATTGTATGGGACATTTTAAAAGTGTTATATTGCAGTGAGCATTAGAGATTAGCAATTATTAGCCCAATAATAGCATCCTGAGGTACTGGCTAGATGTCCCACAATAAAAGGTGGGTTTACGTTGGTTTATTTCTTCTGGTCTATAGAAGACTTGAATTTCTGGTGTGTCTTATGAATAAAAATAAAAAATAAGAAATTGTTTTCCATGCCCTTTGCTGCTATTGCCCAAGTGATACCCCCACATTTGATTTTCCAATTACACTCTCCTTCACACAATAGCAAATCAGAAAAAGCCACAAATATTTCTATTTTCTTCACTGCAAAACTCAATTTCCATTACTTCTCACAAATTATTTCCCCAAAATACCTAGCATTTTTGAAATCCATCTACAAAGCTATTAATGGGATTTGCACGCACACATCACCTTAGGTGGCTTTGAAAAATACCTCTTTTCATTTTTTTGTCTGCCATGGGAATGAACAGAAGCGCTGCCCTGTTGCATACAAGCCTCAGCAATTAAGCAAAGGATACCTACTGTGTTAGCACAGTTCCTTTCTCCCAGAATAATCCAGCTGAGGACAGCCACATAAACATGGCATCAACTCCTACTAGCAAAAAAAACCAGCAAAACAAACCCACAAAAAACACCAAACAAACAAACCAAAACCAACCAAACAAAAACCCCAACCAAACAAACGAGACAACAATGTTTTCTGAAGGCAGAACTTTTAATATGTTAAGAGAGCTGTTTTCTAGCATTGATATAAAAAATCCATCAGGCCTAATACACTTGATTAAGCACATAGGAGGGCAAATAAGGGTGTTTATAACCGTAGCTTGCAATTTCCCCACTCCAGCTCCTCGCCTGTCATTGAAGTTCATTATTGCAAGCACAGAAACACAGGTATGTGTATTGTAAAACTCAGTATTAAACCTTTTTATTGAAAAGACAGAGGAGCTTGTTTAGGAATCAGGAATAGATTACTGAAGACATAATAAATGCCAGTCAAAGTGTTTAAGTCAATGCACAGAAAATAATTATATTTCTATTTCAGTGACACACTCGAGAACATGCCTATCTAAGTGGTGACATAAAAGCTTTGTTGAATAGAGATGAGCCTTCTTACATCCTGAGGATGAGGCACTGCTTAAGTCCTCATATGAATCAGCACCTACTTGAACAAATATAATCTCCTGGATTTCCTCTTATTGTTTGCACACAACAAACCTGCAAGGACAAACACTAAAAGTATACTGAGAGCTGAAAAATCCACTCTCCCTACTACATCAGTTGAGCTTTTGCCTTTGGGATTAACTTCATTTCCTCTCTGAGCCCATGTTGCTATATACTACTCAAGAAATTCAGATATGTACTTCAGGGAACTTCTTGGAAGAGAAGTGCCATAAGATGTTTCAAATATTGCCCACAGTGGGACACTGAAAATGAGGAAATTATGACTACACTGCTAGTGAAGGACCCATTTACAGAAATGAGAGTTCCTCATCTACATAGACCCAGAGTAGTTAGCATTAAAAAAAAAAAGAAAAATAATAAATTCATTCCAGTGAATTAAAACTGAAATGTTTTTAAAAAGTCATTATTTAAAGGCAACCAGTAGGAATCAGCTGGGTAAAGAAAAATGGGGAGCAATGCTTCTCTCCAAGTTCATCGCACCTCTGAAGCAAGAGATCCCAAACTTCTACATAATAATGATCACCACCTAAGATACTAGGTGGCATCTGCTACCAACCACCACTGCACACTGGAGCACAGCACAAACTTTTCCTGTGGGTTAATTACCTGTTGCAAAGAGAAAAACAAGCTGAACCATTAACCTGAAATACTAGAGGTCTCAGAATATTAGTACCAAAAATATTCTGCAGTTTATACTTGTTTTACATAAGAATTTTTGGCTCACAAATATCCCACATCCAACACACAGACATCCTACATCAGCCATCACCTGGACAGATGAAGCATTCCCAGAACAATAGAATGAACCATTGCTTAGATAAGTCAGATGTCACTATCCTGATGCATGCAACTGTAAAAGTGAAACTAGTAATCTAAGTATAATGGCTGTAAATATATCCATTTGCCAAACTGAAAAACATCAGAGTCTAGTCATCTTAGAGAAGGAAAAAAATGCAAATTATAGTTAAGAGCCATTTAAAACAATGAGGAGATGTTTCCAACAGTCACAATCCATCTGTTAAGAGTGAAAGTCATGTGGACTTAGAAAAGTCTCTTAGAGAGACAAGAAAAATCTGTCAATAAATACACACACTCACCCAAAGAAGATGACAGTATTATAACAGTGGATATTAATTAAAAGCTAGAAAGACCAGAAATTTTGTACAGGAAACAATAGACATAAAAGCAACACTGTGACTAGCACTCAAAGGTTTTTAAGCACAGCAAGAACACAAATGGATCTCAGTAATAGTATATACAGATTACTAACAAATTATGTACCGTAATATAAAAAAGGACAGAGGTATTAAAGATTGTTCTCCTGAATTTTGTAAAGGAAAAGTGGAAAGTATTTGCATCCTCTAAAGATTATAAAGTACTTCTGCATCATCTTCAGTTACTGTTAGAATGTAAATACAAGTTTAACATTTCCAAAATAAAGTCCTCAGGAAAACAAAATAAGAAAGCCAAAAAACCACCTGCAATCGTACAAAAAGAGATGGCTGAGAAGCAACCTGAACCACTAAAGTAGATTTTCGATAGCTTCTGGAGCACTAAAAAAGTTAAGTGGTACAAGAAAATGAAATAGTGATGGAACAATACTTTACACAAATGCAAATGGGCTGACTTGGTTAACATCAACAATCAGTAGGCCTGGCACCAATCCCAACAAAATAATGAAATGGCTAATTTACGGCATGGTTAGGCATTAGAAGGAATGCAATATAATCAAAGACAATGAACGTGGGCTGAAAAAAACTAAATCTTGCTTTCAAACGAGCTTTTGCTGATAGGAGGGTAAACTTGTTAATATAATGGACTTTTGTAAAGTATTAGATTTGACCTTAATTAATGAATTGCAATTACACAAGATCAGCCTGGCATGCATTACACAAATTCAAAACTTCTAAAGTAATACACCTTAAAACGTTGCTTTAAATATGGAGCCACCGTTGAAGAGCAGCATTTCTGGAGACGTTCTGAGATCTAAGCTATTTTGTAGATATTAAATTGACGGTTTGGGGGAGGAGACAAGCATCCCAGATTACAGCCAATAAATTTACAAAATATGCGCCCCCAAAAAAAGGGGAGTGGATGGCAACCCCAAGATATTTGGATCATCCCACACCCCTCAAACATTAGATTATGCATCTTCTAAGAGTACAGACTTCTGGGCCAAGTAACAGACATAGCCACACACAACTTCTATTCCCAGGTTATTAATCCAGAGCGCTTTGCCGCAGTTCAAGAGATTGAGGTATCCCAGGAAACACTTCCATGGAACTTGCAGTGAAAGAAACCACTTCAGCTAATCAACTCTGAAATGCAGAGGAAAGGGCAGAGTCCTATGTGCCATTGTGATAAGCATTATAGAAGAGTTCAAATTTGACATCTATTTAGCAAAAAGAAAATGGTAAAATAAGTGTGCTTTTAAAATAGCTTAAAGAATCACTAAATGCCTGGAAAACTTTCTTTATAATCAACAGTCATAGGAGCTCAGGCTATTTAACTATCAGAGAGAATACTAAAGTTTGTTTTGACTGTATGCCAACATACACACAAAACAGAAATTTGATAAGAGGCATTTCAATTTAACAGACAAAGAAATTATGAGATCCACAGCATCTTGCAGCTTTGTCTGGCTACGTTCAGACTAGAATGAGGGATATAGTCAGGTAACAATGAACATAACTGAACAGTTAATTTGATTAGCACAAATACACAAAAGCCAGAATATTACACTGCTCCTATTGCTACTCCTTTTCCCATTGGCCATTTATGCAGTGTCAACAAAAAAAAAGTCACCCTGCATCTTTGACAATTATGCCATTCAGGCACATCAGCACAAGTGTTATACTTGTATTGCTTGTGTTGGAAGCACATAAAAGAAAGTTTAGTGGTTTTTTGTTTTAATGCAAAATGCTAGTCAAATAAAGTTTTCTAATAAAAGTTGTTCAAGCACTTCACAAAACCCAAGCAGCTGATTCAAGTCAAATTTCTTCTAACAGCATCCTTTTACATTTGTATCATTCTGGTATCACTGCTGTAACACAGTGAATAACTGAAATTACCTATTTCACAGAATCTTCATGGTTGGAAGGGACCTTTGAGATCATCGTGTCCACCCACCAAAAAAAAAAAAAAAAACCAACAAAAAAGNAAAAAAAACCAACACAAAAACCCCATAAAAAACCACAAACAAACATAAACACCACACCCACCCACAAAC
>VXAK01019451.1:54647-85263 GCA_013399435.1 Arenaria interpres | reverse complement strand
GGCCACCAACTGGAAGTTTATTTAACACTATATCCCCATTCCCTCTTTTCAATCTCTTGGGTGTCACCTCTCTCTATCCAGCAGGGTAACAGCTTTCATTACAGCATAGGGCATCTCCCAGGTGGGCGCAGGCCTGAGCACCCACTCTGCCAATTCTGACTTGCTCCCTCACGGTGAAGAAGAAGGTTTTTTTCTTCATATTTAAGTGGAACCTCCTATGTTCCAACTTGTGCCTGTTGCCTCTCATCCTCTCACTGGCAACCACTGAAAAGAGTCTGGCTCCCTCCTCCTTCAACCCATCCTTTAGACACTTATAAGCATTGATAAGGTCTCCCCTCAGCCTCCTCTTCTCCAGACTAAAGAGTCCCAGCTCTCTCAGCCTTTCCTCATAAGGGAGATGCTCCAATCCTTGAATCATCTTCATTGCCCTTCGCTGGACTCCTTCCAGTAGTTCCCTGTCCCTCTTGAATTGGGGAGCCCAGAACCAGATACAGTATGCCTAGGCTGGTATCAGAGCTGAGTCATTGACTTGGTTTGCTTGGTGATCATTAGGCAGCAGAAAGCACCTGTATCCCAACACTGCGGAGGGCTGGTTAGTGAAGATGCTGCTCAGCCTGTGCTATAGCTGCTGTCTGCTCATCCTTCACCCTTCCTGGTAGAGCAGCTCCAATCTCACTGCTCCTGGCAGCACAAATGAGAGAGGCCTCAGGCAGAACTCAATTAATACTCCCAAGTAGGTTTATGGGCAAGAAAGCCCAGGTGCTGCTGTTCAGGGTATTTAAGGCCTCTTCACGGCTGATGGGAAGGTATAAATACTCTAACCTCCCTTAAGATCTCTTTACGTTATGGAAATGAAGACTGGTTTGGCTGTTTGGTCTGGTATGAATGAAAAGCTAGCAGTAGTTCAACAAAATTAAGACTTCTATTAGTTCCAGAAAGATTGGTGAGGAGTTTTTGTTTAATTTACTCTTATTAGCCTTCTAATAGCTGGGGTTTTTTAATGTTTAATTATGTATGTTTCTGTAACTGTCTTAAAATATAAGTTCTTTAAAAGCTTCAGATACAAACTCTCTGTAATAATGTACATTAGAAAGAAACAAAATAAGCATGTAAAGCAAAAGAAGAGGGTACAATGATTTGGCAAATACATGTCTCTAAGTACCAGAGAGTAAATTATTGCTTGTTTCAATTGAGTTTACTGCATCGTGAACAGCAATAAGCTGGAGGTTATGTGTCTTATCAAACTGTCCTTTCTACAGGAGCAATCTCAGGAAAAGCAACAGTGCAAACAGTTGAGGGCAGTCTGCTTTCAGCCTTTATAGTTCCATCTACCCACATACATAACTCAACAGTTTTACTGTAGTTTACTTACATTCATTCATATTAATAATCAACTACAGACACTAAAGCTATCATTACAGTAGGTAGGAAACGTCCACCAAAAACTAACACCAAAATACCATTTAATTGAATGAAAATGGTTTGCAGGGAATGCGTTAGGAAAAAAACCAGCAACCACAAAACCAACCTTAGAGAGAAAAATTCACCCCAGAGTCAATGGCTGACTAGTAAGACTGGCCTGAGAAGTTAACAATGCAGATTCAAGTCCCTGTGATGCTAAGTTTAGCTTTGAGCCTGCTTCTTCAAGACACTGAAATCAGAATTACCTTTGGTATCTAAAAGAATTTTTCCAAAAAAAAAAAAGTTTAATAAAAAGTGAGTTGATAATAATAACAGGCAGCTGGGCAGTTGGTATTCTGTATTTTAAAATAATATTGTAAACTCAGAAGCAACTGATGTTCTGGCACTAGTGACTATTCTTTTATTTCCTATGGTGTTTTAAATGGTCTGATTTCTTCTTTTTCTTGCTTAACAAAATTGCTCGAAACTTTAATTTTCTGTGGAAAGTAGAGTTGTGAGGTTTTCTAGCCAGCCTTTGAGGCAAAATTTATTAAGATGTTTCTGATTAAAAACATTAAGCTATACTAGTAATAGATAACTTTGAAATCCAACAAAATGGGCAGACTTGAATTATAGTCACTATTACTTTTTAAATTTTAATTTAGTTTGTTAAATTTCTAAATTAGTCCTCAGGCATGGCCCTTTGCTCCATACATCAAGTGTAGGGAGCCATATTGATAACAGGAAAACCTCTGTTTCTGTTTTTAAGTTAATAGGAGTTGTGCAAATGTAACTCAGGATGGAGTATCAGCTTCTGTGGAGCAAAAAGCCAGGCAGGTGTTACCACAAGGGACACAACAACAATTGGAGCTATCTCTTTAGCAACGGATGCTTTTCACTTACCTTACAATGTTTCAAATCAAAGGGCAATTGGAGCCCAGTGTGGCTGAGAAACCAGGTGTCCTGGATGAACTGCATTTGGAAAGACCATCCCTGTGTTACAGGTGCAGTAAATCCTAACGTAGGGATGTTGGACCTATAGTGCCCGAATTGCACAGCTGATGTATGGATGTGGATGTTAAGCATATGGTATTTACTGCACGCGTGCAGATCACCAGCCCAGTGCTTACTCAGATCTGACATACCTGAGTTACATCAGGTTTGCTGGGAATTCAAAGACAGCTGAACTAAAAACGCACAAGAGCTGTTTGTTTAGGAATTTCCTGTGAAAAAAAAGGCTATAATCAATATGTTGTGCTCAGAGGCAGTGCACCATTCACAAACAGGGTGGTCTACAACAAAAATGGTGAAGCTGGTAGACCATCATTGAGTTACCAAACCACCTGAGGATGATTCAGTATTAGAGCTAAATAAAAATCAAATATGCTGTAACAGATGAACCCTGCTGGAGTCTTTCACTTACCCTCAAACTAGAGAGGAGTTGTGGAGGGAATCAAAATATATAGCCTTCAAAGTAAATTTTGTAGATTGCTTTTTTGTTTACAAGAAAAATTTTAGTGGTATCTTGGTCTATTTGAATGTGTTCCCAACGTCTTCAGTAACACTTAGACCATTCTGTAATGAAAACGATTCCAGAACGTGTAGCTATTCAGTGTCCCCATCAAGTAGCAGAAAGAAAGGTAGGTGAAAAAGTTTGGATTCTCTCACAATGATGGGACCAACTTCACAGAAGTCACTAGACTTCCCCCCTGTATAAAACTTGGGTAAGACATGGGAAAAGAATATCTTAGAAAAAGAATGAAACGCTGATCGTAGGAAAATGTTGTCACTTTAAGATCTGTGAAGGTAGGTTTTAACACTGGAAACAGACTGTTCTGTTCCTATGCTGTTTAGGCATGTCAGTATTTCTGTGGTCTGTCCTACAAAAGGCACCCCTATACCTTTGTACTCCTGAAGAGTCAGAAGGTGTCTCCTTGGTTTTGCTGTCAGCTCTGCTGAAGATACTGTAAAGAATGTCCCTGGCTTGAGGTGTGTCCTGGGTTTGGCTGGGATAGAGTTAATTTTCTTCCTAGTAGCTGGTATAGTGCTGTGTTTTGGGTTTAGTATGAGAATGATGTTGATGACACACTGATGTTTAACTTGCTGCTAAGTAGTGATTATTCTAAGTCAAGGACTTTCCAGCTTCTCATACTGCCCTGCCAGCGAGGAAGCTGGGAGGGGGCACAGCCAGGACAGCTGACCCAAACTGACCAAAGGAATATTCCATAGCATGAGACGTCATGCTCAGTATATAAACTGGGGAAAGATGGGTGGCCACTGCTCAGGGACTGCCTGGGCATCAGTCAGTGGGTGGTGAGCAATTGCATTGTGCATCACTTGTTTTGTACATTCTATTATTTTTACTATCGTCTTTTCCTTTGCTGTCCTATCAAACTGTCTTTATCTCAATCCATGAGTTTTACTTTTTTTTCCCATTTTCCTCCCCACCCCACTGCGGGCAGGGAGGTGAGCTGTTTAGTTGGCTGGGATTAAACCACAACAATGTGTGTGCATACTGTTACATGCACAAAAATGGAGTTTCAGCTTTCAAAATCTTATCTGATGAAAAAGATAAATCTGGTAATACTTTATCTTACCTCTTTATTAAACCATTGTAACAACAACCTGTGTCAAGGTTGGAGGGGCACGTTCAGCAGAAGATAGACTTGTTGGGATGTCAACTGCAGTTTAGTTCTAAACGTGAAATGTGTAAATGCTACCCGGGGTATTGCATGAAGCAATAGGAGTGATACCCTAATAATAGCATGTGATGTTGTATTAATGCAGTGAACGGCTGCGCAGTAGGTTGGTGTTCATAAAACACTGCTGTCTTCTAGTGGTTTCCATTTGTTCAGTGAGCACACATGGTCTTTCAGGAATGTTTCTTACTGACTTGGTCCAAATATGAGCCGTAGCTGCGATCCCTTTTCTGCTAGGATTTCTGTGTAACCTTAACTAACTTTGTCTCCCTGTGCTTGAACTTCCACTTGTCAAAACAGTGCAATTACTGTAATCCACCTCTCAAGGCTATCTGAAGATAGATTTCTTGCCTCTCATTACCCAAGCACAAGATTCCAAGGTCTTTTTAGGAGGCAAAAATTGATGCAAATCCTAATTTCCTTGGTGTGATCCTGATCAATATGGTCAGCATGCAAAGATTTGAATGTCTTCCTAGTTCATAATTAGTACTTGAAACAAGAGCCAGTTACTCAGAGCCCAAGGCTGCAGAAGACCACTGTCCCGGTTTGAGTTTCACCACTCAGCGCCAACTCTGAGACAGCTCCTTACCATATAATATTTTTCACAAATTTACAGTGCTTCTAAAATTATACCCTACAGTGTTTCAAATTCAGTGGACCTGGATCATAAGTACCTGTAGACATTGTGTATCACCTTTATTCTTAGCGATATATTTCCCAGCAGGCCGTCTAGGGAGAGACTTTCAGACAAGATGGGCTCGCCTTACCATCAGCCTAAGCAGCATGAGGAAACGTGAGGTCACTTTGCTTATGCATCGCCCATGAAATGAGGGCAGGGACATAAAAAGACAAGTCACAAAAACAATCGGCAAGCTGGGGTATCCCGTCAAAGGAAAAGCGCAAGAGGTGCACCAATATCTTTGGTGAGTCAAAGCAAAGAACACGAGAGGAAGATGAGCAGCAAATAAGTCAGCACTGTAGATTTGCTTTCCAGAAAGGTCAGAACTGCAATTTTGTAAACTCCCACCATAAATTGTGCAATGATAATTCCACCAGACAAGACAGTATGAGATACCTTGCATAACTCTGCTAGCCACACTGTAAATATTTTCCCCAGTGGGTTGTAGATAGCTTTAGCTATCTGCGCATTTCTATCTCCATTCCATCCTCCCACAATTTTGAATTTTTGGTGTTTTTAAGGGCAACTTTTATTAAGAAAAAAGGGATAATTTTTAATTGGGGATAATTTTAATAGCATAACTGGTTATGGCTGGGACTGAGTCATAAGGAAAGAAAATGTCTAACTTAATCTGCCCCAGGTTTCATTGAAAATGTTCAATGTAGGGTGTCTGGATTCCATTGCAAACTCTTGCTACTGCCACAGGTGAAGCTGGGTGTGCCACTTCACCACCCTTTGCTTCAGTTAGCCTTCATTTTAAAGGGGGACAGACAGATGAACATATTTATGCATTCTTGGGAGAAAGTACAGTTCAATAATGATATATATAACAATGCTATCAATTAATTATGCTTATTAATTATTAGTCTTATGTTCATTAGTTGTGTCACTATTAAAGCTGAAGACAAGCAGTTTGAGGATAACTTAAATGGTCACTTAAGTAAGATCAGGGCGCTGAAGGCAAATGATTGTTTCAAGGCAGTGTGGCTTTCACTGTATTCTTACAGTAACTGTTAGTTTTCAGTGTGTTAGGAGAGGCAGACAACTGAGTGGCCTTTGGATATGCTACTTTTACTATCTCTGCTTAATAAAGGTTGTGCAGCTATCTCATATAAAACTTGATTATTTTTGAGGGACATCTCGTTGATTCAGTACCACAGAACCAAATTGGTTCTACAGGAGTTTTTGTGATTGTTATGGTTGCAACACCGTAGAAACTGAAGCCTAACGGGAGGTGAGCTGGATGTGGCTGCATTAGTCCTAAGGGCTGGGGGGGAGAGTTATTTTCCCTTCTAAATGCTGCTGATTTCCTCTATCTCAAAGCAAGCTGCTGTAGAAATAGCACAGATACCGTTGTTCCTGATGAGACTTAGTGAAAAAAATTTTGATTTGTTTTATGCTTCTAAAAGTTTTGTGATTTTTTTATCTAAAGATGGGCATAGAGGTATGAGGATGGATAATCTTCAAGTCATGGGCCTTAAACCACACAAGACCCTGAGTTCCTGAGCAGACTTTGAAGTGCATGCTTTTGTATCAGTTTTCCACTGTTCAAACAGCTGCAGAATGTCATGCCCATTAAGTGGGAGCATGTGTACATGAAAAGAGAGCTCTGAGCCGACTCTGCATGAGCCAGGCTGTTGTGTATCCAGGTTTGTGTAGTGATGTAGGGAGGCTTCACTGCTTCCAGACAGCAGCTCAGCCTTCTGTGTGTGCCTGAGCAACTGCACATGGATTTAAAGGCTCGGGATGGTAATGAACTGGGGACTCTGTGTGGTGCTTTGCAATGCCTACCCTTCAGGCACTTTTGTAAAACCACTCAGATACATGATCAGCATCTCCTAGCAATTACAGCTTTATGAATGTAGCCTCTGGGCTTCAAATCTAAAAAAAAAAAAACAAAAAACTATTAAAGGAAATTATCTACTACAGCTGTGGAGTCATTTTCACAATGAGGATGTAGACAGCAATAAAAGTTCATAGCAAAGAAAGGAGTTGCTCAGCTGGGCTTCTGAGGAGTGTCTGGAGTTGCTTTAATCATCAACAGGTGTTGATCATGGTTCTAGACTACTTGCTACAGAAGGCAGTAAATATGCCATCCTTGACAATCTTTTATGCGATTTCAGAAAGGTACAGAACAACAGTCTCTAATACACATTCATTACAAAAATTGCCTCGCATCAACACAGAAAACCAAATGGGTATGCACAGCTGTGAGGCAGCTTTCTGCCTCATTTACTAATGAATTTCTGGGAGAGAAAAGGCCAGAAGGAAGGGATTTGGGAGATTGAGGGGAAACCATTAAAAAAAAAGAGAAATATCTCTGCTACTGAGGTGAGCAAGCTGGAAAGTCAGGGAAGAGACAGGAGGGTTGCAGAAAGGCAGCATGAAGGTAGTCAGTCTAGGAAGAGTGGAAGTGCTTACCAGACAGAGGTGGAAGGGTCTAGAAGCTGAAATGAATGTGCCAGGTTGCTTGCAAGAGTGGGTGATGGCTTGGCACGGAGCCTGCAGCAGTCAGGAACATTAAAGGTCCCAGAAACATAAGACAGAGAAATTGAGGGGGATGGGAAATGGAAAAACTACACAAGGGGCCTAAAAAAAGGTAAGAGCAGGTTTATATAGTAATGTGATCCATGCTCAAGTACCATAGATGCTGACTAGCACTTACATGACTTATGTGAAATCCCATCAGTATGAATGTGGCTATTCACATACTTATAATGACCACGTGCTTTATTGTATTGATGTGTCAATAATAAAGGTATTAAAATCTGCAAATTTTGAGTGGAACTGATAGAAGTAATGTCATTAGTGACACAACTGACACAAAGTTGTGTATGTTCATGCACGTATATATCGCATATGTATGCACATAACTAGTCACCTACTACTTCAGAACAGATTTGAGTCAAGATAGCTAGGACGATCAAGAAAATACTTGCTGTCGATCTTGGTCCTGACAATTCCTCTGTTAAGTTGTTCTTTCTATTCTGTCTGCATGTGAGCACATACTTGTGACGGTTGTCAAGGTTGGACTCATTCTCAAAGGCATTCCTGGAGAATCCGGTATTGTGAGTTGTATCACCTGAGCCTCAAAACATACAGCTCAGGAAGTGTGATGAGAAAAATTTTATCAGGGACACTAAGCAACTGGCTCACGTGGCTCTCACAAATAACCCTGCTTTTTTTTTTTAACTCCTGGGTTAAGGACTACCTTTGTTCTATGTGAGACATTAAATAGCGACAAAATGTATCACGTCCGTGGACAGTCGAATAACATAATTCTTACAGACTAGAGTCAATGAAAAATCCTCCTTTCTTCTCTTTCATCAGCATCTTTGGAGCAGGTGGTTACCTGATACATGTTACCTGTGAACTTGAGCTACAACAGTACTGCCATCCAACACTGCCCTCAGCTGAACATGTCTCATGCATTCACAAGGCAAAGTAAGTAGTACCATACATGATTTATCATACAACTAGAGTGCTTCTTTTCAATCTTCAGAAGAAGATTTGGGATTTTTGTTTTTTTGAATCCGAGCTGTTTTCTAGTTGCTTATTTGATTCCTAGGTGTGTGGTGGAGAAAGGGAAATTTTGAGGGACTACTTCCTCTTCTGTAATTGTAGACACTCCAGGATAACAGCTTCTATGGGGTAAATATCCTGTATACCTACCAATTGCTGCTGCTGCAGCTACTCGGTGGAAAAGGGACTGCTCGATTCAGAATACTCAGCAGTGGGAAAGCATAGGGGTTGGAAAGAACTTGAAAAGGCAGAAGGAAGCGTGACAGATGACTTGAGGAGGATAGTTACTCAAAGCATCAAAATGTCATTCCTACTGCTCACGCTGTAGAGAGTACAAATTGCAGGTGTGGACCATGACCTTGCTGCTTGGTGACCATGGGGCAAAGTAAATCCCCCTGACAATTATTCCAGACATTGGTGCAGTAGCAGGCATATACTGCTGAAAGGGAGGGAGATCTATTTTTCATATAAGTGCTTGAATAACATTTCTTAATATGTAAAGGGAGTGCAGACAGAATAGCTATAAGCGTTTGAGAAACTGCAGCCTAGACTTTCCTCATGTTTTGCTAAGGCTTCTTGTGTGAGTGTTAGCAGCTACTGTACTATTCTTCAGGATATGTCTCGGTTTTGATCCTCCCTGTTGCTCCTTGTACAAAATGCCCTCCTTGAAGGCTTGTGTGGCACAGGAAGGGAGAAACCAGGGTCTTCCTCTATTCTTAATACAGAAAGTCTGTTCAGCAGAGAGCAGGAAGAGATGTGAGTAATGCCTACAGCATCACCTGTATGGATTGCGTAAGGCACAGGGAGGGAAAACAACTCTCAGGTACCCAAGAGTGACTATTGACTGAACTGACTGAACCTTCCTTGTGTATAAGACAGCATAACCGGTTCTGTGAGAATAGCAGTATCAATTCATAGTGAACTTTAAAAAAAAACACCATATTACTACTGTGCATTACTATATACCAGGCTTCAAAGCCGCTCTGCCCTGCGAATTCTGAAGTCATATACAAATGGAAGAGCAGGGTCTTTTAGTGGCACTTGCTGTATTTGGACATGAAGCAGTTCATCTTTCAGCTGCCCAATCCATATGTTGACTATTGCAATTATGAGACTTTTTGTTCCAGGTCACCTCCAGCTCCATCCTGATCCTTATAGCTAGCAATATGGTTCTTCAGACAAACAAAAGGACTATGGTATAGTATCTGCTGGCATGTGGCAGTATCATGAAAGTACCCATGAATAGTTCAAATGCAATGTGTCTTCTGGAAATGGCTGCAGTCATCTCCTGTGGGTGGACCTGTAATGATGATAGAGGTCACAATCTTTAAAGAGTGTGTCATATGTTCAGGTGTAATATGACTTATCTTAACCAGACTCATTAATTAAGCTGGCAAATAGCTCTGTATGTTTTTCTTATGTGGTATGTTATACCTTCAGTAGCAAGCCTACCTGTTTGCTAAATACAATTTGGAGCCTTTGGAATATAGTAACCTACTATTATTCCTAATTACCTTCATTATCATAGTTTAGGTACTAAGATGTAAGAAAGCATAGATGCTGGGTTAAAAAAAAAAAGCCAACAAAACCATAAGACTGCAACTTAAATGCTCGTTCCTGACTCTTACCTCACTAGTTTCTATGGGACTGATCATATGAACTAGGGATGTAGGACTAGTCTCTAAAAAGAGAAACAATACAAATCCGATGTACTCCAGGAGAGATAGTATTGTTCTGAAGTGTAGGCATGTGGATGGGAAATAGAAGTCTTAGTTTCTAACCCCAGCTTTGCTCTAATTTACTTGACGTTCCCACTCATGTTCTTAAACCTTCTCTTTCTGTACTTAAAAAAATGTATTGTCACGGAGTCTTTGTGACAGACTTACTAAAGCTTCCTTCCTTATAGCAGTCTCTTCTGAGTTAAATGTGAGAGTGTTTACCACGTGTCCAGCGCTGTGTTCTTCCCACCTCCAACTCCCAATACTTCATACTTGTTCAGCCTTCAGCTACACAGCAGAGCAACTATGACTTTGCAAGACTATTAAAACTTACTCCTCTTATTTGTCTTCTGTTGCAAGCTTAGCAATTCTGCCACTGGGACATGTACGTGTGACCACCTAGTGAGATGAACAGTACAAATCCACCCAGGGAACACCTGATGCCCATACATTTAGTATAGTTTGTGTAAGACAGGAGTGGTCGTCAGAGTAATAGGAGAAATTAAAGCACAAAGGAGCTACGTTTATGACTTAGGAAAGCTGAGAAAAGACTCACTCCTAGTTGAGAGGCAGCTGCAACGAGCACATAATTAAAATCTTCTGTGGAAATGATATAGAAGAAACAAAATTTTTATCAGGCACTGACACAGAGAGAACAATTATTAGGGAAAGAGGCTGTTAAAAAGAAGTTATTGCCCAAGTGGTGCTGCATTGACAGGCTTGGGAGTTTCTGACCTAGTACTGCAAGCTATTCTGGTTATCTCCAGTACTTGGCGTGGCTTATGCAGGAAGCCATTCCAGGAGCAGAAGGCAAGGTGTCTGAGTCTGCCTATATTCATGTGCCATCCGAACTGACTACAGTAAACCTCAGAACCGTCTCATTTTCTCACAGATGAGCCTTTCTTGTGAAGGACCCTGATTAAGGGCCTGGGCAAGCAAAGATGGAAAAGAAAATTTGTGAGAAAGCTTCAAGTGCTTTTGGTCTGCACTGCAGTAAGCATTACCAGAGTCAGAATTGCTGATTCAATATCAATATTTTTTTAATTGTAAAAAATAATAAGGAAGCATCCACTACTCATGTTTCATGTGGCAATATTTCCAGTGCTAGAGAATACACTTAACAGTAGTATAACTCCAGGCAATTTATTTTTTAAAAGTGTGCAGTTTCAGACAATGCAATTTGTATTCACAGACTGAAACTGCAGCGGTTTCCAATTGAGGGCTACAGCTGTGGCTACCAGATGTCATCCCTCAATACTAGAGACACATTGGGCATAAACATAAACTGCATTTCTTTTCATCTTTCCTCTGTCACAGGGATGAAGCAGTCTTGGATTTAAAATGGATTTAATTGGATTTTGGTTAAAAAAGGACACCTCTTAGCCTAGGTAAAAAATATATATATATGGAGAAAGCAGATATATGGAAGAACAACACTCTAGCTGGAATAGAAAGTTTGTTCCCCCCCCCGCCATTCTAGGTATGACATGACCTAACCTTTGTAATCCTTGTTTAAACTATCTTTTAATTATACTGTTGCATTTGCAAAAGCCAGACGCGTGTCCCAGGGGCCTGTCAGAATTCAGCAAGAAATTCAGCCTGCCAGATTTTGAAAATCTGACCTGAGAGGGTGTGTTCCTTCTTGCACAACAAACTAAATACATTTCTAGGTCTCCTGCACCTGACTTTTCTCCCACTTGATTTATATCAGCATTACGTTCTATGCTATTATATGCAAATAAAACTGGAAGAAAAAAAAAAAAGGAAAATTTGGCTTAATAGTTCTGAATTGAGAAACCAGAACCCCCATTGCCTGTGTATGTGCCTTCCATCTACTGAGGCTGTAAACTCTGTGTTGAGAATAGAACTGCATTAATCTGTGCTAGTCTTGGCTTCTAGGTTACTGCTGTTGGCATTACAAAGGAAAAACTGGGGGATTGAGCAAAACGATAGTTACTGGACTGCTTGTCACATATTTACTTGCAAATACTGGAGCGCCATTCACTTTTTGCTATATGACCATTTATATCAGCTAAATATTTGAGCACTGTGTTTTTTCTCCTGTAAATGTCATGGGATACATTGAGCATTAGATCAAAACAAATCTTAGTTTTAAGTGCAATGCTTCAACCAAAAAAGGTCTATTTGTATACATGATTCCTTGTGGTTGGCAAGAGGTGGGTGAGCTGTTAGGTCTTAGATCTGCTTTTTGTTCCTTCTCTGTAAAGGCAGGTCATAGAGTTAGAATGAGAAAAATAGGAGTTACATTTTCTACACGTGATATCGCGCTAATAATGAATACAGAGGTAACGGTCTGTGGTCCTTTGAATCTGCTGTTACACAGAGAAGTCGAACTACTGAAATACAGAAAATGGACTAAAAGTTAAACAGCATTCAGAAATTTTAACTGGATCTTAGGAGCTGCAGCAAGGATTTTTTTTTTATTACTATGTAGATTGTACTTGCAAATTCATATGTACTTAAGATGTATTCCTTAGAACTTATGAAAATGACATTACTGCAATGCCATGTTCTCCTCTGCTCTATAATCTCTTTTCTGATCTTTTTGTTTTAAGAGTTGTTTCAAGATCTAAAGGTTGTTTTATGCAGTCTTTCTCTGTATTGTACTTTTTTCTAATTGTGAAATTAACATTTGACAAACTTGGTTGCATTGTCATACTTGCAGCATTGCTCTGAGGATATAGCTTATTTTGTCATTCCAGGAAACTGGAAATTAATCAAGCTTACTTGACATCAGCAATATTTTTAAACAAAAGATAAAATCTTTAAATAGAATTAGGACTGTCTGTTAAACTCAATTAAAGCAGTTATTTTATGGGCATTAAACTTAAGCATTCCTGTTGTGAAGCAATGACAGCACATATTCCTGATCCCACAAAAATCTTAGCATACTAAAGAACAGTGTGACTGCTGTTCCACCATACTTGCTCTTGACCAGTTCCTTCTTTTCCCCATCCGCAGCTGTTTGTTCTTGCTTATTTGCTTCTGTGCCAGCTTCTCAGTTGTGTTATTTTGACTGCTTCTTTTGCTGCGTGTTGATGTTGCAAAATAGACCGTGATGAGAGACAATAAGTTGCAGTCTTCTGTAAGTTCAGAGTTTTTATTGGGAGGAGGAAATAAAAGGTGTGAGGGTGTTGACAGCAAGTGCTTAACTGAGAATGATTTTCTATTAGGGAGTCAGGCTTCTCGTTGCCAGAGTATCAGTGAACAAGATACAGGATTTATACAAAACAAGATTTTTCTTTACAAGAAACCCAGAAATATATATGTATATGTATGTGTGTATATATATATGAATTTTTAGGAATATTACAACATAGAACTATTCCCTATTGGTGCTGCAGGGGATTGTTTCTTTGACCTAGAGCCTGTGCACTACTGACAGGCCACTGTAGATGAAAGTGAACAGAGGAATCTTGGCAGAAATGGAAACGCTCTCATGTGCATTCCATTCTAGAAAAAGAAAAGGATTTTATAGTCTATTTTATTGGTAATACTGAACAAATTTCCTAAGGTTTATTTAGAAACAGCTAAGTGGTCATCCAGCTATCTCTTGCTCTTTTTAAAGGTGACATGGGGATATGAGGAATTAGTCACTTAGCTGCAATTGGAAGATCACAATGAGACCTGGGGACAACTTTCTTTTTTCCACACTTTCTGTGGATGCAGGAGCTGAATTGGAAGTATGCACACTTTCTTCAGAGCTAGGAAGCAGTATATTATGGCTTCAGTCAGGAGACTTGGTAAATTTCGAGGACAGCTTTGGTCCGGTTTGATTTCTCAGAAGACTGGGGCTGAAGTTCTGGATTCGCTTAAACCAGCAATAGATAACAAGGAAGGGAACGGATGCATCCCCTCAGTAGGGGACACATCACAGCCAACTTACAAGATTAGGGGCTGTAGGAATGTGGGGTCTTTTTATCAGTGTTGGTTGTATTTTGAAAGGCTTTTTGAGACCTCGGACTGAGAGCTGACTGAGGTCTCTACAACTCAGGATGAATAAAGTGCTTGTGAGCAGTGTGGGATATGTACTGGGCAAGCTGTCTACAATAGGCCTCCATCTGGTGTTGGACCTTTTGTACTTCTGGGATTCATCAATGAGTGATGAACAGCTGGACAGACAAACTTCTAGCTGGACCTTCCCATCAAACTATGGGAAAAAACATTTCCCACATGCTGTGTCTGTTGAACAGTGGATTTGAATGTAGACCGTATGGAATTGTGCTTTACAAAGTGGCTGGTAACTTTAGAGTTGTCTAAAGACCTTTTCAAACTAGCTACAGCCCTACCCCACCAATTTAGAAACTGATCCAGGAGGAGCGTTTTGTCTCTACGTGCTCCTTGAAAGAATTATAGAATTATAACTAATCTCCGTTGACCCATCAGTGGTGACCTACATGAAAATATTTTTAGCTGTAGACTCAATAAACCTTTTAATCCCTCTTTAAGAAGGCATCTATGAAAAGTTTTTTTTTCTGGATTTTTAGTTTTCCATGGGGCAGACAGCCTGCGGAGTCTGGCCTTCACAGCTTATCCATTGCCAATAGATATTTTCTATGAAGAGAATAGATTGCTTACACCTGACAACAGGAGAAAGTCCCATGTTTATCGGCGTTTCCACTTTGGAAAAGCCTTTTGGCCAGATTAATGGGGACAGAGCTGCGGCACGTGCTGGAGGAAGGCTGGAGCGCTGCCTGGTGTTACAGCAACAGAGCAACGAGTCCGCTGCCCACAAAGGCGAAAAGGAAAAGGGCAAGGCAGAGGGGCATTCGAGGACAGGCAGAAGCACAAGTGGTAGCAGTTCTAATGCCAGGAAGATGGTAGTCCTGGTAATTTAAACCCAGCTGGTGTCACCTTCTCTTCTAGCAGTTACTGTAATGAGTCACCGAAGAGCAGCTGATGACTCCTGAGCTGGTGCTGCAGCTTGTAGGGCTACCTGGGGTCATGAGGAGTCACCCTGCTTTGTTGCAACAGGCTTCCTAAGCCTAGAGGGCAGAGCCAAGTGTTTACAAAACATTGCTCCCAAGACTGATGTGTTTGTTTCCAGTCTGCCCTTCTTCTTGTCTTTCTCTCTGACCTTCACCCTGTCCCTTGACAAGCTTTCTCTAGCTAGACATGCCCCGAGGCCAGCTTCCTTGCTCCCTACATGAACCACTATGCCCTAGCTCTCTGATGTCAGAGCACACAGGTTTCAAGTACCTCTTTAAGATATAACCTCTCACTGATACCTAAGGTAGACTTTATGTAGTTTATAAATAGTTAAACTGTAGAGAATCTTCGTTTAGAGAAGAACTGTAGCTATTTCAGTAACCATCCCCAATGGTTTCAAAGACTCAGTAAGATAAGAAAGGCTGTCTGTGGCCCTGAGAACATGGTGGCCTAAGACAAGGATGCAATAAATATGGACATTGTCTGACAAACAGGTGGTAGCAGGGAGATCATTAGTTTTAATGAGCAATTAAGTAGTTAGAATGTTTTGCCAACAGGAAAAGTGAGCCAAAAGACAGGTGAAGAAGATGAAGATTGAGGAAGAAATGACCCTCACTCAAAACGAGGACTGCCAGAAGGCACGGTTACGCATGCCCAAAAGCTTATTATGACATGTAAATGAATNTAATTGTAATGTTGCTAATCATACCTCAACCTCAGTAACTTTGATGTGAAATGCAACTGTTTAAAGATGCCTACAGAGCTTTGGATATGGAAACGCTTGCTGTAGGCTGCGGCAAGGTCTCCTATATGCTTGTCTGTGGCAAAGATTATCATCAAAGGTTTGCCAAAAATTAAATGAACAGCCCAGAAACAGTCAACTCTTGGTATTTCTGTGGACTGCACTCTGCTTTTTGGGACCAGGATTCCCATGCCAACCGCCCGAACAGCATTCTCTTGGTATTCATAGAAAGGCTGAAAAATGTAAGCAGACAGCAAGGTTAGAAAGTGTGTCTATAAGCATATATACATCTATGTAGTTAAAGCATTTATGTTAATAGCTTGTAATCAAGTAACACCTCAGTTTATAGATCTATGATGAAGTGAAAGACCTTAAATTTTATTTCATTGCTTATGCTGTTAGTTATTCTGTAGATATACGTGTTATTTTTCGTGGTCCAATGGCAGCAGGCAAATCCACATGGAAGGTCTTCTCTGAGTAGAGAGGTGTCAAAATGTGTGCCTTAAATTATGTTGGAAAAACATCTTACCCTGATGATACACCAAAAGTTCCTGTGCATAAGGCACGATTATCTAATTCAACTTTGAAATGCCCCCATGAAATCATGCTGAGATTCTAGTTCTACTTGTCAAATTCAACGCAAGATAAAGATTAAGGCTACTAAGTTTGTTGTCTTTTGGTTTTCTGAATATGCAGAACTTGTGCTTGTGTTGATCTTGGCAATGCATAAGATTAAAAGAGGTCATCTAAAGATAAGATTGCTAATCCGAACTACCTGTAGTCTTTCTTCCTCCTAGTCTCCCAGTTAATCTTCATTTGTACTGCTGTGTGCCTGGGGGGGGGGAAAAAGCAGTGGCATTTTTTCTGGGCTAGTCTAGAATTATCTCCCCCCCCTTCCACAGAGCATCTAGAAATGATGGAACACGCTTGCTGTGGTATGAAAAAAGCTGCTGTTGCGGTTGGAGGAAAAAAAAGTAAGTGCTTGCTACAGGAGAGTGAATCCTGTGCCTGGCACATCTTGCTGTCCTTCTAAGCTTCCTGTGACCTTGCTGCATTTCCTGGGAATTATCAGTATTAGCCTCATCTCTTGTGCAGTGAGATACATATTATCGCCTTGTAAAGGTGGCAAAGAAGGGGTTAATCTGCTCGCTATCAGGACTGCAGCGTTTGACTCAGAAGGTTGTCTTCTGCTGAAAGGAGGAACACAGTTCAGCCAAAGGCAGGGGGTGTGGGACTGTGCTTTGCCCAGGTGTGTGTGCTCACCGGGGAAGGCTGAGTGGGAAATCGGTGGGCAGCAGACTGGCAGACAGCGACAGCGCTCCCTGAAATAGGGAATTTTCTTATTCCGAACTTGACTACAGTGAGATTAAACTTTATTCTTTGTTTTTGACACTGACCGAGACAAACAAACATGGTTTCTTGGGTTCACCAAAGTCAATATTTAGTTAAGGAAAGGACAGTCATTTTATTTACTCCTATTTTTGGGGTAAGGTAATTCATTCCACATGACAAGTCAGGGCCAGATCTATCTCTGTGGTTAAAGTTGAAGTTAAGAGTTTCTCTGAATGCACCAGCTGGGAATTAAGATCAGAGTCTGGCTGTTTCACAACCTAATGGACGTATCACTCCACAGCCAAATTCCCTGCAGTATGTCAACATTTGGCAGCTGGGAAAGAAGGGGGGAGTGGTGAGTATGGGGTGATGGTGTGACACAGTGGCCTAGATCCCTAAATTAGAATGGTTTAGTGAAGGGAAGGGGAGAAAAGGATTTTGTGCTTTCCCAGTACATGGACAAGGATTTAAGTCGTGAGAAGGTGACAATTACTGCTTTGTTCACAACTTGACATGGTAATAAATGTAAACAGCGTGGTCTACTGCGGCGTTTCTCAGAAGGCACATATGCAGGCATCAGAAGCGCATCGGGGGCGTCTGTGTGTGCCCGGGGTAAATGGAGAGCAGATTTGGGGATGAAAGGGGAGGACAGACCAAAAAATCCCCACGCTTTTGTCACAGTAGAGATAGAAACTGCAAAAGTCTTCTGAAAGCACTGAAGGCAGGTACAGCAGCAGTCTGGCTTCCATGGCATGTTTTTGAGGGGAACGGCAGAGGAGGTGAAGGTCAGTCTCTTCCCATGCCAGAGGCAGCTGACTGACCCACTAACCAGCTTTGGTTGGCATTCTGCTGTGCCCTCTGTCTCGCAACCCCCATGGGAGGGAAGCAAGGGCTGCCCACAAGTCACAAGATGAGGTGATTATAAACATGCCTCAGGACCCACAGCCTCACTGCAATGACCCCCATCTGAAGGTGAAGCTATGCTACCGACAGAGCTGATCCACCAGATGGCCCATGCCAAGAAAGGAAAGACTGTCTCTGGTACTTGCTTAACTGCTCCGTGCTAAGCCAATTCGGCTTTCTTACCCAGGAAACTATTCACTTTTGTCTTTTATGGCCTCAAGTTGCGCCAGGGGAGGTTCAGGTTGGATATTAGGAAAAATTTCTTCATGGAAAGGGTTATCAGGCATTGGAATGGGCTGCCCAGGGAAGTGGTTGAGGCACCGTCCCTGGAGGTGTTCAAAAGACGGATTGACATGGTGCTTGGGAATATGGTTTAGTGTTGGTGTGCCTGTTTTGTTTGGTTTTGGTTTTTTTAATGGTTGGACTAGATGATCTTAAAGGTCCCTTCCAACCTAGGCGATTCTGTGGTTCTGAGTTTAGTTAATTGAATTGGCTAAGCAGAGGATCAGAGAAGTGGTAGGTAGGAGAAGGAAAGGAAGGTGGGGAGCATGCAAACATGGAAGCAACAGAGGAAGGAACAGAGAAATCAGGAGTGGGACAAGGGGCAAAGGGATGGAAATATGAAAGTATCAAGGTGAAGTGTTCTTGGTCTTGCAGTAGAACAGAGCCAGGAAAGATGTCAGTACTATTGCTCCAAAGAAATACCATAAGCTGCATAATTACTTATTTCAGAGTAAGAAATCTTATGCATAAGGACAAAACGGTGCGAAAGGTCCCAGAACACAGGGTGCCCCTCTACATGAGGGGTTTGTGCAAATCCAACTGAGAAAACCAACAAAGTAACTATTACAAAAAGGGACCAAGAAGTGATAAGCCACCACCTGTGTGTCCTAGGAATACATTCACGTGTTTCTATTGTGAAAACAATGGTGGTCTGTAGATGCCAACGGCTATTATCAGAGGGAGGAAAAGACAGTTGTTTAAGGTGAATAAAGGCTGTGACTTATTATATGTGGCTCTCAGTTTGTCACTGGCCTTGTCTATCAGCAAACGTGGCCATCAAAGAGGAGGATTATTCAAACCTTCGTGATTTAAAGTTTGGCCAAAAGATGAAGGAATGCAAATGAAGTTTTATATTACTTCCAACTAAATAACAGACAAAGAATGTAGAAAAGTTTCTTCCATCAGAAAACTTAACCTCATGGAAATAATAAGTCACAGGAATGTGACAGTTTCAGCAATTCTCAATGAGAAAAGAATAAAAGAGCTGCTACGACTCTTATATTTAACTTTAATAACCAATTCACTTCCAGTAAAGTAAAATATTTCATTTAAACTCATTTGGTTGTAGCTCCACACTAGTATTAACGGGATTCATATATTTTAACATTACCAAAACCACTTATTCAAAGGAAACATTTGAATTTTCACACTGAAATATTTTCAAATAACCATTTATTTTCTTCTCCATAGCAAAAGAAAAGTAATCTGGGTTTAAATCCTAAATCAGAATCCAATCATAGTTGAAAATACTGTATTTTCTCAGAGGAAGAAAGCTGTAAAATCATAAAAAATGGAGTGCAAACCAGCTACAAGAATAGGTATTGATTTTCAGTTTCCCCTTTGGTGATAAAATAATTTATCAGATATGAGTATCAGGTCAAGAGGAAAAGCATACCTAGGGAAAGGTTGATATCAAACTAGCAAATATTTAAAGATCAGATGCTGCAATGAAAGAAAACTTTAGCAGAGCATCAGCACAGCGAGTGACCTGACAGTGCTTGTTTGGGAATTCTGCATCAGTCTAAATTTAGGCAAAACTCTTTGTATGAATCTATTTCTCTAATGACAAATTGAACATACAAGCTTATCAAAGTATTATATCTGTATTATAAAATGTGCATTGCTATGAGTTATTCATTTAACACTAGACAATGAGCCCTACAGTATGAATTTGACTGAAGTGATTGACTCAGAAGTAGAAAACCAGCAAATGTACAATGAGAATGTGCACGCCATTTTTTCTGGAGAAGCAACAAAAAATTCTGTAGCAGTCACCACTGACCTATAAAAATAACTCTAAAATGAACTCACTCTACGTACAAAGTCAAATTCCTGGATAAGCTCCATGAATTAGTTTCAGAATGATTATTTTAAAATAGGGAAATCTTGAGATGGGCTGCAGTTTAGACAACTTTGGTCACCACAGTGCTTCAAATGAGGCTTCAGTCTCCTCCTGTAATGATGCAAACTATGATGCTATTGTTGGTTATGCAAATTTTCTCTAGCTGAAGAAGTAAAGCTTAGTTACATTTTAATTATAAATGTTAATGGCTGGAGGGTGTGTGTGGAATTCTGTCTTTCAGTTGTCATCTTCTGTGCTCTCAAATCCCTCATTAGTTTGTTCTGCTGAGTTGCCTGTAAGATTGTTGCACAATAGTGAGAGAAGTGTCCCTGTTCCTCAACCGAAGTTCAGGCAGCCGTTCCACATCGGTGGCATCTCTCCTTTCAGTTAGTCACTGCTATCCTATTTTATGGCTGTAGAACAACGCTCTGTCTCTGGTACAAATTTTGTACTGTTTTTCTCCCTGAAAAGCATCATTGAAGTAAGGAGGACCGCTCAAAGTAAGGGTGTTATTCAATTCAAGCAGAGCAGTTTCCTGATGTCTAAAAGTAAATGCAAATTCCCCAGCAGGTTTGAAATGTGAATACAATGATTTGCAGCAATTGAAGATCTGGACCTGGCATTTATTTTTAAATCCTAATGCCAATGGATAGGGAGTTGTTGATTTATAATGGCATTTAAACATCCAGCGACCCTGGAAGTCTACAGTAATGTTCTTGCTGATTGTGAACTTCTGTAGGATTCCTGGTTAAGTTGGGAGCTTGACAGGCTTTTGTTTTCTGCTGTATCGATCATTTGCCTACTAAACAACTAAACAGTTAGATTGTATCCAGTGCCATCTTGATGAAAATGAAATGGTAATTAGACCAACAAAAGGAATTAGGTATTGTTATATTCAAAGTTTCAACAGCTCCCTTGAAACACTTGATCCCCTGGGATAAAATTTACAGCCTGGATTTAAGGCTGCGCCTAAAGTTCCTGTGTAACACTCAGGAAGAATGGCGAGTTATTTGAAACGGGATCCACAACAGCCACGACCTTGCACAGCTGGCTGCCTCAAACAACTGACAGGAGGATGATGAGGACAGATGTTTACTTTAGGGCAATGAGAGATGCATAGCTTAGATGCCTTCCTCATTGACCTTAAATAACATCCTTCCTCTATAAACAAAAAGTGCTGTATTCCAGTTAAAGCCGAGCTATAGGACAAAGAGCCTTCCCCAAGTCCTCCTCCTTGCACTATAATTCAATGATTAAACGAGAGGTTTGGCCTGAGGAAGGTCGTTTAGGACAACTCCTGTGATGTAGCTGGTTGGCCTGTAGATGAAGCTGTAGCCAGCTGTGGTTTCAGACACTCTTCTCTAACTATGTTCTCAAATACCTGCTCCAAACTTCCAGCTTCAAGAATGGTCCTCAGAGGCCTTTTGGGAAAAGACAGACTCATTGAACTGTCTCTTCTTTCTTTTCTCTCCATTTTTAGGAATCCTAGAGGCTACAGAATTAATGTAGTGTGACTGACCACAAAGGGCACTGTCTGCTTTTCCACCTTCTTCACAACACAGGGATAATTCTCATCGAGTCCCTCAAATCTCCAATATAGCGGATTTGAACAGAAAGGTCCCTAAACACCCTGCAGCTTACAGTGTACATCACCCTCATCTAGGCTGCCTCTCCTCCCACCCCCAGTCTCTCAGCTCCCCTCACCCTCTGTTATGTGCCAGTGAATGCCCTTCCCCGAGTCACCTGGCTTACACGAAGAGCAAGGAAGGTTGTTCGCAGTGAGGCCACAGGTGGTTAGCTGTTCAGCAGCAAAACTGTGGAGAACGCATCAAATAAAAGTTATTTCCTGGCAATGTAATTCTTCCAGCTGGTCCACGATGCATGGATGCTTGTACGGGCACAGCAAAGGGTGGCAGAGGACAGGCAGTGGCTTCTCAGGTTGGTATTGCTGCCCAGAAGCTCACTAGAAATGTTTTGCTTTGAAAGACAGACTGCATGAACTCCTTTGGGCTACCTTCTGTGGCGCTTGTGAAGTCCCTGCTCCTGTTGTGCTGGCATTAGCGTGGTTCTGTCATCCAGCCTGTGGTTTAGTTTAGCCATCTCCAAGGTGCAACTTGTTCGGTCTAATTTTCTTCCCTTCTCCAACTGGAAGGAAAAAAATCCAAGAATATTAAATCTCTGGCATTTAAAGGACTGAGACATCCAAGACTGCTATAACAAAGGCCTATGTTTACGCACGGTGCATATGTTTATATCCCACCCACGCGCTCTGCTGACAGCATCTTCACCTACGTGCAGCTCTGTAATCCCCTCTCCAGAATTTGTTACCACATTTTCAGATGTTAAGAAGGGGCTAATGCACGCTAAGCAGCTTACTTGTTACTATTTAGACAAGCAATAATTTCCTTTTATTACAAATGTTAATTCCACATTGTTTTCCCAGTTTCCACTTCTCAGGGTTGCTGAATGAAGGACCAGCTGTTTCATTTTTTTTTTTGCAGAATGGGAACTTTTGTAAGCAGGTGAATAGAAAATAATCTTCATGTGTATTTCTTGGCTGATGGATCGCTGTGTTGTAAGACAAAATTCAAAGTGCATCATAACTCTTGGGAAATATTCTGCTAGAGAAATTGTTCCTTATGTACATATCTAGAATAATTTCCTAAATATTAGTGGCCTTAGACTTGTGAAGACACATATCTAGTCTTTAGAGCAATAACAGGTTTGAAGTCTTTTCTTAGGTCAAGACCAGGGAGGAGGCTTTGCTGAGAATCTGTCTCAGCAGCCATTGTAAGGTGCTAATTATGAGGCCTTTCTATGACAAGATATTAGGTCTTTAAGATGCAACAATATATGCCACCCAGCAGTTACCAGATATAGCAAAATCCACAACTGTAATTAAAAATAATAATATAGTTAATGTAGAAATGACACAGCTTAAGAGAGAAAACAGGTGCATCCTCATAGCTCCATTACAAACAGTAAAAGGAACTTGTTCTCTGCAAGACAAGATTTTAAAAATCTAACTCCAGTGACTTTCTGAATTTCCCCGAGTTCGTTAGCCATACACTTTTTTCTTACTTTTCTATCTTAAAGAATAACAAATCCTTCAAAAGTAACTAATCCAAAAAAGCTAAGCTTAAGCGTTAGCAATGGGCATGGTCATTGCTGCGTCTCATTTGTAGGATTTATAAAACTGCATGGGATCTTTTGCAATAAACTGTTGCCACATACATATCAGGCCACAAAGTTATGAAACAAAAATACTGTGAAAATACTAAAAAAAAATATGGACCGTGTTCATGTGAAATAGTATTAGGCTATTTGTTCCGTGCAATAGTTTTGAAATTATGAAGAGTAAAGGCAATGGTTGATATCAGACCTGAAAAGCAAATTGTAACTCTCGGGATTCATTTATTGTACTATGAGAATGAAATACACAGATCACACCAAGGAATTCAAGATATGAAAATTCATTGCTTCTCCCGTCAGAACCAGTTACACTGGTTTCTAGCCACCCTCCAGTACGAAAATATGGTAAGCGCTGGAGGACTTGTATTGCTTTTAGAAATAAATGGACAAAGCAAGACTCCAGTCACAGAACTCAGTCGCTGTTTTCTTTCCTTTAGCGTGAGGTGGGTAGCTCCTGATTACTGATGAGCAGATTCCAGGCCCTGTGGATGACCCTTGCCGGCGGCACAGTGATGCCGAGTGCAGGCTGCGTAGCACGTGCCCCTTGCACCACACTCTTCTCTATCTGCTGTCGCTTAACAGGCATTATGTTCTTGAGAGAGACCTGTTTACAAACAAGTTGGTCAAAGGCAAATGCGTTTAGTATGTTTTGTTAGTTAACACATGTTTTGTATTATCTTTTCTAAATTTGGATTACCACATTTTTCCCTCCCATGTCACTTGGAGTAAGCAAATGCCGGCAGCAGAATTAGCATTTTAACAGACAGAATTTTTAGGACGTGAGATGCACCTAGACCTGAGGACCTCCTGCGTATTTTGAGATTCACCAATAGTTACAAAATAGTTTACACAATACCAGCCAAAGTAACTAGAGAAAGTACTTCTGATATACCTTCCAAAATGAAGTTCCCAGTTTTCTAAGAGCATACAGCTTGAAACAGGGCCTGAAAAGAGACTTTTCAAAAGCTAGTCCTACTACTTCCATGCTTCAGCCGTATTACAGAGAAAACAGGGATCTGCCTCTACAGAATGACTTAGCATTAGATCCTAGCAAAAGGCATATGAAATAGATACTTGATCTTTTTTCCCTTTAAAAAAGATTATTGCAGAAGCCTACAGAAAATTTCAGAGCTTGCCTTATCCATCTGGTTTTAAATTTTGTATTGCTCCTTTAAGATAGATCTTCATTGTTGATTTCCCTTTGCCCAAACTGGAGCCTGTTAGTCCACAGTCACAACTAAAACTCAGAGAACAGACTTCTTAGCTAAGTTCAAAGCTATCACAGAATGATATAGGGTTGAAAGGGACCTCTGGAGATCATCTAGTCCAACCCCCCTGCCAAAGCAGGTCCACCTAGAGCAGGTTGCACAGGAACATGTCCAGGCGGGTTTTGAATGTCTCCAGAGAAGGAGACTCCACCACCTCCCTTGGCAGCCTGTTCCAGTGCTCTGCCACCCTCAAAGTGAAAAAGTTCCTCCTCGTGTTTAGATGGAACTTATTATAGTCAAGTTTGTCCCCATTTCCTCTTGTCCTGTCACTGGGCACCACTGAGAAAAGACTGGCCCCATCCTCTTGACACCCACCTTTTAAGTATTTGTAGGTGTTGGTCAGATCCCCCCCTCAGTCTTCTGTTGTCCAGACTAAAAACACCCAAGTGCCTCAGCCTTTCCTCATGAGAGTTGTTCTAGGCCCCTAATCATCTTTGTAGCCAAAGGTTAGGACTATAATAATCATTAGGATTGTGTTGTGAAGCTTGGAAGCTGCAGTAAAATTGCTCAAACTGCCAACGTCTACTGTATTAGATGTGTACAAACCAACTTTTGAGATCATACGCTTACATTTCTACAGCTTTACTATGCGCTACCATAGTCACTTAGGAACATAATCACCGGACTATTAACCCAAACCACAAAATCTTACTCAAAACACTAGAAGATCAGGCCCAAGGGAAAAGCAGGTCAGTAGCTTTCACTAAAATGACCTACTTTCCATCTCTTGCCAAAGAAACCTGAGAGTAGTTAACTTGAGACCTTTGCAAGGTTAATGGGCAATGAGCGTGGTGAGGGTATTTCAGCTGATGCTGCAAAACAGATTATAAATCCTGAAAATTTACTTTGGCCAGGAAAATGTAAATATCCTTTCTCCATCCCCGCTCCCCAGCGCAGAGCCCTGTGGCAGAAGTCAGTGAAGAGGGCAGCGCAGCGTGCCTGTGGGGCCTTGGCACAAGGAACGCAATGGGATTCCTCGTCCAGGTTATGATCAGTATTTCTCCTCAGCTTACCTCCCTCTGTAACTCAACACATCCCTGTCCTGTGGTTCCTTGTGCATTTTAAACAGCCAAGGCCGTTTAATGGTCTTCTGGCCAGTAGGATTTCCCTTGTGGTCTGCCCAAGTAGGATGATCATAGAAAAGGAGTGAAATTAATCTGTTATTGATTATACTTCCAACCTAGGCGATTCTGTGATTCTGTGATAATTTCTGTGACAAATTGGGATCTTCATGGGAACATAAACAGAAGTTACCTGAATAATAAAGCAGCATAGCTCATTCTCTTTCTCCCCTGCATGCATTGAAACAAGAGGGGTAAACTTGAAGCATCCTATAGAAGAGATCTCAAAGGGAGTGTAAGCAATCCCTTGGGTTTGCTCTTTGGGTCCTTTTAGGGAGAGGAGAACAAGGTTTTCTATCATGGAACAAGGTTGCATCATTCACCAAAGGCACCTAAACTGGGTCAGAAAATGCCTTCTGGTTCTTCATAAAATTTTCACAGCAGAGCATTCCCAGAAAGGTGTTAGGCAGAGATGAGACCTTAGTGTTAGATTAGGTAGATTATCACTTCATAAGGCCAGAATGACGTCTCACACACAGGACAGAACGGTACAAGCAAGTTAAGGCAATTTCCCTGGGCTCCAGAAATTCTAGTAGATACTTTGTTGTCCTTCTGGAGAAGCGCTAGGCTATTGATCTGGCTCAGCACTCAGTAAATCAGGCGGCTTCTCCAACTTCGAAACTGGCCCTGCTGCGTGATATTGGGCCAATTTCACTAGCATATCCCGTTCCACCTACCCCATGAAAATGGCTAGCATGATACAAGAATCTCTTCTAAAATGCTTTATGAAATGTGCCGTGTTGAGAGATCAATGATTACTAACGAATCCCTGAAAGTCAAGGAGATCATAGAAAGTGTTGCTGTTTCCAAGCAGGGCTTAGCTCATATCCTTCTCTCTCTGATGACAGAAATTCTCATCAGATCTTCAAGGCTGGCTGAGATTTTAGTCCTGATAACCTGCCAGCTGTCCAGTAGTGCTCTTGTTACCTCCTGCTCCTGCTCTATCCTATGTGGTTCCTTTTCCTATAAATTATATGCCATCAGCTAGTACTTCAATGGTTTCTTCTAAGGAGTTAAAAGCACTTTACAAGTGAACTATTGGTTTCTCTCTTCTTCTATGACAGACTTGATTTAATCTGTTCCCTAGGAAAATGGCAAGCCTATATCATAATTAACATGGTAGGTAAATGCAAAGGATTAAGGGAGAAGCTTTCAGTGGCTAAATAATGGACAGATGGCACACCTCTTGACTTTATGTGCCAGGTAGAGGGTTGGGCTGATGCCTGTTTACAGGAGTTTGCAAGCCGCGTGCAGGTCTCCTGGTAGATTGTACCCCCATCAAACTATATTTGATTTCCACTAACGTGGCCTTTCAGGCCTTACTTAATATTCCTGGAGTTAGGGGTAAACGATTATACACTGGATTCAGTGAAGGATTTAGGATAGGTCTGCAACACAGATTGCAGCACAGTAATGTGGTGATACTTGAGATAAACGCAACAATCTTGAAACTGCATATTGTACAACCGCAGGAGGGTTCGTTGGTAGCGCTTCTGACGAGGTTGCATCAGCTTTCTCAGATGGCCCAGATTTTAGAGCTAGCTCCACGATCTTTATCCTAAACAGTTACGTGCAGGGCAGCTAAACCTGTAACTGGAAGTAAATGAATAAGCTGAAAAATGTGAATTTAAAAAAAAAAATTAAAAATGAGGTTTTCTGAGGAAGGACAATTATCTTTATAGGCCTGGAGATAAAAGGGAGATGAGATAGCCAGCGATTAGCCAAAGGTTCAGTGTGTCAAACTAATCTACCTTTTTGATGAGGCAGCTGCTTTTTCTGGGAAGGGAAATGGGATCCATCCTGTCTATATGCACCTCAGCTGATCTTTATTTTTTCCACATGAGAAGCTATTTGCTAAACTGGAGATGGTATTGCGAAGAAACTGCAAGATTTGTTAGAGAGCAGCCCAAGGAGATAAAAACAGGCACCGAAAAAAGGGCAGGCGTACACGGGAACGGGAGTACAGTGTTGGTGAGCAAACCTGGTGTTGCGTACCGGGGAATCACCACATATTTTTTAAAAAAATTATCTGAGTTGAGGTGGGGAAGGACCTGGATTTATCAGCTGATCATAATATGGTTAGAAGCAATCAGAATCAGTGATTTAGCAAAGACTGTGGAAGGCTGTAATGAAACCCCATCCGAAGCACTGGTTGCTGTAAGTACCGGCCGGGGAGCATTTGTAACCTCTTTTGCAGAAGAGGAAGTTAGAGGAGCTCAGCTCCCTGAGCATCACGGAATGAGGGCCAGCAGGGAATAAGGCTTATCGCTCTGAACACTGTCAGCGACATAAAGGAGATACTCATGTAAACGGATAAAGTACAAGAGTGGATGGTTATGAACCAGCCATGTATCATTTTACGGTAGAAATAAGACTGCTAACTATTAAAGAAATGAGGTGACAGTTTAGGGATAAAAATTATTTTTAAATGGAGCTGATCTCTACTGGTAAAATTGAGATTAGCCCTGAAAAACCTATTGATGGGATAATGCTCTGAAAATTCCCCTGCTCCTCTGCCGTTTAACTGGTTCTCCCTGACACATTTCTGCAGATCTTCAGAAATGTCCCTCTCTGAACACCTCAGTGTCTCTTTTCCAAAAGGGTGGATTAAGAAACAATACTCTCCCGCACTTAAGATCTGAATAAAGAGCATGACAGCACACATGGAGAGAACACAAAATATAGCAGAGCAGGCTCTTTCCTTTAGAAGAGAGTGGGAAAAGGTAGCAGTCACAGTCACCTTTTTAATGAAATAGGTCTCTTCTAGGAACCGTGGGATGTGGCTTCATCTCCATTTCAGCTCCTTCCTTCCCTGTGAACTGAAAAGGGTTCAGTCTCACACTTTCCTCTTCCCGAAATGAAGGGAAATGCCTAAATGACAGATGGGATTGGGATTAGGACACTCTCCGCTCTGCTCACCGAAATGGTGAGACGATGAACAGATGAAGATGCATGGCCCAGTAAGACAGAGGTGGCTAGAGAGCAAAGTTAGAGGTGGGAAAATGGGAAGCATGGCCCAGTGCCTGTGGTCAGAATCCCCAGTTTCTCATCATAGCGTTTTGTCTGAAGCTTGTTCAAAATCTCCCTGGTAGAACTATCTAGTGATGGCTCAGTATGGCTTCAAACCCACTCAAAACTGAAAAGGAGCTTGAATCCTGCTCTTACTGTCAGTGCACTTTCTATAAATAAAAAAAAATGCACAACACAACCTCTCCTAGGTTTCTCCTAGGAAAGTATGAGCTCCTCTCAGACTCTTTTGAGATGTTTTTAAATCCCATTGTTAGGGTGTGATGGTGCATGTCAGCAGCTAAAGAGGTTTTCTGCAGTGCTGAGTGAGGCAATTAAATCCTAGAGGATTTCAGACATGCTGTTCTCTGTTTGTTTGGGGCTTGGTTGTTTTTTTTTTTCATAGTCCAGCTCTGGGAACCTCCCTGCTGGGCAAGGTAATTGTTGTGAATCCCCTTCTGAGCCACTCGATCTCCACCAGCATTACAGCAGAAGCCTAATGGAACCTCTGGGATTTGTGGTGATGGAGAGGAGTCACAAATACCAGTTCCTCTTAAAACTTTTAGAGGAAACCAGCACCTTTTCCAGGGAGCTAAACCCTGCCTGGATGTGCTCAGACGCATTTAAGTCTTCCAGGATCCTTGAGCAGAGAAACGTTTAGGGCTCATCTCTGGCCTGCAGTGCAGCATTTCTCAGAAATACCTGAGCTAGCGGTGAGGAAAAGAGTCTGCAGAGCTGAAAGGATGATGGTTTCACTACATGGATGCAGGCAAGAGTCAGGGCTGGTTGAAAACCAACACGGCACCTTCGTCGTAGAGGCATATTACGTATGTATTAAGTAGATCTCGCACAGTACCGGGCTAACAAACCTATGGGCCTGCTTGCCGCTAAGTCAGACGTCGTGACGCCGCACTGCATTAAGCAGCCCTGTAAAGACAATCGCAAGCAATCATATTAATCAGCTGGTGCCAATTGCTCTGCCCGTGTCCTTCAGATTTTCTGGAGGTCTGCAGGTGCCCAAAAATGCCGCTGTGAGACCTCCAAAAGCCCATCAGCTCCTGAAGCCTGGTTTTGACGGACGGGCCAGCTGGCTGCTACTGAAGCTCTGTCAGATGACGCTGTTCCAGACTTCAAATGGTGTTTAGCTGCTTTGCTTGTACTTCTCTCTGTAAAACATTGGTAGAACACGAACACAGAATTGTTTAAGTTAATGGTTCGAGATGCTCAGAAAAAAAGGAGATTATTCTATAATCCTTCCCTTTGTAAGCCTAGTATTAACCATTTCCTTAAGATTTATTGCAGGATTATTAAACAGTGCTTGCCTTAATAGCGGGCCATGAAGTACAAACGACTGTACGCGCTAGCATGATAAATTCCTCCCAGCCTTGGCTAATCAGGCTAATTGCTAAACCAGCCCCTGTATCCCCCCGCCACCCCGCCGTGACTGGAAGCCGGGGCAGACCCCAGCGCCGCTCTCTTCTCTTACCGAAGACTCAAGGCCGCGTTCGGGCGTTACCACCGCTCGGCTGCCCGAGCCTCCCCGAACCCAGCCTGGGCCCTGCCCCGCGGCCTTCGGCTGCGGGTGGGCTGTGCGGGACCAGCCCCGCGGCACCGATTCCCTGGGAGGAAGCAGGGAGGAGCCAGCCTCCCCGGCGAGGCGGAGATGTGGGTGCCGGGGGGCCGGCGGAGGCCGCCCTGGGCGAGGGGGCGCTGAGGCGGCCGAGGGGCGTGCGACCCCTCCGCACCCCCCTCAGGGCGCTGGTCACGGCGCGCGCCCTCCCTGTGACGAGCGCGCGGGTCGGGGCGAGAAGGAGGGGGCGTGGCCTCATTTGCATTCGCCCCTTGGGTTGGCTGGGGCTCCTTGGGCCACCGGGGCGGGGCGAGGAGGAGCGCGGGATTGGCTGCCGCTCGGGCCCGGGGCGCGGCCGCCATGTAAGGCGCGGGAGGGCCCCGCCGCG
>VXAK01019451.1:1576-54294 GCA_013399435.1 Arenaria interpres | reverse complement strand
CGGCCCCGGCCCCGGAGAGCGGCTCAGGCCGCCTCAGCGGGCTGACGGGGACGGGCGCGGGGTCGGCTGGGCTGCCCTGCCCTGCCCTGGCTCTTGTTTTTTCTTCTTGCTCGTTTTCTGCCCCCAGAGATGAGCATAACCCCTTTTATGAGATTAAAGCCGAGCGGGTCACCTGGCCCTGTAGGTGCGGGGCTGTCTTTATTTCTCTTCCTGGGCTAGATGATCTCCAGAGGTCCCTTCCAACCCCGCATCGTTCAGCGGTTCTGATTCCTTTACCTCTCATCCCCTACGCATCCCCTAACCTCCGAGTAAAATACATAAATTCGGTGCGTTTCCTTGAGGGTGGGGGGAGAGGCAGGCGGCAAAGGTAGCGTGTCTCCACCTTGGATGCGTATTTGGCAACCTCCAAGAAATGATCTTGCCGATGCCTCATCTGCTTTCAACACTTAACGTAGTCAAGTGGCCGGAGTTAACTCCCCCAGGTAGAGGGACAGATGTGTGTCTGTCTAAGGAATTTGTATACCTCCTGGCTTCGAAATTGCAAATACCGGGTTGATGATGAGCGCTCTTACCTTTGTGCGAAGTAGAGGAATTGAACACCGTTGGGAGAACGGGAGGTAGCTAAATCCTAACGCCCTTAAAAGCAAGCAGACTAACCTTGTCATCAGTTTGGAAACAAAATATTTATTGGGGAAAAAGTGCATCTCTTCTATAGTTTGCACAATGAAGTTGCAGTTAGCTTTAACTTCCTTCCTCTAAAGGCTCTCCTTTCTTGAGGTAAGGCTAAGAGAGTTAAGGTCAGGGCTTAGGTTAGCTTTAACACGCTTTTCCTCTTTAATCTGTGCACAGGGTGTATTGCATAGGTCAATTAGTTATATGATTAGAAACAGTAGATTGATTAAAATCACTGATTTTAATTGTGATTGAAGTAATATAATTAATCTTGTTTTTTGTTTATACTGGATAAAAGATGTTAGTTTGCAGCCAAATATAGACTCTCGTATGAAACAAGCACTTACTTTCTAGCAACAGGAAGAGTATATTTTTACATATTAAAGGCTCATCAGAACCCAAATATACATTTATCTAGTGAATCAGACATGCTAGGCATTAAAAGAAGCTTGATACAAGTAAAAGATCAAGGTGTTTAGGATAGTGACTGGAATGCAGTTTCAAAAGCATATGAAGTATCTGGAAATCTGAAAATGGTTTTCCATTTAAACCAAAGTAATTGACTGAATAAAAGTTTGTCTAGTTCACGACTTAACACTGATTGGTTTTGTTAACGGTACCCTTAATGGGTTTATAACTAGAAGGTTTTGTAAGTTCACCTTCCATCCTATGTATAGATGGAGGAGGAAAACAATGAATGCTTATTTTGAATTTGGAGAGGGTTTGGGTTTTGCTTTAAATTTCTAAGGGAACAATTCACTGGCTAAAATGAACAGGAGTTCGCTGTAAGTGCAAGAGCATAATGCTGTGAAATGCTTGTCCCTGCTGCTTAGCCACTCATCTCTGTCACATAGGCTTAATTTCTTCAAAACTTTAGCAGTAAACTTGTATTACTTAAACTTTTAATTTAATTTTGCTGTGATGTCCTAACATAACACACTTCAGTTATTATGAACCTAATGTGAGCTTTTAAAACAAATCATATCTATGCACAATAGCTATTTATTTTTAGAATGTATCCAATTTTAAGTCTTAAGTCATTCTAAGTGATTTAAGGAAGCTGCTTTAAATATTTGAAGTGCTTTTGAGCACAAAAAAATGTATATTGTTTACCTGAAAGTATGTTTATGACATATTTTGAAATTTGTGGCATTTTCATAGTTGAGACTTGCGGACTTCAAATTATTTCCTTGTCTTTCCCTTCTCATATGCCAACTGAGATTTCTGCTTTTCTCTGACTAATAGGATAGCTAGTATGTGTGTGGTCACTGCCCAAGTTATTGTATTTCACAGGCAAGTGTATTTTTTCCTGCAAACTTACAAAAAACCAACACCTCCCGCCCCTACCCCCTGCCAAAAAAAAAAACCAACCAATCAAAAAACCCACTTGGGTGTGTTGTAAGACAGTTGAAAACTAGCCTCATTCTTAAATCTGAATCGTCGTAACTTCCTCGAACAAAAAAGCTATTCCTGTATAAACTCTATATCCTTTTAGCTGTTAGGTTTTTTATGAGTTTGTGTGAAAGTAGAGGGCTGTAAATAAGCTCTAAAGAAATACTGTGTTGTATAATAATTTGATATGCTTCATTTGTTTGTATTGTACAGCTCCCTTACACTGATATACTTTAATACGTAGTATTTGTTATTTCTGCAGTTGTGACTATAAGTCCCATGTGTTTTCACAGTTGTACTTCAGTGTGGGAAAACAGAGCCAGACTCTCCTCAGAGCTGGGTAGTAAAAAGACACAAGCTTGAACATGGCAAGTTCTGATTAGGTATAAGGAAAAGACCACGAGGTGGTTAAACAGGTGCCCAGGGAGGCTGTGGGACCTCCATCCTTGGAGATGTTCAAGACTTGACTGAACCCAGCCCTGCATTAGTACGCTTGTCAGCGCACAAACTCTGAGTGTGTATGTATATATATGAACAGGGTTTTGACTGAAATCGATGTGCATCTTTCATCTGTTACAGGTTTGTAGCTGAACGTTCTAAATTAAAGGGGTTTCTTTGTGCTTTGTGTTGCCTGTTGGATAGGCAAACTGAGGGTCTGTAGAATGTCAAATTTGAATCAACATAAACTTTAGCCATTGAATGGAAAAAAAGTGTACTTTTACATACTGAGGGAGAAGCTTCCTTCATTGTATTTTGGGGAGGATGGAGGGAGGAGCTTAGAGGTAACTCTTCTTTTGAGGATGAAGTGCATTCCAGGCTATTCCAAACTGGAACTGGTAAGGTCCACTCCTCTTGTTAGATCTTTCCCATGGATGTCTAGGGCACCCGGTGTTTCAGTGGCAATGTGGTTGCCCATTCTAGTGGGGTGCTAAAGAGAACAGGTTTGGTGGGGGCTGTAAATACAATGTCGGGTTTTACTCTGTGGGAAAGGAATTAATAGTTATTTAACCATTAAAAACAGGAATATAAATCTGTAAGTAGAAATATAACTAGGAACAGTTCACATTTAATAGGAACATTAATTTCTTTAGCTCTCTTAAGTTTCAAAAAATAAAACAGAGGTACCAAGTTCTGCCTAAAATCTGAGTCTGACTTGAACTCTAGCCTTCTGTCCCTTTCTGTTGTCACGGGAGGAGAAGATCCCATTTTGGAATACATCAGCCTAAGAGGTAACTGCATTTTTGCCCTGTGGAGGAAGAAAGGGAGAAGGAAAAAAAGTTGGAATACATTGAAGTCTGTTGAATTAATAATGAACAGCTTTTTAAATTTTCAGTGTTTTAATATCACATACTCTTGGATATTCACAGCATGTTCTCTTTTTCTGCTTAGGAGCTCTTCTCGTATTTAAAATTCCAATAAACAAAATAAGTAAACTTGATTATTTTTTTCCCCCACATAGACTACCTCAAATATAGAGATTCTTATATAAGAGTAAAGTGTGAAATTGAATTCCAATTTGATGGGTAGTTATTTTCTGACAGGAAGTTGAAATGAGAGAAGCTCAAATCTAAACTGTTAGAAGTCATCAGTTTGGCTTTTAATGGAGTATGTAAAGTGAGCTGATACTTGCCTGACTTTTTTTACAGTGAGAGGTATATAATCAGAACTACATCGTTAGTAGAGGGCACTGGTTTACTTAATTTTTTTTCCTGCAGAAACAGGACTGTAGTGCAAATAGCCTGAGCTTCAATTTCACAGGATGCTACCTAGAAAAACAGGGTCAAGATCTAGCAGAGAGGTGAAAGCGTCTGTATTTATTTCTTTGTATGTCTGGGTACCCAGTGCTCTTGCTCTGTTTTTTTTAGAACAAGAAATTTACTTGCTTGGTGTGTAAGTTTTCAAAAAGATACTTATTTTGCAAAGGGAAATTAATGCATGAACTAAGACTCTGTTCCTGGACACAGTTCTAGTAGTTTAGTATCTCAAAGTCCTGCAACGTGCCCGATTTCTCTCTTTAGAAAGTTTAGAAAATTGAACTTGGCTAAATTAGTTTATTAAAAAAAGGGAAGTGGTAATTTATATCTGAGTGCATAAAAAATAGAACTGATAAAACTGCCTACATGACTACTTTTGGAAATAACTTCTCTTGCTAGAATGTGCCTTGTGCCTCCTTTTTAATTGCATGCAAAATGTGTTTTACTAACATAAACGTATATTTGCTTAACAGTGAACTGTGTCTAAATCGTTTGCTATCCTCTCGGTGGAGGCGGGGTCAGGCCACTGGGATCACTGGATGCGTGGCCCAAGGCTTTGCTCCGCAAGGGTGGAATGAAAATATTGAAGTGGTAAAAGTGGGCTGCGTCTGGTACCTCAGAATTTTTTAGACTTAGTCTTTCAAACGTAGACCCTTGGTTTACTGTGCTTAGAATGAGAAAGGTTTAGACATTGCTATTTGAGGGGGAAAAATAATATTGTAAAGGATAATAATTTTGTAAATGAATCTGAACTCAAAGGCTAAGCAAATTTGTTTCCAGTGCAGTGCTCACATTAACTTGATAGGTTGAATCCTATCTATTCAAGAAAGCTTCTTTGTAAGTTAAAATATGCAAGTTCTGAAAATATTTTTAGATGGCCTTGTAGCATATCACTCAGGTCAATAACCTGTTACTTTGACCTTCCTCCCCACCCCCTTTCCTTTACCAAGTTGACAAGCTTATCGGGCAGTTTCCTCAAAGTATGCCCTGGAGAAACATGACATTAAAAATTCAAACAAAACATTGCAGTTGGATGAGCTGCTGTTCTTACTATGAGCTTACTGTGTGTGGTTGTTAAAGTGATCTTGGTGTTCCAAAGAACAAATCGTGTCTTCTGTAGTGTTTTGATCTAGTTCCCAAATGCTGATTTAATTGGAGAAAAAAAATATATGTCTCTTACATATTGGTAAAAATGCATCTATTTATGTGGAGACCTGTGTGGGAGGTGTTACAGATCTCTTCCACGTTCCTTACCCACCGCTTAAAAACCTTCCCTTCTGACGCTCCTTACCATAAGTTCACATTTAATGTTGCCTTTATTATGTTTGTATATAAATGGTGCCCTGAAACCTTACATTTGGTTAATGTTCAGCAAGTGTTACTAGTGGTGATGAACCCAGGTGCTCTGCTTCTTCAGCAGACATACTGTGGACCTTACAACTGTGCATCATACCCTGTAGGTTTGTATGGATTTTGCATGTGAAATATGTCCATGCATACGTGCTTACAGGAGATCATTCATCTTTATTTTTTCTTAAAGAACATGTTTCTGGAATGAATGATTCCTCATGGAAGCATGTTATGTGGGTGTTTTACACCTACAGCCTACATGTAAATAACGTGTAAGTAACTTGGTGGGAAGTTCAAAACAGGAGTTCTATTTGAAAGTCTAAACTATTTTTTTTCCTTGGAAAACTCCTAAACTTTGTTAAACTCTAGTGGACAGTTATTTTGTCTGTTAAAAAGCTCTTGAATTTTCATGCTAGCAAAGAGTAAAGTTGGAGCTCTAGACATGCTTTATTACTGGAAGTGTCTTTGTTGGGTTTTGACATACCTTCTGTTCTTGAATGAAATGCATTTTATTTTCAGCTCAAGCTTGTGCAGATGTTCTGGCATTAGCCAAAGAAGCTAGGAAGCGAAATCTTGGTCCTCTTCATCCTTCCTTTAATGTGATAAAGATCATAAGAGATGGACTGATGAGAAATCTCCCAGAAAATACTCACCAGTTGTCATCGGGCAGACTGTGTATTTCATTAACCAGAGTGTCAGATGGCAAGAACGCATTAATATCTAATTTTAACTCTAAAGAAGAAGTTGTCCAGGTATGTTTATTTCTGCCAACTGTTAAAAGTTTCTGTAATCTCAAATCCATTTAACATCATCCATTGGATTTCCAATTTAAACATTTTAGGATATTGTGGCTTTGGCAGTATTTTAAAGATTAGTTCTTATAAAAGCCATGATCAAGAAACAGTCAAAAATAGCTTTTTAAATTTTTTAATATCAGTTACAAAGCTAGTTTAATATGATCCCAGAATGCTCATATTTGTGTCCCCAGTTAAGTACTTTGGTTGCTCAGAAAACGTATACCTTGAATGAATGATCATGAACTTTTCCTTGCTAATTAGCTTTTCTAGAAATGGTCTTTCAGTCAGCCTTACTATTATTTTTAGATGGAGTGTGGTTACATTCTTAAAAAAAACCCCAAAAACGTAATACCCTCATCCTGTTTAAAATAATGTTTGATAATACCTTTTTTTCCCCCCTCCTTTATATATAGTTGCTGGGGGTTGTTTTGGTTGCTTGCTTGGTTGTTTTTGCTAACATCTAAATAGATAAATGATCATTTCAATAATAGAACAGTTACCATTTAATTTATATGGTCTTATTTTCCTCTAGGCTTTAATCTGTAGTTCATTTGTCCCTATTTATTGTGGCCTAATTCCACCGTCGTTTAGAGGTGTGGTAAGTCTCTATTGTTAAGAACTAAAAATCATTCTAGCTATTCTGAAAATACGAGGAGACAATGTGTATGGGTTTTTTTGGTTATTCTACTGTAAAATAAATACCTTCATCATAGCTTCTAGTACTCTAGCTGCATGTTACAACTTTTCAAAAAAGCAAGGAAACACTAAATACGTGGAAGATCTGTTACGTATATTTCTTCTCCACCCTGCAAAACACACACAGGTATGCGTGCTCTCTTAGATTTCTTGCTTGCTGATGCAGTAATTATAACAGGGTTTTCTAAGATAGCAAGTATTTAACTTAAGGATAAATATTTGTTGAAGAAAGTGATGCTTATTCACCTGCACAAATTTATAGGAAGGGTTGCTTACACTTGTTTGTTTAAAAAAAAAATCTTGTAAGATAGCTTATTGAATATCTTTGTGTTCTTGCTGTAGGTAGATCTGCCTTAAAACTGGATTAAAGTTCCATGTGCAGTTAGAGATATAATCAGAGTTTTTTAATGTCTTCTGTCACTTGTATTCAGTGTAAGAAAGGTTGCTTTCTAAAGGTAAAGTGTCAGTATATTAGTCTGTTCTATTACTTCACAGGAACTGTTGGTTACAAAACCTCTTAATACTTCATGGCTATACTGGATTTTCTAAAATCCCCCGTTAAAGGGGCAAGAACTGCAGAAAAGTTGGCATAACTTGGAAATGTTTTGATTAACAGGTCTGGAAGCAAACATGCATTTCAAAATCAAGGCAGTGACATTCATGGCTTTTTGTTATAGTGTTGTATTAACTTATATTTTCTTTCCTTCCGATTTTGGTGCTCCTTACACAAGGAAGGGGAAAGATTACTGAAAGAAAACTCAAAACGTCTTTAACAATGGTTGATTACAGACTGTTCTCAAGGCAATTTGGAAGTACTAAAAGGTTAAGGATAGGCATGAAATGTGTTTCTTTCTTCATGCTGAAATTTAAGCAAAAGTGATTAGAACTGTATAGGGATTTTTTCTTTATCTGTACTTCTAAACCTTGTGTGTCTCCTTAAACTCTTCCAGATTAAAGGTGTTATGAAAACAGGACGTTGGACTGAATCCAAGGTTTAGGTGGATCCAGGCTAATCTGGCTATTCAGTTCTTGTCACCAGACAACAATGTTATTTTAAAAGGCTTAGTTCAGAGTACAAAAACATACAAGTGATGCTTTATTTGGGCCTGTTCGGAGGGAAAGCGAAGGAAGGAATCATTGTATCTTTTTGATCTTTGTGGTTATTTCGATGTGATTTTAACACTCGGGAGGCATTTTTGATGTAACTTGGTAAGAATACCAAAGCTGCATATGCTTGACATTACTCCCGTAGGGCTTAAACACAGTAGAATGTCAAGTATGTAAACTCTGTAGCATCTTGCTGCTTACTGTTGTGGTGCTTTATGCATGTATACTTTAAAACAAAGACTTAGGGATAACTTTCAATAGGTATATCTAGCTGCCAGTTGTGAAGCTTTTGGGTGTGCTGGGTTTTGTTTGGTCTGTTTTGTGGTTGGTTTTTGTTTTTTTTACCCCTTTCAAACACAGCAGTGGTTTTAGATAAAAAATTATTAGGGGGAACAGATAAGCAGTAGCTTCAAATAATTAAAACCATTTACCTCTGTAGAGCAGTGACACGCATGAGTACTTCCACCTTTCAATAATTTCAAGAGAAGGCTGCATGGTATGGCTCCTTCTTTGCCAAACCTGTTGTATTGTACTTGATACTTCCACAAAGAATTTAGTGATTGCCCATGTTCTTTAGTGATTATGTTACACACCTATAGGAATTTGGTCAGTAGCTGCATGCTGCTGGGTCTAAAGAGTGTCCAAGAAAGCTGACAGGTAGGAACAGGCTGCTCTAGAAGAATATGTTGCATAAATTGCTCTGACCTGTCCTCTTCTGAACTTGTTTCTCAGAATGGTCAGGGAGCGAGTATCAAGGCAGATGGAACTGATGATGCAGATTGCTCCTGCTCAAATCACTCGCTCTATTACATTTACAATTTACAAGGACCTACAGGTTATGTTTGTTGCCTAGTTAGGGAGGAGGAAAATGCAGCCACTAAACCAGCAAAGCTGGTGCTCTTTTGCCAGTGTCAGAACAAACTAGCTACAATTGGCCACACTGGAAAGATGGCTGTTGTGAGTGGAGGTGTTGTCTTTAGCCATAGCAGCTGCTGCACTATAGATCAGTTACCCCAATACAGAACTCCTCAGTTCTTGGATCTTAAAATGTCTGAGATGGTATGCACTAAAACTACAGAAAGAGGCAACTCAACACGAAGGCGACAAAAGCATAATCTGGAACAGCTTCTAAACTTGCACTCAAAGCAGAATAGATATCCATGACTGTGGGCAAGGTTCCTGAAGCATTGTCCACTTGCACTTTCATTATGTCCAAATATTTTTGATGCTTTGATACAAAATTCTAATCACTAAGAATAAGAGTAACTTAAAATTACTCTAACTGAATGGTTTAGTATCATGGAACTTGAGCTTTGAAGTGTAGAGCTGTTCTTTACCTGTGTTCTTTCTAAAGAAGTACTCTGGTAGCTCTTTGGTTGGTGCTGTTCCTTGAGGAAGGGGAGACAGCTGTGCTACTTTTCCCCTGCATGTTGTGTAGGATTATGACCTTTCAAATAGACTTGCTCTTTGTTACACAGAAAAATCCCAAATAGAGTACTTTTAGGCTATCTCTGGAACTATAGGTAGGAATGTTTTGTAACTAGCATTAGAGGACAAAGCATGCTACTCAAAATGTTTAGCCTGGGAGCACAGGCAGAGACTGTTCTGTTACAGTCTTAAGTACAATTTAATTCTTGCATGGGAAATCTGCTAGTTAGAAATATTCAGCCTTTGCAACTTCCTATTTCTGTTAATTTTTGTAGCGCTATGTGGACGGAGGAATCAGCGACAACTTACCTCACTATGAATCTAAGAATACCATCACAGTGTCGCCTTTTGCTGGGGAGTGTGATATCTGTCCAAAGGGGAATTCTGCCAACTTTCATGAAATGAATGTGACCAACACCAGCATTCAGCTCAGTTTGGGGAACCTTTATCGCTTAACGCAAGCGCTCTTTCCACCGGAACCTAAGGTAGCTCACTGCCTTCGTGTAGTTAGTAGCCTTGTTTTTGCAGAAAGCTGTTGTATTCTTAGCATTTCATCTAGTCATATAAACTTTTCGGGTAACATTTCTCTTCTTGTTTATTTTTTCATAGTTTGTCTTTATTCTCCTTATTTTGAGTCTCTCTCAGATTTAAAATGCTTGTCTTGCTATTGGCTTTCAGTATTTATTTGGGAATTAGCACAAGATTCTATCATAAAATCAACATTGGTAAATTAATAACTGTCGGTTTGTAGTCCCTTCATGTTTACCTGCTAACCAGGTGCTTCAGAACTTAGAAGTTCTAAAGCTTCATGGTTTTGTAAAGTTTTCAATTAATACTTCATGTTGCAAAAAATTGAAATACTTCATGTTTCAGTTAATGCTTCAAGTTGCCTTTAAACTTCGCTAAGCGCTGTTAATTGCAGATCTGCTAAGGAAAATGTCTTGAATTGCCAACTGTCTTGGGATTTACTACAGAGGAGAAGTAATGTTCCTGACTGCTAGAGATATATTTTTTTTTAATTGAGGGCTTTTTGACCACTTGAAGAAAAATGTTAAATTCTACTTATGTAGGCTTTAATTTTTTTTTTTATTTTTTTCTGTCTAGGACTACTGTGTAGGTGAGCTGGTGTTGCATCTGGTGAAAGATGTTTTCATGTGGAAGACTAAGTCTGAGCATGAGAATTGCACAGCTGACTTTTCATAGTTTTGGGAAGCGGGAAGCACTGGGAGGGAGGGAGGGGAGCTGGCATACTCCAGGCCACCCTGTTTCATTGTTGCTTGCATCTGCTGAAAGGCTAGTCAAAGAAACAGAACGGGAGGAAATTCTTGTAGACTGTTAGAATGCTGTCCTTTTAGGTGAATAATGCAGTGCATCTGTAATAGCTGAAAGATAAGTTCATGTGTGCATGATCACATCTGCGTCATCACAGTAGGCATATTAATCTGAATCTGTTGGATTATAGCAATTGTTAATGTACATTTTTTTTATTAGAAGAATGGAGGGTGGGTAGAAGTGGCTTTTTATACTGCAAACTGTTGATCTTAAGTTGAATCTCCTTTTGTCTGACTCATTTACCCTATGCTTGCAGGTACTAGGAGAGATCTGTGAGCAAGGATATTCAGATGCTCTTAAATTCTTGAAAGAGAATGGTATGTTACACTTGTGGATCATTTTTGATGTGGTCTTAACCTGAGTTTAAGAAAAAAAAAAAGGTGAGGTTGTATGTAGCTAAGAAGGGGCTGGGTCCTTGAGGTTTCTGAAGGGATCATGGTAAGTTTAGTTCTCGTAGAAATCACATAGTTGTAGTAACTATTCACCTGAGTTAAGTTGTGCAGTCACACAGAAATTGAACTTCTGTTTTTTTTTGTCAAATTTATGTGAAGTGAATAAGGTATTTTTAAGTGAAATTACCAAAGAATTCCAATTCTAGGGAAATCATGAGTTTCTTTTGTTTTAATAATGAAGGATGGGAGTAGGCTACTGTTTCCTGCTCCTGAGAAACCTGTGTTGTCTTATCTCCTCTGTTGTCATTTTAACCCCAGCCAGCGAGTAGGACCACGTAGCTACTTGCTCACCAGGCTCTGTCCCCTCTCCCCCTTCCTCTCCCACAGCTGGTGAGATGGGAGAGAGGATCAGAGAATCGGAAAAGTGAGAAAACTTGTGGATTGAGATAAAGTCAACTTAGTAAGTAAAGTAAAACCTGCACATGCAAGCAAAGCAAAACAAAGAATTCATTCACCACTTCCCATCAGCAGGCAGGTGTTCAGCCATCTCCAGGAAAGTAGGACTCCATCATGCATAATGGTGGAAGACAAAACACCTTAAGTCTGAACATCCCCCCCTTCCTCCTTCTCCCAGCTTTATATGCTGACCATGACTTCATATGGTATGGAATATCCCTTTGGTCACTTGGGATCAGCTGTCCCAACTGTGTCCCTTCCCAGGGACTTGAGTACCCTCTTCCCTTCTTGTTGATGGGCCAGTATGAGAAGCTGAAAAGCCCATGACTGATTAACAACAACTAAAATATTAGTGTGTTATCAACATTATTCTCAACCTAAATCCGAAACGTAGCCCTATGCCAGCTGCTAGTAAGAAAACTAACCCAACCAAAACCAGGACATCCTCTCTGCTGTCATCCAAGTGAATTTCTAGGTAAAACCTTATAGTCCGGAACTGGGAGCTGGCTAACAACAATATAAACTCAGTCACAGACAGGTCCTTAGTCTGTATCATGAAAAACTTTAGAAGAAGACAACTTGTAATGTAGCAGTTGTTGGGATCCAAATAAGTTTGGGAAGAATTGAAAGTTCCTCTGTGCTACTCTGAGAAATCTAGTAACATATTTTATATTTATAAATGTTATTGCTCTGTACACTTTGAGATAAACAAGTTAAAAGATGGTAACTTGATGTTAGCATGAAGTTAACCATGCGTTAAATATGCCTAACCCTTGTAATCTTTGGATGCAGAAGCAAATTGGTACTGCCTCAGGTTAGTGCAGAGGAAACTGAAATGGGATTTTTGCACTATTACAGATAGTACTAGTTGCAGCACTGTAATGCAGTCATGGCTTGATGTGCTCACTGCTTATTCTCTAATTAAACATTAAAAATTCAGGTTTTCTTGGAAATTTTCTTCACTGTTAAAGAACGTCACGATTCTGCTTAAGAGTTTGATTTTTCTAGTAATATTAAGTAGTGAATGAGAGAGTCCTACTTTATACCTTTTGCTAGCTGATTAAAAGCACAAGCTATACAAAGAGCCTATAATTTGTGGTTTTCTATGCTGAGATGGGTTCTGTTGCTGTACTGCACCCACAAGTTTCCCATGTGCGTGTTTCCATCTCACGCTCATATTTGAGATTACTTGCAGCTCTTCCTTGGTGTCTGCCCACCACGTCCTCTGCGTATTGCACTATTGTCCTCCCTTTTTTTCACGCTACCGATCGTGTGATCACTTTTGTTCTTATTCTGTCACAGGTTTGTCTTGCTTCAAGCTTAACTAGTGATAATTATGACCTTTCCAAACCCATTCGTTACGCATGGTCTTTCTTATTATTTCAACTATAGGAGTTAATTTCCAACCCCCCAAATCTGTAACACTTCAGATAACTTTTCTGCTAAATTCACTGTATATTCTTCTTAAATTTGTCTCTTAGGAGTAGTTGTAAGTAGGATACAGATTCTGTTGTATGTAGGTGTGGATCCTAGTCAAATTTGGCTGTCTTTATATATATAAATAACTTTATAATGCTTTTCTGGAAACTGCATATAAATACCCTTTTTGTATTTTCACTTTGTGCTCATTATCTAGTGCTTGTTTTGAAGGTAATTATCACTGCTTTTTCTTAATTGGCACCAGTTTTGCAAGGCAACTAATGTTGATTTAGATCTGTACTTTGGATATATCCTCAAACAATATTGTGCCCTGCTCGGTTTCCTTCTCCACCCTGTTGTAGCAATGCCTCAAAATACTCATGTGATACCTGCCATATCAAATTTCCCAAACATGTGATGTACTGTAAGTGCTTTCTTTCAAATAAATATTGAATCAGTTTTCCTTACCTCCTTTAAATCATTTACTTTCTTGCTGGAAAACAAATTTGGTAAATGATAGTGTGTTTCCAGTGCAGTTTCAATTAATTTCACTTTTTCCTTTTCTTTAGAATGTATTTTAAAGAAAACCTGCAAAAGAGTATTCATCACTGTGATTAAACATTTGTGGGATTATAAGAGCAAGTGTATTTGATATTGGGTAGATAATGTTCCCTCAGGGTAGGCCTTTGTATGGATACACGATTACAGGTACTCTGAAAACCTGTGGATCAAGCCTAAGTGGAAATTCTTGACTCTTTCAGGTATTCTGAATGAGTCAATTTATATCCACTTGTCCTTTCCAAAAATAAATCCTCATGAGACTGCACAACACATTGACCATATGAAGAAAAGAATATTGACAGAAAATAACAAAGTGGAAGCTTTTAAAATGGACGTACTTAATGACCAGTTGAACCAAAATCCGTGGCCTTTGGAGAAGAGCATATTTGAGAGTCTACCTCCTAGACTTCGTAAAGGTACATTCTTCAGACTGTTTCCTGTAACTTTGAAAGGCAAACTTTGATTTATTTTCCCCCTTCTGCTTACTCTTATAATTTGCATAAGATGCTTTTTATTTAATCTTATAACTGCTTGTGATATTAGAGACTAGCTCAACCCGAAAAAGTTCTTTTAATACTTACTAAATGTGAACATGTACATTTTAATTAGCCACAGAAATAAGACTGAAGCAGGAGGAAGGAGCTACTTTCAACATCACAGAGTTGTGAATTGAGTTCTCGTTTGGTTTTGGATAAAATTTGCATGTGCACAGTAATTTTGTAAGCATATATTTCACACCAAAGTTGAACCTCAAACCCAAACACTGGTTATCCCCATCTTATTTTTAAAATAGACTTCGGTAGATTTGTAATTCATTGGCTTTCCTGTCTCTTTTAATAAGCTGCTAATAGACCAAAAGCACTTCTGGTATTTCTTTAATCTATAACTTTTGACTTGGTTTTTCTGTGGATGTTGATGGGTATTTCTAAGATCTGAAACTTGGGATCCCAGTGACCTAGGAGAACAAAATTTAAAGTGTGATATTTCTTACAACTATATTTAAGAACTAGAACATGCAGAACTCTAGAACTTAAACTCCTTAGAGTTATAGAGTCTCTAGCAAGACTGGAATGTTATCTAAAACACATAAGTATTTTTGGAGACGTGAGCTTTACATCCTGTTGCTAAAAATTAATTCTTAGATGTATTGCTTAAAAGTTCTAGGTAGTGCCTTTTGTACCTGTGGTATGAGTCTGTGTTTCTAATATTTTAAAATAGCATAGACAAGGTTTATGGTAAAAGTGCCTTGAGATGAATTCTATCTGAGCCTTATTCAGTAACGCTTGATAACGATGATTGAAGATTACCAAACTTTGAGCAAATTATTTAAACTGTTTTCAAATAGTCTAATATCTTTTTCAAAAATAATTATTTTTAAGCATTGCAGGAAGCTTGCAAAGAACAGAATGGATTCTACGCTCAGTTCTCAAAACTCTTCCCAATGAGGGTGATATCCTATCTGATGCTACCGTATACGCTACCGGTGGAGTCCGCTTACTCTGTTGCTTTGCGGTAAAGAACTTTTAGAATTATTACACTTTTGGAAATTTACTCATTGAGATCTTATTCAGTGTTGTAGACATTCTTGTACTCTAGAATTCAAGTGGTAACTGTCAAAAGACCATTATTTCTAGCTACATAATGCATCCTCCTAAAGCCTGTATAGTCTAAGGCTAGGTAAACGTATTAAGAAGATTTTTAAACTATTTACTCCTATTACTAGTAGCTGTCTTGTAATTGCTTGAAGGAAGCACCCTTACTTGTGTTTTCCAGGAGCACATTCTTTATTACTGTATTCTGCAGTGCTATTTGAACTCTATCCAGACATTTCTTGTGCTTTAGCTTCTTTTTGAAGGCAGGAGTGAAATCCAGTGTTTACTCAGCATATAGATTTTCTTACCCAGTTTGTTTAGGTTGACTGAAAGCTGAGCTCTTGAAACAAGGCTTAATTCTAGAAGTTTTTTAGTTCTAGTAGAGGAGAAATTATTCTAAATGAGTGCACCATGAACACTAAGCTTTGTGCTTGCTTAAGAGAATTCCAAACCTTGAACAGCAGATGTCATTACTATCTTCAGAAAATGCTTGATTTTATAAATGGAACCACATATAACTCAGTAAAATATTTTGTTTCTGTGCCATTTAATGTGGTGCTTTGGTGGATGAAGAGGAAGCAAGTTTCAACAGAATTTTAATGTGGGTTTTTGCCCCTCACTCCTCTTTTGTGTAACTGACTTCTGTCAAGAGCATCAAAGGGGAAAAGAAGAACAGTTGTGACACTGTTCTGTTTCTGCCTTCTATTAGTTCTTCCACTGGGCTTTTCTTTTGTTCTTCCTTCCTCTCCCACCTACCTTTAAACTGACCAGAAATTTCCTACCATACAGAAAGATGTCTCGGAGACAGGAAATTTTTGCACACTTCCTAAATGTTGGTCACGAGGTGTGGAATGCATGTACTGGTCAGCTGTTCAACATAGGTCAGAGATGCAGTGGTCTGTGCTGCCCTTTTTCTTAGCTTGTAGAAAAGCAATGGAAATTTGGAGAAATTGGGAAGACCTGCAGACTTTGGTGGGGGAGTCAATTTGGGGAGAATGAAAGCCGTGTTATTTTGTTGGATATTGGATGTGATATGTAAGAATGTAACGCAGATTGAATCTACTCCTTACGAAACAATGTGCATTTTGGTTTTGATTATAGGTTAGTAAACTGGTTTCCTGACATGCCTGCTGATGTTCGATGGATGCAGGAACAGTTTTGTCGGATTGCTGGTACGGTTTATTCCCAGGCTAAAAGCAAGCTGTTCTGTACATCCAGGTAAAGTGGAGTGCTGCTGCATGCCAATGATGCATTTCTAGAAATTCTTTCTTTTGTCAGGGCTTTAAGTGCTACAAGTTTCTCTCTAAAAACAAGGTTTAATAATTTTCTCAAAGGTAATACAAAACATTTCTTGCTGCTTCTAATCCTTAGCATTGTTTCTTAAGTATATTTTCTGGTGCTTCTTGTTTATAACTGATCAATGACTGCTACATATTGTAGATTAAGAGGTGTTGCCTGTTGGTAGGCTTATGCTTTTTGGGGAAAGGGATGGCTTTGAGAACAAACATTGGGCTGAGAACAGAGGTCTTGTTTCATCTCTGTTCCACAGTAGCTGGGAGCAATCAAGAACAAAAGAGTGGGAAAACATTGCTCAAGATGTTCTAAATCAGATGTAGCAGATTCAGGAGCTGGAAAACATTGGAGGAAGACTAGATTCTTAGGATTCTGGACAGGAAAGCTTGTAAGAGTTAAAAAGGAGATGAATATGAAGGACAGTCTTGTAAAATAGTTGAGAAAAATTAATATGAGACACATAGGGAGAATTTTTAGGAACCTCTATTTCTGTGGAAGAGAAATCTCTGCTCTAACCTGGTTGTAACTGGGTTCATTATGCTTCTCTTGCTAAGCTGGTGTGAGATTTAAGAAGCTTTGGCAGGTTCTGGATTGGCATTGTGAAAGATCCAATTTGTACGCTCCATTCCTTGTAAGTACAGAGTAGTCAAACTTCCTGTGAAAAGTTCTGGCTTAATGGAAGACTTAATGAGGTTGAAACTTGGGTTTCCTTCCCCCTTTAGAAATATTAAATGGTGGCTGTAATATTAGGTTGTAAAGATACTTTATTGTTACAATATTCAGTTTTATCCAGAATTCAGAAGCATATAATTCCAGTATACTAATAGCCTCACTTTTCCCTTTCTTTAATCAGTTACAGCCTTTTCTTGTATAACAGTAGTTGGCTTTTGAGGCCATCTCTCTGAGCAGAAATGTAGTTCTTGGTATATATTTGCTATCAACCTTCTGTCACTTCTTCAGTTATTTGATACCACATATAATCCAGTGTCCTTTCTTCCTTCTTTTCTTAATGGTATTTCTGATTCCTTTCCACAATAACTTTGGGTAGGGTATTCTTCCTGCTTTTACCCTTAATTAGCAGCTTTTTGATGTCGCTCATATTCCAGCCTTAACAATCATGAGACTCTTCCTCTGAAATGGGCATTTGGAAGACACAGAGTCACAAGACTGTCTCAGATCTAGCTTTTCAGAGGGGTTATTTGGTCATTGAGTCATGATTAACCAGAAACATCGTTTCTCTTCTTGTGGAAACAGCAAGCTCTTGGCCCTCAAACAGAACATGGTGGCCATGTGGCTTTTGCTGTATGCTTTTATGATAACTTCAAGGTGATCAGCTCCTACTGAACTGCTTACACTGTCAAACTTCTAAGTTTTCTTATGCCTTCCTTTAAGCAGATTCCCCCTTCAGGTAGCTAGGTCCCAAGGCTCTGTGTGTAGATTCCTGCATTGTATTCTACAGGTGACTCTTTGTGGGCTTGTACTTTGTTTCAGCATCCACCAAGAACCTCCTGCTACTTACCCAGAAAGTAATCTCCCCATCTTTTTTTTTTTTTTACATTCTTCCCCTTACGTCATCAGAGCTAGCTTCTGTTTTGGAATTAAACTTAAATCTCATGAAAATTTGCACTGTTTACAGTATGAAAATCCTTTTAGGAGACTTAGCCTGGTGGATGGTATCTTCTAGTACACCTGAACTTCAGGTGTGGTAACTGGTGTTGAATGTGTGTATGGCGAGTTGGGTCTCCTTGCGTGTGAGAGGGGGCATTGCATGTTGCTTTGGGTTTTTTTCCCAAAAGCACTGCGAGAAAGGAGAGAGAACTTTAAAGAAAAAATTGGGTATTCTTGGTGACAACATCAGTTTCCCATTTCTCAGATTGGAAAAGACTAACCTGGTGAGTCAGGTACTTTTTAGAGTGTAGGAAAGCTCTGTTCCAGCTGTCCAGGTTGGTGATAATTAATGTAACTATTGACTTAATGTAACTATTTTGTACCTGCTTTTCTGAGGACAACGCATAAAGGCAGAGTGCCCTTCTTTTAGATATGATAGTTTCAAGGTCCTTTTCCTGTTGTCCCATATCCTAACTCATTAAGTGCATGTAGAATTAACTGTTTTCCTCTAGTGTTCTTCCTTTTCTATGAAGATTCCCTGTCAGACATCTGACCAGTGATAGAAACGTCATGGAAACACTAATAAGCTGTTTCTTTTTTCTTTAACAGGAAAGACAATTATGCATCACTAAGAAAATGTCAAACTGTCCCATCAGCTGTGGAATTTCATTCTTCATACTGCCATCTTAAAATGCCTCACTCTTCTGCAGACCTTGAAACCTGGCTCTGGGAATCTTCATGCTTTGTGCGCTCAGCTATGAAAAATGCTTCTGCCAACATACAGGGGCATTCAGATTTAAACTCCTACCCTAATTTTCTCCCAAATTCTGATGAGTCTGGGTTGGAAATAGATTTTGACTCTTCCTCAGAGGCAAGTTTCCATACTGCTCCAGAATATTAATTTGGAAGTAGATTCCACAGCTTCCAAAATTCCAATTTGGCAGAGAAATTTAAATCCTAAAGGACTACAGATCACTTTGTTTATTGCCAATATGTCTTGGAAAATTATTTGTTTACAGCTTCCTGACGAATCTGCCTTGGGAATTCTACAGTTTTAAGGATTATAAAAACAGCGGCTGCTATACTAAGTAACAGACTACAATTCTGTCAAAGCACCAGCTCAATCGACCATAGTGAGACTTGTAGTAAATAATGTCTCTCTGGAAATAATTTTTTTTAAAAATCTACTTTCAGCGGAAAAATGTAAATTCTGTAAACAGATTGTTAGACAAACAAGCATCAAACAAGCTTTTTAAAGAATATGATTCTTAACAATATTATATGTTAGGATTACTTTTATAGCACTTAAATGAAATTGGACTTTTACTTCATAAAGGAAAATACACAAATGAGCTTTTTAGTGGCCTCCAGTGTCTGTTTGCCTTATGTTTAAACATACTACTATGTTGTCTGCATGAGCTACTGGAGGAACAGTAATATTCTAGGTGGTTGTACATATTCCACAGTTCATGTTACTTCTCCTCTATGGCTCTTTCCTTTTTCAAATATTTCAAGGGAAAAAGACATAAGAAATGGGACACATTCCCTTGAAGTGTAATCAGGTAGTTTCAGTGATTGCAGAGGACTTTTTTTGTACTTAATAAGGACTTAACTAAGTATTGAAAAGTAGGTAAAATAGTGACTGTGATTAGTAGCAAATGGTAATTTGAGGTGGTGTTAAACTTTACAGAAGATGTTAACAAAAATCAATGTATAGCAAGTGGTGAGTGGTGTTTAGGTCTTATGTCTGATTGCTGCCCGATCTTTCCCAATAATTTTTCCCCCTCCAACTTGAGAGATTTTTCGTCCCTTCCTTAACTTCCCTCTTGCTAGAAAAAACAGGTTGCTCCTGTCTCAGTGAGGGATGAGAACCCGAAGGAAGTTTTTCAAGACCAACTGTAAAAAGAAGCAAATGTGTGAGACTTAGCGGAAGCATCAACATCCAGGGAGCTGTGCAAAGGTCTCAAATAATGGGTTGAAAGTTAGCCAAATCGTATCCCTACTGAGCGATGAGGATTTCAAAACACCTCCTGCTACAAAGGTTCTGCATAATTTTAATAAAGACAATGCATTAGTATATGAATATATCAGAAGCAGTAAATAACTGTTAAAAGTATTCTTTGGCTGACTTGTGCAATTTTTTTTGAAGTGGAAGGAAACAACAATGGCTTTAAAGTTGGGCTTGTGCATGTGTTTGGGGATGGGCGAGTGACATCAGAAGGCTTCTTGTTCATGCAACTTGCGTGCATCCGGGGGATGAGACAGAAGAGGTGACTCCTGAGAGTATCCTGTAGGAGGAGACACAGGGACGAGGTGGTGATGCTCAGCTGAGGGAACCCTGGGAGGGTGAAGGCTGTCAAACAGCAAAACATAGCACTTGTGAACTGGACCAGGCTTTAAGCAGTTCCTCTGTGGTGATTCCCCTAAGCTTAAGTGCTAAATTTTACAACATTAAAACTGATTTTCAGAATGGTGGGGTCAGGGGAGAAAGTGTCAAGCTATCCATTTCCCTACTACAGAAGACTGGTGCTATTTTACTTCAACTCTTGTTCGTTTCTGCTGTGTATATATCCTCAAACTTGCAAGAAAAATTGGAAGTGTTACTCTGACTACAATTAAAAGATACAAGATCTGTTTTATATTGTCTTTATTTATAACTCTAAACTTTCTATAATTCCATTTTCTACAAAAATGTTAGTTTCACGAGTATGTGTTAGAATTTAAGCAGGTTTTGCTTCCTTTCTGTGTACGGGAACTGTTCTATTAACTGCATTTAAATCACCCTTAGCAACTCCTGTTGTGCACAGCTCCAGGTTTGTCTCCTTTTTCTGAAATCAAAAGACAATTGTTACCGCAAACCGGCAGATAAAACTTTGTAGGACTCCAGGCATTCTTTATTGCGGCGCTGGGTGCACAGGGGCTAGCTCCTCCTACTGTGCACACCGAATGCTGTTGTCAACTTAAATTTATACACAACAGCTATGCATATTCAATGTAATGCCAAGAAAACATTAGCATATTCATTACATTTCTGAGAATTCATTTACATGTCATAATAAGCCTTTGGGCATGCATAATTGTGCCTTCTGGTGGTCCTCATGTTGAATGAAGGTTGTTTCTTCATCAGTCTTCATCTTCTTCACCTGTCTTTTGGCTCACTCTTCATGTTGGCAAAACATTCTAACTACTTAATTGCTCATTAAAACTAATGATCTCCCTGCTACCACCTGTTTGTCAGACAATGTCCATATTTATTGCATCCTTGTCTTAGGCCACCATGTTCTCAGGGCCACAGACAGCCTTTCTTATCTTACTGAGTCTTTGAAACCATTGGGGATGGTTACTGAAATAGCTACAGTTCTTCTCTAAATGAAGATTCTCCACAGTTTAACCATTTATAAACTACATAAAATCTGCCTTAGGTATCACAATCTCTTTTATCATGTTTTTGAAGCTTTCTTGAGTATAATTCACCAAGTGTAAGTAAAATGACAAAATACTCATTTCATTGAATGTGTAAAATAGTTAATGGTTGCAAGGTAGAAGAGTAGTAACTTAAGAGAGGTAACCTTAGTGTGAGAGATTCTTGTTCATTTAAGTCATCTTAATTTAAAACCTACTTTCTTTGTAATCTGTTACTGTACAAATAACTTTTTCTATTTAAACACTATTTAAAGTTTTCTATTTTCTATTTTAAACTTCTATTTCTATTTTAATTTTTTTCTATTTAAACACTCCGGTGAGGCACTGGAACAGGTTGCCCAGAGAAGCTGTGGCTGCCCCATCCCTGGAGGTGTTCAAGGCCAGGCTGGATGGGGCTCTGAGCAACCTGGTCTGGTGGGAGGTGTCCCTGCCCACGGCAGGGGGGTTGGAGCTTGATGATCTTTAAGATATAGATATAAAAAAAAGATATAAAGGTATAAAATACTTCTATTTTTTCCTTTTCTTCCTGCCCCCCCTCCCCTTTTTTTAGCTTCAAGACCTAAAAATGGAGCAATATCCACAGATCCCTAGCTCAGCATCTTTGTGGACCGCTTAGATGTTCCCGTCTGGGGAAAAGGTTCAGTCACTTGGAGAAGCTCTTTAATTGTTGAAAGAGGGTGCATAATGCGATTGTTCTCCTTGCCTGTCATCTTGATAAATGTCCCAATTTAAGGCTGGAGATCCCTACTGCCAAAATTTTGCCGTAGGGTTTATGGTGTCACTTCTTGGGGAGTGAGGACCGTCGCGTGGGACATGGGTTAGCGGTGGTTTTGGCAGTGTTGACGGTTGGACTCGGATGATCTCAAAGGTCCATTCCAACCCACGCCACTCCATGATTCCAAGGTCCCTTCCAGCCCACTCCACTCCATGATTCCAAGGTCCTTCCAACCCACACCATTCCATGATTCTAGGACTAATTTAAAAAGCAGGCAAAAGTTGTTATTTGGGTCCGGAGGAAGAAAACGAACGTTGTCTCCTCTTTTAGTTAAAACTCTTAAGGTAGCACGGTGGAGATCGTTTAAGATCTTTTAATCTTAAAACCCTTAAGGTAGCATGAAGATGGCCTTTTTCCTATCTGCGCATGCGCGCCTGCCCGGCAGGAAGCATCCGGGCACCTCACGCTTGGCCCCGCCCCTTCCCCCTCCTCCAGCCAATAGGGGCCGGGCCGGGGCTCCCTGTCATGGCTGCCCCCGTGCCGCGGCCTTGAACGCCAGCGGCTCCTCAGCCCCTCACAGCTCCGTCGCCCCCTTGGCGGCCATGGGCACCGTGCACGCCCGGGTAAGCGCCGCGACGCGGGGCAGCGGGGAAGGACAGGGCGGAGGAGCGCGGCCGGCGCTCGCCCTCGCCCCCGGGCCTNCGCCGGCCGCCTGACACCGGGTTCGGGCCGAGGGGCTCCGCGCAGGCCCGAGCGGCGGCACCGCGGGTCTGTGGGCCGGTAACCACTGTCCTGTCAGAAGGTGGTGACGGACGGACGGGTGGGGAGGGGGAAAGTAAAGATTTAAGCGTTTGTCGCGGTATGGCAATAAATAAAACAAGAGTGAAGGTGGTGAGAGGGCTGGAGCGTTTCGCCTGTGGGGAGAGGCTGAGAGAGTTGGGGTTGTTCAGGCTGGGAAATAAAAGGCTCCGGGGAGACCTTGGAGCAGCCTTTCCAGTACCTGAAGGGGGCCCTACAGGAGAGATGGGGAGGGATCCTTTATCAGGGAGTGTAGCGATAGGATGAGGAGTAACAGTTTTAAAACAGAAGAGGGTAGATTTGGGTTATATCTTTGGGAGAAATTCTTTACTCTAAGTGTGGTGAGGCACTGGAATAGGTTGCCCAGGGAAGCTGTGGATGCCCCATCCCTGGAAGTGTTCAAGGCCAGGCTGGATGGGGCTTTGAGCAACCTGGTCTGGTGGGAGGTGTCCCTGCCCATGGCAGGGGAGTTGGAACTTGATGATCTTTAAGGTCCCTTCCAACTCTAACCATTCTGTGAGTCCATGACAAGGAGTAGTGGTTAGAATGGCAACAGAAAAAGTGGTTACAATGGCAACATCAAAGAATAGGGATACGTAGGTTCTGACATACCTTAGGAAGGCATTGAATTCTCCATGCCGCAGTTCTTCATTAGAGAAGCATCTCCTCTCAGGATAATTTTAGATAAGCAGCCTACTCCTGAACATTCTGCTTTATGGAAAGGTGTAGGAGTTGTGTGAGACGGGTTACAACAAAGTTGGGCTATAAGAATATCACAGTGTCACGTAGGAGAGGTCAGTGGTGCCGCTGACTGTAAAGCAGAGGAATCGTGGTGCAAATCTGAAGTCCATTTGGTAAAATACCTTGTGAATTTGGCTTAAACTATTTCCCCCTTAAAACAACCATGGGGAGCCTGCATTGCAATGTTTAAAACTGATGTAGATGATTCAGGCGTGACTGACCTATCTGGGGGCTAAGAATGGTCTGGATGATTCCTCAAGATCCCAGGTAGAAAAGCTCTTTCATGTGAGTCTGTTGAAAACCAGCAGACTTTTACATAGTGTTTAATTAGACTGAGGAATAGATTGCAGCCACATACTGTTAAGGCTCCGGAGTATCTAATTACCATGACCAATTTAATTTCTATTTCAATTTTTTTTCTCATATTTTTAGTTTTCTGTGTGTCTGCAGTATAAAGTGATATACAATATTGTGTGGATAGCGAGTGTTTCATGTTTGCCTGAAAATTATTGGGAGTGAGAGAGGATTCTGTCTTCATTTAACTCGATTCTGATGTGTAACAGCAATCTACTATTCCAGCAAAACAGCCATCCTGAAATAAGGCAGAAAGTACTGTATTAGTGACTTAAGACTAAATGTAGATTTACCAAGTTATCCAGTCCTGACCTCTGCTTTTGCAGGTAACCCTCTATTCACTCATGCTTGAATCCGTTATTTCCTGATAAGTTTTATTAAAGGACTCTTTCAGGCTTCATAAATAAAGTCATGCTATGCTGGAAACCATGTTGACTAAAAAGTGCACCTCTGATGGATAGGGCCTGGGGTTCTTGAGCATTACTTGGAAGGATACTTTTAAAAGAAATATTAAATTCTAAAAGCATATAAGTATAGGCAAAGCAAAGTCTCATGCTGAAAACACCCTTTTTTCCCCTCATTGTTCAACATTCACACTCCTCTGACTCCCAAAAACCCAAACTAAATACTGACACCCTGATTTTATTTTATTTTTTTTAAAGAAGGTAGGGTTCATCTTTAACACAGGAAACATGCCTTAAATAAGGTTATTTTTGGAAGAGTGCAGAGTATTTTTGAGAAATCATTCAACATGGAAGCTATTCAGCTTTCATTAAAAGTTTCAGCAAGCAGGTAGGTAGCAAATAATTCCCCCCCATTTTAAATCTTCTCTTTTGCCTTTTTCCCCATATGATCTGATGAGCACAGCGTCAAGAACCATAGCCTTTTTCCTTTGCAAAAGGTGTAAATCACAAATTGTGTACCATATTACACGCAGTTTTCTTTTATGCTTTCAGAGTTTGGAGCCTCTTCCAATGGGTGGGCCAGACTTTGGTGCCTTGGGAGAGGAAGCTGAACTGGTTGAAGTTGAACCTGAGGCCAAGCAGGAAATTCTCGAAAACAAAGATGTAAGTACCTGAACAACATCCTGATTTTTAAGAGAAACGTCTTGGCACCCTTGCCTGCTTGTTTTTCCTAAGGGAACTTTCTAAACTATGGTTTGAGATGTGAAAGAATTAAATTTAGTACTGTAAATTTAATCTGATGTTGACTAGTTCTTGTTCTTTTTTTTTTCCTTACCGCAGGAGTTATTGAAATTCAGCTTTGAACTAAATAGCCCTGTTTCCAGATGCTACTTTCCCCCCTCTCTCATGAGAGATTACTGCTTCTGCAACACTGCTTAGGAGCAGCCTTAATCTGCTCAAGTGCAGCATTAGCCAGGTTAGGGTAAACTGCCACCACGTGAATTATGTTACTAAGGGAAATATTAACTTCAGCACAGTATGGTAACTTTTTTTTTTAAAATATTTCACGTGTAAGAGCATGGCTGTCTTGGCCCACAAAGTGTTTAGCCGTGCTAGAGGAGTGAGATACCATGCGTCATCTCAGTTGTTATTAAAATTTTCCTTTCCCTTACGCTATACAGAGTGCTCCTCACTAGAAGCTTGGTAATAACATTTGGGTTTTAGTTAGTTCATGATACATCTATATTCTGATAGGATTTTTTTAAAGCAGTTTGCAGTAATGCTAGTTTGCTTTTACTCTGCTATTTTGTTATATGCGAATACATGAGGCATTTGCAGAGTAATATTTTTTTTTACACTTACCCTTAAAATTGTGATACGCTGAAAAGGCTGGAAAAATGAGGGGAATGCAGTCGCTGTAGTCCTTTTGTAGCAGGTAACCTGGAGTGTGTTGTGACTTTTAAGGTCAAGTTCTCTCAGATGATTATATAACAAGATGAATTATTTTAAGAAAACATAAAACCCCATAATGCTAGTGATCTCAGTATACGTGTTAAACTACAACGCTCCAGTGGTAGTAATCATTTTAATAGTTAGAGTTTATATATTTATGGCTTGTAAGTTGGTTTGTTTATTCTTTTGACTATTTGCTTATGTGCAGCTGACACAAGACATAGCTAACGACTGACTACACGTTTTGTCTTATGTGTCTTAATATCTCAGTGTGATTTCTGCAGTGATTTATTTGTCTCTACAACACCTAACAACTAAAATCCTAGCAGCTACAATCCGTTACTGTCTCTTCTGCTACAACCAGTATTAGCTTCGGAAATAGAGTTCTTTTTTCCTTAATTTTCCTGCGAAGGGAACATCTTTACAGAATTGTAGATAGCACTCATTTCCGATAGTGTAGGTTAGCATCGACTAGCCTAGGAATCTTGAGAGGTTTTTCACTTGGACGATATTTTTTTTCTGCACTGGTGATTTTGATCCTCATTATTAGATGTAAATTCAGTATTTGTGTTTAAACCTCTGTTCTGTTTAGGTGGTGGTTCAGCATGTGCACTTTGATGGACTCGGAAGGACCAAAGATGACATTATCATGTATGAAATCGCTGATGTTTTCAAGGCTAAAAATCTCATTGATGTAAGTACTGTACTGAATAACAGACCTACTGTTTAAAAACTCAAATTACGATTTTCTCACTTTTTCCTGCTTTGGGCTCCTCCCTTCAGACATGAGGCAGCTTTGTCAAGTTTTGTGATGATTTTGATCTTGTGACATGGAAGCCAAACTTAAATATGAAATACTGGCAGATACTGTTATTTTCTGATGTATTCAGCTGAAATACATTGTGAGATGGCAGTTATCTCAGATATTTTTCAGCTTCACTCTTCCTGTTGAGAATTGCTATCTGTGTAGGTGACGCTTTCAGTTAGTTTGCTTAAAATAAATTATTGGATCTCCCCACAGATAACTGATGCCAGTGGATCAAAGAGCGAGTTAGGGTGTATGTCCTTAGCCTTTTAGGTGGTGATTTCTCCTGGAGTACAGCTGCCAATTAGACCTGTAAATTAGTCTGAATGTAAATAGATGGGAGCGTCTGGGTTTTTTTACCAAAAGCATGGGCCGTGTAGTTAGGTGTATAAGTTTTAAATACTGAAACCTATTTGACTAATAGCTTTAAGTTATTGTTACAATTAGGATGCGCACTAACAAAAGGTAAGAATTGAGCCAGATGCTCTGAGTTTAATTTATTTCTTTACAGATTCAAGCATTAAAGTGGTGGTGATCTGTTTTGAAGGCGCATGTATGTGTCTTTGTACACAAAATCTGCGAATGTTATATGACTTGGCTACATTTCAACTATTCTATCCTAGTTATTTTTTGGTAACCCGAAAGACTGAGCTACTTGTCTCATCCTGTAGGTGATGAGAAAATCGCATGAAGCTCGTGAAAAGTTGCTTCGTCTAGGTATCTTCAGACAGGTAGAGGTTCTGATTTTTTTTTGTCAAGGTATGTATTGCCTCATTGATCCTCACCTTTTCTCTTCTACACACATAGCCACGTGCATATGTGTAATGTATATTTCCCTATGTAATAGGTTGGACATTTTTTGTGTATATAACTTACTTTCTCATGTACCTTTATATATTTTAGATGCACGTGTAGGTGTGATATATATACACAAATGTGTGTGTCTACATCCATTATCCTTATGGAAAAAGGATATTCCTTATGAAAAATATATATTTGCATGTGTCTGTATATATGTGTACGTATATATAAATATTACTTGTATGCATGCAAAAATGAGTGAATTTCCAGCACTTAAATAGTTACAGTACATATCCCTTAATCCAAAGTTTCATAGAAACACTTGGGGAAAAGCTTGAAAATGTGTCCTGGATTTCCATGTATTACACATCACATAACTGACGTTATATCAGCACATCCTTGCTGCTTAAGGAAATATTAGTAATTGTTTCAGTGCTTGTAATTAAAAATTGGCTTATAGTATATATGGGGCAGCTGACCGCGTGCAGGTTTTGCAGTAAGGCTCCGTTGGCATTCCCTGGCTTGTAGTTGCTTTTCAAACTCATTGCTGTTCTCTGCAGCAGAGGAAAGTTGGGTTATTGACAAGGAAACACAGTGTAGTCCCAAAGGTTGCTGGTGGTGGGATGCTGTCCCAGTTGCTTCAAGCAGAATTAAGAGCCCTTGGCAGCTGCTGTAGCCAGAGCCCTGAGGGCACTGGGTGGTTTCTGTTGTTCAGCACTCACCCGCAGAGGACTGGGAGCTCTGTCCTAGTGACCGTGTTCTTCTTGCCGTGTCTTTATCACTTTAATTTCTCTTTATTCTAATGTAACGATTTGCATACTTTTTTTTTTTTTTTTAAGTGGGTTACTAGTTCATAATTAAACTACCATGTCATTCTGGCTCTATTTGACTGAACCAAACTCCGCACTCATGTCCACAAACGACTTCTTTTTCTCAAGCCATTTTTCTTTGTAACGTAGACTCTTACTATCATTTAATTCAACCGTTTTTCAAATGATTCAAGTTATCTTCTGTCTGCATTTTTTTTAAAAAAGCTCTCTAGAGGTAACGTACATATGTTTGTTTGTTTATGTAGGAGATGATGCCCTTCCAAACGGTTTAGATGTAACCTTTGAGGTAACAGAATTGAGAAGACTAACTGGAAGCTATAACACTATGGTTGGCAACAATGAAGGCAGTATGGTATGGATTATTTCAAATGATTATTAATTCCTTTTGATATTTCACTTTCATGTTTCAAACCTAGCAAGTAATTTGATTAAATAAGTGAGAACTCGATCCAAGCCAAATTATTTTCTTGATCCAGCTTTGCTAAGGCTTTGCCAGACCTTTGTCTCTAAAGAGTCTTTGTATTAGTCAGGCTTTCATTCAGCAAAAGCCTATTTTGAGCTAGGGAAGAATGCAGTAGCTTCTGACTCAGTATGTTAATTTTTTAATTCTTGAAATGGCTTAAATTATTTCTTGATATTTTTTAAGACGCTTTATCTACTGGAGAGTATGAACTTTGCCATTTAGTTTCTGTGAGATCTATTTAAAGTGTTTTTCTTCCCAGTCAAAATAATTTATGTTTGACTTAGCGAAAAACAAGAACAATTTCTATTTTAGCCCAGTACCAGTTAGTACCTAGTAAAGTGCTAGGGTTTCCAGAACCATATGAACTGTGGAACCGGTTTCCATTTGTTTCAAGTAAGGATGCATCAGATTTAAATGTTGTGTGAAAAATACTTTTAGTGTCAATTGGTAAATAACAGCCCTACTGTTGTTCTGTTAACGTTCTTTTAATGGAAGGGCTGGTGTATGTAGATTGTGCTTTCAGGTGCTCATTCCTGCCCTCCTTCTGCCTTCTCATGTGCACTGTGCAGCTGTGCCTGGGGCTGGTAGATAAGCCAGATCAAGAGACTCATCCTTTTCTTCTTAGGGGTATTTTTAACCTGGATAAGATGCTGCGTGACACAGGTGATGGTGTCGTGTGAGTGCAGGGAGAATAGGAACTCGGTGAGTTGAGAGCTGGTTATGCAGCTTCAGCGCTGAGAGCCAAGTCCAGGGTGTCACAGCCTGAATGAAACCAGTGGGGAATCCTACTTGTTGGCTCTAGTGCATTTGATAACAGTCTGAAAGCTACTTTGGTTTCTCTTTTTGTACTCAGCTTCCCCTTCTATTTGATTTTAGTTTCTTACAGAAAAGTAAGACAATTGAGTGAGATGAAAGCATGGCTTATATACAGTGGTCTTGGCAGCGGAGATTATGGTTCCTTAAGAGTTAAATAAATTCATCTGAAATGTCAAAGTTAAGGGATTAGAATAAGCCTATAGAGGTAATATTTCATACTAATAGCCCATTGGATTAGAGGTTTCTTGTTAGTTGGATAATTGCATCATCACAAATTTCAGGTGACTGATTTGCTTCCAATAGCTCTTAGACAAAGGCAATCAAAATTTAGTAGCTTTTTCACATTCAACAGAAACACAGAACAGAACACACAACAGTAGAACAACACACAACAGTCCTGGTAGTGTCTGTGCTTGGAGAAAACCACCTCCATCCTTTCTGCCAAAGGGTCAGGAGCTGCCGAAGGGATACAAGGAATTTCTCGCAACAGGCGAAAGTCTTTAACTGTAGTTTCTGGAGGATGGTATGGTATGTGAGGGGTCTGGAGCACAAGTCTTATGAGGAGAGGCTGAGGGAGCTGGGGTTATTCAGCCTGGAGAAGAGGAGGCTGAGGGGAGACCTTACTGCTCTCTACAACTCCCTGAAAGGAGGGTGTAGAGAGGTGGGGGTCGGTCTCTTCTCCCAAGTCACAGGCGACAGGACTGGAGGAAATGGCCTCAAGTTACGCCAGGGGAGGTTCAGGCTGGATATTAGGAAGAATTTTTTCACTGAAAGGGTGATCAGCCATTGGAATGGGCTGCCCAGGGAGGTGGTTGAGGCACCATCCCTGGAGGAGTTCAAAAGACAGGTTGATGTGGTGCTGGGAGATATGGTTTAGTGATGGTGTTGCTTTTTGTTTGTTGTGTGGGTGTTTATTTTTGTCAAAATCAGGTTGACGGTTGGACAAGATGATCTTTGAGGTCCCTTCCAACCTAGAAGATTCTGTGATTCTGTTGTACTGCCATCACCACTGATTGCAAAAGTATCTTGCTCCTCAAAACAAAAATACAAGGGAGCGGCTCTGTATTGATAGTTTTCTACTGGTTTATTGCTGTGGTTCCAATCAACCATACCTTGCTGGAAATTATGCAGTTGCAGAGCATTTGCTTATTATGCCAAAGACTGACTTCTCCCAGACTTTGAGACTGGCTGGGAGATTTTGCTTGAAATGATAGCAGTACTAATAATACAGTGAGAATGCCAGTTTAAGTCAGCGGCTACTGGGCAGCACTAGAAATTGGATGTTTAACTGTACCTTATGTTATTGTGATGGCTTTTGCTGCCAGAGCAAAGAGAAACTTAGCTTACAAGAAAATTACATTGTTACGACTATTTTTTTAATATCTCCGTTTCTCATTTTTAGGGTAGATGTGCTTGATAGCAAATTACATGAAATGTTTGGATTTTACTTTCCATAGGTACTTGGGCTCAAGTTCCCAAATCTCTTTGGACGTGCAGAAAAAGTAACCTTCCAGTTCTCCTACGGAACAAAGGAGACTTCATACGGCCTGTCATTCTTCAAACCACAGCCCGGAAACTTTGAGAGAAAGTAGGGGATGCATTTTTGAGTACTTTTTTTTTCTTTTAATTGAAGGAATATAAAACAATCAGTAAGATCTTTCATTGAGTAATAATTAAATTTATTCCTTCGCTTGAGGGTCTCTTAATCATGTAGCAGAGCTAGTTTCTTAAGTTTTTGTGATAAAACTCTGCCTGCTTAAATAGTTTCACTTTCAAACCTACCAGTAATGTTGTCTTTCAGTTTTTCAGCTAACGTTTATAAAGTAACTGGGCAGTTCCCTTGGAGCTCTCTCCGTGAAACTGATAGAGGAATATCAACAGAATTTAATGTAAGTATCGCGCAAGCGTGTGTGGAACATGTGCTGCATTTACGTTTAGTTCAGGTCACAGCTGGCTTTCACAAATAGTTGGTTTACTTTTTTAATGATTGAAACACATGCGCACAGGGCTAACTTGTCATTATTTGAAAGCCTTCAACAATTTTGAAATTACAGAGGTAATACCTCTTAGTCTTTTTCGTACAATTCAATCTTATTTTGTCCGTCTAAAAATACCAATGTGTGTTTCTCCAAATTTTTAATGTTTGAAGTATCATTTCAGAGAGGCTGTCTAGCTCATTTTATCAGCCCCATTCAAGATATTTTTCTTTTGGGATGGATTAAGTCCTGTGCACCTACTTGGAGAAACTACATTGGCTGAAGCAGAATTAGGATTATTCTGAAATAAAAAAGAATTTCTCTCTGATCCAAAAAGTTTGGAAAGCAAAAGCATAGACTCACGTATAAATAAACTTTAGAGAGAAAGATTTTTCAGGGAGATGCTTATTTCAATTTTGTAGCAAAAAAAAAAATAAATTAATGTCTTATGCTATTCTTTATTTGTAGTTTCCAATCTGGAAGACCAATCACACACTGAAGTGGGAGGGTGTGTGGAGAGAGCTTGGCTGCCTTGCTAGAACAGCATCCTTTTCCGTTCGAGAAGAAAGTGGACACTCTCTTAAATCTTCTCTCTCTGTAAGGCTTTTTCCTGGTAATTTTTTAAAACAAATCATTTTGCGTAATCTAGTACTTCTGAGTGATACAGAAGGAGCTTTTTGTCTAAGTGTGTTTTACTTCCAACAGCTTTTGCTGTGTTTGATCATTCACAGAGACATCCAGGAAGTCCAAAGAGAAAACATACTTTCATATATGGCTCTTGCGTTTTGACTGTCGCATGAGCTGGCTTGCTCTTTCTGCAGGGCATCTGCCCTGCTCTTTCTTTTATGTCATCTGCCATCTCTTTTTGCAGAATTGTCTTGTTTTGTAGAAGACAGGATCAGTGAGTTTCCTTATCCTACAGTTGCTGTGCCTTTTCTAAATACTACTTCCTATAGGAGTTTTTTGATCACTTGTTGTCTTCAACTTGCAGCTTACAAATTGTAGGAGTAAAAATTGTAGGTTACTGTCACAAAATTGATGATTTGTAGTGGGGCGTTGTTGGTGCTATATTTCTGTAGTATACCATGGCCAAGAGATAGAAATGTATGTATTTCATGTGGCCTCTAAGCTAAACACTAAATTAGGCTGTAGTTATGTTGTTCCCAAATCCATGAAGCTACTCTGGCCTTAGCTGGAGCTGTGGTTTTCTTCCACTGTTTGCATATTTATTTTGTTTTAGGAAAACAATAGTGTCGCTCTGTGGTATTCAACACATAAGAGAACTAAAAATAATTGTTTGATTCTTTTCAGCATGCCATGGTAATTGATTCCCGGAACTCCTCCATCCTGCCAAGACGAGGTGCTTTGCTGAAAATTAATCAGGTAGTATTACATCACTTAGGCTGGTATTGGATTTTATCTGTAAGTGTGTTTGAGTGAGTCTTAAATTCACCTAATTGATGTTCATGTTAAAAATGTCTAAACTTAGAAATTAATTGTAAATTGACTAGGATACAGTGGTGCTGGTCATCACTGCATTTACTTTCTATCTTTACAGTGTGTGCCTTTTGAAATCATGGAACCTTTTTGTGGTGGCAGATTTTCATTTGTATACCATCGGTCAAATGGCACAGTTGTTCTATCTTGCCATTAGCATTAAATTATTTATTAGCTGAGAGAGATTATCCCTGACAGTATTTACTCTACACTTTACAGCAGGTATTAGTCCTTGTTTGCTAACGCTGTAATGTGGGACTACCAGACAGCGGTCGTGTTGCTGCTCACAAAGTTTGTAAGTCTTAGAATTAAGAACGTCTTAGAATTAAAAATGAAAGACTGGGTAAAAACTAACTCTTAAAGGCATACACACGTATCAGAATTTTGGCACAGAAATCTTGTTACTTTCTGAGCTTTTACAAAAGCTAGCTTTTCTGTTGGATGGGTTTATAGTTCAGAAGCATTAACTTCGGCAATGCCGGAGGAGCAGCTTGCTTTGAAATGCCATTGGAACTAGAAGTGCTACCGTTGCTGTAAGCAGCAGTGAACGATTCTGTTTCTGAGTGAGAAGGGTGGTTAGAACTCAGGGTTCAGCTAACATCATTTGTCAGATGCTGCTTCTTAATGCTAAGCCGGTCGCTTGTTATTTTCAGCTAGCACTAGCCTAATGGAACTGGCTACCTTGTTCTTCAGCCCTGCTTTAGTATGTAGGAAAACTTCTCAGGTCCTAGGTAAATACAGTACGAGGTTTGATTTCAGGTGCTGAATTTTCCAACTCCGTTCTGTTTTGCTATTGTTTCCAAAATGGTTTAGAAAGCAATAGCTGGGTTTAATATTTGGGGAAGAAAAATGCTGCTTGTTGTTCTTAGGGTCATGCGTGTTTTTTCGTTGGTTCAAAATTCACTTGGCTCTTCATCCCAGTGCATCTGTATTTCTTGTGCAGAAGACACTGCTTATGTTGATGCCGACATGATCAACTTTTGGGGGGAAGAAACATGTAATATCCGTTATAACTTCCGATAATTTGTGTCTTTGCAGGAGTTGGCTGGCTATACAGGCGGAGATGTGAGCTTTCTGAAAGAGGATTTTGAATTTCAGTTGAATAAGCAACTTCTCTGGGATTCGGTAATTTTTTTAAAAGATATTTTAGTAATTAATCTGAGGAAGTGAATGGTGTAGATACCTTGATTTGGTTTTTTGAATGTGGAATACTCTTGATTTTTAACTTGACATTCCTACCATGCACAGTCACTTGGGAAGCGGGCAGTTCGGAAAGAAGGACTTGTCTGGCAGTTAATGATATGAACTGTTTTCTTTTCAGAAGAAATGTCAGGCTTATCTGTTCTTTGTGATCTTTCTTAAAGAGAGTGATTTTTCAAAAACTTACTACAGCCTTTCTTCTTTTTCTTTCACCTGATTATGAATATTCTGACTAATCTTTGTTTAGTTTTCTTTTGTCATTGTAAATTAGGAATATATGACTACTGATTTTGGTATCATAGCATGTAATTAGTTCTACTATGTAAAATTATTGGGCAGGAATGGGAAGGCTGATTTCAGTACAACACTGAGCTCGCACTGCAACGTTTTGAATTTTTTCTTATTTGTGCACAAGGAACAATTTAAGTTCCAGTAAGGAAGACACATGGTAGTGTGACAAGTTTATGAGACCTCAGTCTGCCACCCTGTTAGGCAGAGCACATCCCAAATTTTATGGTGTGGTGTCTACCTTTGTACTTCGGTTTGGATTGACTGCAGTCTTGAAGCAAATGCCTGTATCATCGTCCCTGAGAAGTCTTGGTTTGGTTGGCAGAGCCGTTCTTGTGTATACCAACTCCATTTCCTTCAGAGGAAATGGTGCTTGATAACTCCGCTTCAAGTTCATGCTTAATGTACTCTAGTTTCTTACCAGAACGTAGAGATCTAAAGTTTCAGGCATCTTTTAGAGCTAGTATCAGGTGGAAATAGGCTAGAAATATTTTTGTATTTAGAAAGACGTTCTTTACCACGTGGAGATGGTGCAGTAACTTCTTGTATCATAGCTGAATGGGGAATTAAACAGCAACTTCATTATGAAAATGTAAAAATCAGAGGTTACAATAATTTGCATCCCAACATACTAAAAAAAACCCACAACCAAACAACCCAAAACAAACCAGAAAAGCATTGGGAAGATCTCTGCCTCTTGAAAGTTGTTTAAGAAGTACTGGGATAATGAAGAAGCTCTGTGAGACTGGAAGAATGTTAGCATTATGCCAGCAAGACAACTGAAAAACTCCAAGCTACTTTGTAGTGCAGACAGTAATGGACTGATGCTGTATGGATCTGTCAGTCTGGTGTTTCATTTTTTATTTTTATGCGACTAGGTGCAATGAAATTCTTGAGTTTGACCGGTGAGGCCAACACAGAAGGGCATTTTAAGGCTATTTGCTCTACCCCATTCTTACTGAATCATTGTATTTGCACCTTCTGTGTGGTGGAAGAAAAGCAATTGCCTGATGAGTGCACTTCTAGTCATCTGGCATCTATTTGCTCACCTTCAGCTGAGAAAAACAGCATATTCTCCTTTAAAGTAATTTAACAGCTCGATGGTTGTGCAAAGAGGACTTTGCTCTTTCCCATGACGGCAAATATGCCCACGCTGTGAATGAAAGCGAAGCGTATCTCCTCACGTGCTGTACGTAATTTTATGCGATCTGTTGTTCATGAGTGTAGGCTTGGTGTGCCACTGGCACGTGCTGTGTGTTGTGTAACCAGATAATGTGCGTGATGATTTCGCATCTGATAAGAGCAGGGGAGGCATCTGGGGACTCTCAGGGCAGAAGGTAGCAGGGGTGTGCTGTAAAACTAGAGAAATTATCCAACGCCTTCAGCCTAGGTATTGACAATAGAGCTCACCATCTGGCAGTAGTACTTTCCCGTGGTACACAGGCAGCAAGTAAATGTATTTATTACAGTGATTTGGCTCCCAAAAATTACTGTATACGTGAGCAGTAATGCTGTATGTGTATTTGATGTCAATACAGGGAGTTGCAGAAGGTGGTCACGTACAAGGCTAATTTGCAGATAGCTAATAATTGTGAGGTTTTGGTAGCTATTTGCTGGACTTAGAGCCTCTTATGGGTTTAAAATTGCAGTGTTGCCTTAGTTCTAGTCAGGAAAATACATAAGAAAATAAGAGCTGGATGAGTGTTCTCTTTAGCTATTATGAAGGTAACACTTGGTTCAAATGTGGCGTATTGACTTTTTCAATACCTAGCACTGCATAAAAGCAAGAGGGCAGCAATGATCAAGAGTTGCCTGAAAATACCATTTCTGGTGGTGTGATATCCATGCATCCACCGCGATCATCTGTAACTTTCTGTCAGACTAACGGGAGCTCTGCCTGTTACTGAGCGGTGAAGTTTTACTAATACCATTTTTAGGGAGATTAAGTAATATGTATTAATAAACAATTTATTTTTTTTTTCTCTCCAAAGGTTTTTTCAGCATCACTTTGGGGTGGAATGCTAGTACCTATTGGAGACAAGCCATCCAGTATAGCTGACAGGTAAGTTTTTTAAAACATTTCTAAATTTTTTTCAATCAACCCAGGTAACATATAAAGAAGGGCCTGTAGTAGAAGAGAGAAGCAGTAGTAGTTCTGGTTCTGAGGAGAATAAAATAAGTTTCTAGTTAGCTTTAATTGAAAGTGAGTATTCAAGCCATGCCTTCTGGTTTTGATTCTTGTACTGGGGTAGTATAAATCCATACTTTGCTATGTAGTACCTCTGCCTGCCAATATTTATGGTTGCAAAATGGTATTTGCCACCTGCCAAATTTTGTATTGGGCATGGGTAACACTGTAGGTATTTTTAGAAGTAAAGCCATATTGTAACTAAGTTGGCTTTTTAGGCAATTTTGCCCTCTAACGCCTATGTTTAAAGATCACTAGCAGAAACTATTTAGACTTAAATACATTTACACTAAATACTAAGTGTCAAGTTCACGTGTGATAGATCTTAACTACAGTATTTCTATCAAAATTATTACAACAGACAGAATCAGACAGTATTATGATTCTTCTTCAGTGATGGGGATTTTTCTGTTTTAATCTTTGTAAATGATGGAAAACAAATTTTGATTCTTAATACATCCATTTATTTCAATTTTTGTGCCAAATGCATCAGGATTGAGATTTAGATTTAATTTCTTGTATTTCTTAAATACACTTTACTAAACCTGTTGTAAAGTTACCTGTAACTCTTAAAAGCAATGTTAGAAGTACGGCTAGATATTTTCAAATACATCCTTGCAAGGGAAGCATTAAGTTAACTTTGTGTTCACTAGGTTTTACCTTGGTGGACCAACAAGCGTGCGTGGATTCAGTATGTACAGCATCGGACCCCAGAGTGAAGGTCTGAAACTTCTAAATCCCACTTCTCTGACAATACTGTAAATAGTACCGTGTAACAAATTCTGTCCTTCAGCTTTGTATAGCTTAAAAATAATTGCACTCATTCTGCACTTTGAATCTCAGAAGCGTTATGTCTTTGATCTGTCGTTACATCTTAGTTCACAATGGAATAAATCCCGGTAGCTCTTAGTTAAGCCACAAGCTATTTCTGTAAACCAAGTGTGTGTTCAGACTTGTAGAATGGCACTTTAATTAGTAAGCAACCTTCAAGCTTAAAAAGTTCCTGAAAAATGGTTATAGCAACAGTCACATTAAACCTTTGTTTGATACAGCATATATTCAGATAGCTTAGGGGGAAGGTAATGTGATCAACAAAGGCGTTTGGAGAGCCGGGAGCTTCCTGAGCTCTATCCCTCACTCTGCTGCTGACTTACCGTTATCAGTGGATTCAGTATTCAGTGTATTTTAAAGCTTATTGTTTCACTGCATCAATTTCCATTTTTTAAAACTAAGGCACGTTATTTCAAGAGTGTTCAGGAGGTAGTCTCTGATGAACCGCAAGTAGGTGAATGCCTCAGGCTGTTCCAGTGAGGGAATGAAGAAAAAGGGCAATTCATTTGGAAGGTTTAAAGAGTTGTATAAGTGTTAATTTTTTACTTGATAGTAGTGAGTTTGGAGAGAGCTAGAAGCAAGTAGCAAGAATTGCAAAAGAGGTAGCAGTGCGATATAAAATAACTTAAGGATGTGTTCTTGTTCTTTTAATATCTTCCACAGTAAATGTTTTTATTCCAACATTTTCTCTAAATAGGTGATTATTTGGGAGGAGAAGCCTACTGGGCTGGAGGCTTACATCTATACACCCCTCTCCCTTTCCGGCCAGGCCGGGGAGGGTTTGGAGACCTTTTTCGAACACATTTCTTCCTTAATGCTGGAAACCTCTGCAATCTTAACTATGGTAAGACTTGATAGAAATGCATATAACAAAACCTGCTTTTCCATATATATATATCTAAAAACAAAAAGAAGGAGAACTGTTATGTGTGTGTTTACTCGGAAACAGTTTGTTTACTGTTGTAAATACTGCCTGTATTTTGGTGCCTGTCAAAAAGCTGCTGCTATGAACTTGTCTATTTGACAGATTGCCAGTAATTTTTCCAGCTCTCCACATAAATTTAAGCACAACATGTACGAAAGAGAGCTAGGACAGGAACAGTGGTATCTGTGAACTGGTGATGTTTGCAGACCAGTGTGGTAATTGATTAACACCTACTATCTTACACCGTTCTAAAGGGAGATCAGAAGATGATGTTTTAGTGGGATTCTGATGTTTTCTGGGATGAATTAAATAAAAAGTAGTGGCATTAGAGTGTAGATGTGGTAGCTGATGTGACTTTTTTTTTTTGTCCCATCTCTAGCTTTTTTCAAGATATATTTTGGTGTATTGTGTGTGGTTTTTCACTATCATTTCAGTCCCTTTTGGGAGGTAGTGATATTTTATGTCTGCCTCACTTGATGGGAGGGAGGTAGCATCCATGTGGGAAGGAAACACTTTATGTACAATTGAGAGCAGATCAATCAACTTTAAAACTCATAGAGACCCACTAAGGACACTTTAAGTCTTTAGTACTCATTTCCAAATTCATGCCAGTGGGTGTCTTGTGGTGGGAAACTAAGGTCCATCAGCAATCCAACAGAAATCATAGTAGTTTGAGTTCAAGGTACTTTCTATTTGTGGGAGTTGCAGGTACTAAATACACTCTGCATCTGCAGGAGGTGCTCCAAGTAGGCTGTTCTCTAGTTCTGAAAATCCTGTTAGCCTTTGACCACCTTGACAGTCTACTTTGATTCTTATTCTCCTGCTCCTTTCCTTTCAGGTGATGGTCCCAGGGCTCACCTGCAGAAGTTGGCAGAGTATATCCGTTGGTCTTACGGTGCCGGAATAGTGCTCCGACTCGGAAACATTGCTAGATTAGAACTGAACTACTGTTTCCCCATGGGAGTACAGTCTGGTGACAGGTTTGTTTTTCACACCAATTTCTTTAATAGTAACTGATTTTAAAGGTTATGGCACTTCTGTCTGGTTTTGGCAGAAAGAATTGCTGTCTTTTGTTTATTCTCTGGCAGTTTAGAGATTTTTCAGCCCTTGATGCTCTTCTTGCAGCTTGCTATATTCATGTTGGTTTCACAATACTTCTTGGTTTTAGACTTTATATCTCAGGTTTCAAAGTTGATTGAACTTGAGATCAGCTGTTGAAATGTATGAATAGCTCTGCGGCAGGTTTTATTTCTGTAGGGGAAATGATCACTCAAACAGCTCATGGGATTTTCTTAAGCCTTCCAAAACCAAATCGCTGGATAAATACCAAGTTTAATATCTTCGCTTGAAAAATGAAAACAAGTTTAACTATAGATAAAGAGAAAGGGAAAACAGATTAATTTGCTAACAACCAATTATCCTGCACCAAGCAAATATTATAGTACGTAATAGAAAAGCTTTAGGGGGGCTGTTCTTGCCTGTGAATACTGTGTGAGATGCTCTGTATTTCATACAGGAGTTGGCTTATGTTCCTACTTGTCATTCATGTGAAATGTGAATGAATAATAGCAATTTGAAAATGATGGACTTTAATTTGCAAATGTAAATACTCCATATGGATGACAGATTGGCAAAGCATTTATTTTAAAAAGCCTTTGTCAGCTAAAATTCGAATTGTAACTTTCCAAAGCTTGAAAACCTTAGGAATTTCGGGGTAGGGAGAATCGATTTTAAGTTCATCGGTACCTTATTTATCACTTACATTGTTTATTATTTGTTTCTTTTCAGGATATGTGATGGTGTTCAGTTTGGAGCAGGAATCAGATTTCTATAATACAGAAACATTTTACGTCACTATATGAAATTGTGCTCTGTAATTGAAATCAAGACTGTAATATAGCTATATACGGTCTAAATTTTTTCTTGAAATACAGATACACATCTGAGTGATTAAAAAATTATGCTCTAAAGGTTCATCGTACCTCTAATTTTTATCAAAGAGGGGAGAGTGTTTGTAGGATTCTAGCTATTTTAACTTACAGCTTTTAGTTATTACTTAAAGTATGAGAGAGTTGAGTCAGAAGTTGGCTCTTGGATACAGTTCACATGATTATAGTTGTCATTGGCCTGCACAACCTTCACTCGTCCAGCCACAGGTCTCACAAGTGTTGGGATGACCAAGTGCGAGCATGGCTAGAGTGGAAATTAAAAGGGAACAGTTTTTCTCTGTCATCAACTTCCGTGAGCAAATCACCCTGAAAAAAATCTGTTATGCATCAAAAATTATATTATACAAACACTGGTTGTAAGTGTTCTGATTGGAATATATCTCACTATTGTAAAAACTCCTATATTTAAATGCCTCCTACAATGTGAACTGCATACTGTAAAAGTTCAAGTTAGCTGTCTAGCACAGTAAATACTAAAATTCAAGAATAACTTGGAAAGGTTCAGGGTTCTCCACTCTGAGGCGGTTTTGAGTGCTGTGGTGCTCTCAGCGAAGCCATGGGTTTGGGCCTTGCAAATACATCTTTTTGTAGCAGTTGCAAAAAGGGATGTCAAGACCTGTCATCATGTGATACTACCTTGTTTGCTTTTGCGCGAGGCATGCCCCTCTACTGACTTCTTTAGATGCTAATTTCGCTTAAAATTGACCTCTTGCCGTATCGCTGGGCATATATTTCGGTTTTTATAAGGTTAGACTAATTCACTCGTTTAGTCCTAACAACTCATCTTTGAAGCTGGTTACGTTTTTTTTTTTTTACATGTATTAATCATTAATCCTGAGTTGTCATCCTAAGAGGATCTGAACCTAGAATCCACTTTTCCTGCATCTAAATTTACTTTTTTTTTGTTGTTGTTGTTATTAAGTGTTGGCAAACTTAAAATCGTAATACAAAGAAGATTCTGGGAGAGTAGAACAGAAATAACACAAGTTGTTATACTCCTGATTTCAGCTTAAGACACAGGCTTGGACACGCTGTCACGCCACTTGGCCGCTGAGTGCTGTAAGGACTGCCATGAAACCTTGACTCCACTCTCTTTAAGGAGACCACGGTTTTATACATTGCTTTAGGATTGGCATATATTGCTGTTGCTGTAATACAGGAATTAAACCTGTCTATGTTGATAGCTAACTTTCTAAAATACGAGGGCTAGACACTGGTCTGCCGTGTTTTGCAGAGCTCTCCTTGACTAACACATCCTTCCCTTTTTATAAAGTCACAGCAGCAGGCTCGCAGATGTTCAAAACAGGAGATTGTGTGAATGACAGAAGTCGGGTCTATTTCAAATACAAAAATTTCGTATTAAAAACTTTTTTCAGTGTGTGTATCTACCAGCTGCTGTAGCAGATGCGCATTTAACAAAGCATTTCTGATTGTTACGAGATAAAATCTGACACTATGTTAAGAATGTCAACAAATGTTACCAGTTTTTCTCCAGCACTATCTACGTTTTGACATATACAAATATTTTTAATGGGAATGTTTAGATACCGAAATACTGTTAGATACCAAAAGACTCTCCTAGGAGTTCAAAGTTTATTTTGGTCCTTTTGATAAAATTAGATGTGTGCTGTTGCCTTAAGAACTCTTTCTTTGTGCAGATCGTTTGTTACTAAAGGATGCTTAAGTTTGTACTTCAGCGTTACATGAGGGAGCCCTAAGCGAGTATCAGCTGGCCATTTTAGAGGGCATAGTAGTCTTCCTGGCTTGAGCAGGTCTACAGAAGTCGCCTCAGCCTGCCTCTGCACGCGGAGAAGCAACTAGTCCACACTTACTCGATGAGAAATAAGGGGTGAGTGGGGGAAATGGCTGAAGAGGCCTTTCAGGCACATCTGCTGACAGACTGTGCTGTAAGAACAAAGGGTGAAAAATCAACTTACCTGAGCCTTTTCCTGGGTCACCGTTTCCCTGCCTTACTGCGCTACATCCAACGGTGACATTCTCTTACGGCATGTAACGAGTTGCACAAAAGGTATCACGGTGTTTATAGTATTCCTGTATTCCTCTGGAAGCAACATCTGGATGATGCGGTTCCTTCTGTAGAATATGGAAATGATTAATATATTCCCATTTAAAATTTGTGGCAGAGGCTTTAATTATTAAGACGGGTAAGATAGAAATCGGAATCCCACTAGAAGCTTCTCTCGCGCTAAGCAGACTCGGTGGTAGAAGAGCTCTGGGCAGATCTGAAACAATTCTCCTCTTGGCTGGTGGTGTTTCAGGCCAGACTATGACTGTGAAAGGATAGAAGGTGTGAGGAAGGCCTGCAGTCCTGACTGTGCTTCAGAAGCGTGGTATTTGCTTACATGGGTGGGTTTGGATATGGCGTTACCTCCTGAGAAGTCAAGATAATCATCCTTTTATAGCCATGCCCACAGTTAGGGACAATACGATGGTGATAAGTGCCTCCAAATGCTACACCTGGAACGGCCGCCCACACGCTGGTGGACTCTCCACTTTTATGTGAACAGTGCTGAGGTTGCAAATACTGCCTGGAGCCCAGAGTTTCTTCAGCGGTGGTGTTACCTCACTACATAGAGCCCTTTTCCAGGGGCTAAAGGAGGCCTGGGGAGCAGAGAAGGGCTTTTGGGGGCCAGGGGCTGTACCCTTCTGTTGCTGTACTGGGGACACCTCTGAGCCAGTGAGAAGGCAGCAATAATGTGTCAGAAGTAGGGCTAATATTTGTAGCGCCAGCCGTAAGAGAATGATTTCCTGGAGCCGTTCCACCTACATAAAAACATTGGGAGAAGCTCTTTGTATTGAGGAGATGGGGTGATATGAGGTCCTGCCCACCAGTAAGCTGCTGGGGAGCTTTGGGGGAAGATGGAAGAGGAAATCAGGAGGTGGTTAGAAGGCGGGGGGTGGGTTTGCTGTCATCTTGTTGAGAGCGTTGCTGTATTTGATTTAAAAATATAAGCCTTCAAAATAAAATACGACACTGGCCTCTGTAATGTGGAAATGTGCTTCAACACTAGTACGTTTGCTGCTGCTCTGTGCCTTTTTTAGTGCAGGTCTGTACTCGCTGCCAACGGAAACCTCTGCAGAGATGTCGCAGCTGATGTTTGATACTTACTACCCTTCCAAAATACCTGGGTTTTTTGCTCAAGCATCTGTGTAGAAATCGCTGCCCACGTCGTGCCCTTTGAGGAAAGGACAGAGAATCTTCCTCTCCCGTGCGCGATGGAGAATCTTCCTCTCCCGTGTGCGACAGAAGGTACAGCCCACGGAAAATGGAGTGGGGGTCAGGTCGGCTCTCCCTTCTCGGCGGGGCGTCAGCAGTTAGTCAAAGGAAAAAGTATACATTTTTACTATGGGGAGAGGAAAAAAACCTTCCTCATCCATAGAATCATAGAAAGGTTAGAGTTGGAAGGGACCTTAAAGATCATCTAGTTCCAACCCCCCTGCCCTGGGCAGGGGCACCTCCCACCAGACCAGGTTGCTCAAAGCCCCATCCAGCCTGGCCTTGAACACTTCCAGNCCTTCTCTTCTCCAGGCTGAACAACCCCAGCTCTCTCAGCCTGTCCTCATAGGGGAGGCGCTCCATCCACATTTGTGGGAATATTAAGGAGTCGGTCAGATGTCTGGGAAATTATCCTCAACTTGTACGGGATGACTTAAGAAAAGCCATCCTAAAATTACAGAATTTGAGTGTATCGGATTGTAGTTTTCTTCTGCTATTCTCGTCTCGTCTTTAAAAGGGCCGGAGCCTGGCAGCCACTGCGGCAGGTACCGTTCTCAGGAGGATATTTACACGGCTTCTCTACCTTGGAAAGGGTTTTGAAGTAGCATAATGGAATGTATGTTTTACGGCAGCGGCGCTAACTCGCTGTTGGCAACTGCAGTGCTCTTGGATGATTTTAACTTAATTGGGATGAGACTTTACGCTGGGCATATTCTTTGCAAGTCGGAGCGTTTGGCTTTCTTCCGTCGTTAAGCAAAGAATGCAAGCCAGTCTGCAGCTGGCAGAGCTATTGTTTGCATGGAATAAATGGTCTTTTTAAAAGTTTTTCAGTTAAATAGAATACAGAATAGAAGTTACTCTGAAGCACATCAGTAGCATCAGTCGAGCGGTACATTTCTGCCTCAGAATTAAATAAGTAACATTATTTAAAAAAAAAACAACACAACAAACCAAACCCACCCCCCTCCCAAACATATTTTCACCCATTTCATAGACCAGGAAGAAAAATGACCTATAACTGCCTTGTGTCCGTGAGGTATCTATCATCTTAGAAAAATGAGTAAAAGCTGTAATAGAACAAGTGATAACGGAACAAGACCGTTACGTCATGATTTTCTAGTTTAAAAAGCGGGTTGTTTTGCTTTGCTTCAATACGGGAAGAACTATGCGTGACCACATATTCAAATGTCAGCATCATTTTGTGATACATCTAATCACAGTAATCTCATGTAATCTTGAATTGTGAATACAGTATAAAGTCCTGGAAGGCTACGGTAGAGGAAACAGAAAACCTCTATAAAAAAAAAAAAGGCAAAAAAAAGTTAATTCAGACCTTTCATATTTAGCTCAGCTAAATAAGTTTAATATTTAGCTGAGCTAAATATTAAAGCTAACAGTTCAGGGCTGAAATTAAAAAGAGGTTTCAAAGTAGGTTTAGTCTTTCCAGTGTAATTCCCTGTTTGCGAAGAGACATGCTCTGACACAATATACACCCCGGGAAGTCTCATCCCTGCCGAGAGGTAGGGTACCAGAGAGAATTTCCTGGGACGTGGAGTGCTGGTATCTCGTTCGGTGTGGAAGAACAGGACTAATGCAGCTGGCCTTTTTCATACTTGTCTTTAGACAGAGCATGCACTTCAGACCGCAGGCCATTCCACTCGTGAAGCAGCAGCTGTGTCCCTTCTGGTGGCCATCAGCCAGCGAAGTCGTTAAAGATTAACACACACTTGATGAAAGCACTGATATAAACTCTTCGTTTCCTATTTAGAAGAGCCCTGTTTGTTTGAAGCACCGTGATGTGACTCAGAATGACTCCAGGTTTTGTTTTGGATTTCTTGAAGCGTAATGTTACTTTCTTTCGCCGTAGCCTCTCTCTCCTTGCCTCAACCAACCCGGCCTCTATTCGCTTTGCAGGAGGCTGACATACTTTTTCTACTTACACTACAAATTCAAGCATTTCTTTATAAATGCATAGGGCATCCAAGTCGGAGGTGAATGGATCCATCTGTGTGGTTTTATTTCAATTATTAAAGGATACTTGTTTGTAAGCTGTTACATCTTGAGTGCTGTACTTGAGACGGTGGAGTTTTATATGCTGTTTGGACTGTGTGTATAGCTTACGAGCCAATTTGTGTGCTTTCTTGCTTGAAGCTTGTTCTCACAGATTTTCGCATTACAATTTCATAAAGATATTGAGGTATGAGAACCGATTGATTTTTTTATTTTTATTTTCATTTTTTTTTCCCCCAGTGGTTGGATAAAATGTTTTTTTCCACGCTGCCTTAAAGCTAAATGTAATCTAAGACTTCACTGTGAATTTTATGAAATGAAAACATCTACTCTGCTCCTGCTGTTACAGACCAACATTTCTGTGTGCTTCAGTGTTCCTAGCGTTTTTCATATGGATTCAGGTTCTTTTTGAGGCATTGAAAGTGGAGATTGCATTTGTAACGTGTCTCATTCCGCCCGGAAAATGCGGTTGACTTCCTTGCTAATTATTCAATTTTGCAAAAATGTATAATAACCTTAAAAGAAACGGGCGATTTAAGCAATGAATGTCTTTCTGTGTACATCTTCAGCATAATTAAGGCTACTCCATTTTTTTAATTACCCTTCCCCTCCCCTCCCTCCTATTTTCCTGAAGTATCGATTATAACTTACAACGTAGAAAGAACTGCAGGGACTGTTGTTCTCGCAGAATCACAGAATGATATGGGGTTGGAAGGGCCCTCTGGAGATCATCTAGTCCAACCCCCTGCCCAAGCAGGTCCCTCCTGGAGCAGCAGGTTGCACAGGAGATGTTACTCGCGATGTGAGCCTGGGCTTTGTCTTGGTGCATTTGCTGCGCGGGAGTTAATTCCACCACCAGTGCTTGTGTTGTCCACACAAGTCTCATAGGTCACGTTAAGTTCCCCTCCAAAAAGCTGCTGGAGCCGTATTTGAATTAAATTATTTAAGAAATGATATACTGGCAGTACTGGCTCTACCGCTGTTAAACGCTGCTCTTGACTGGCAAAAGCTGGTACTGCAGGAGGGTGGCAACTGTGTTGTCCTCTAGGAGAGACACAGAACCGTGTGAAAGATCACAGAATCTTCTAGGTTGGAAGGGACCTCAAAGATCATCTTGTCCAACCGTCAACCTAATTTTGACAAAAATAAACACCCACACAACAAACAAAAAGCAACACCATCACTAAACCGTATCTCCCAGCACCACATCAACCCGTCTTTTGAACACCTCCAGGGATGGTGCCTCAACCCCCTCCCTGGGCAGCCCATTCCAATGGCTGATCACCCTTTCGGTGAAAAAATGTATTCATACCCTATGGGAATCTGGATGGCAAACTGGGCGTGCATCTCATTAGCAACTCCAAGGGTTGAAATACTCCCAAGAAAAATATGCAATAGTTGAAGTGTAGGTATTCGAACAAAATAGAATAACTAAAGGTTTTGGTATGGTAATCCACCTTTTTTCCCCACTAGCACCAGCACAGGGAAGAACTCTCTTCTGCCCAGGAAATCAGCATAAAACGTTCATGAGGTGTAGCCCAAAACCTCAAAATCATTTAAGTGAGATGCAGATTTGTAACTGGTATTGATCCCAGCTTCAGTAGCTTCTCACTTACCCTCCAAAAGCCTTTGCTGTGGGCAACACGCTGTTGTTTCAGGGAACAGAAGTTATTTGTTCTTCTAAAGAAGCACTATCAATAAAAAAAATAATCATCATCTTTGCCTTTATGGGCAAACTCAAGACGGCCTTATCTTGCTGTAAGGTTTAAAGATCAAGCATTTGCAGGAAGGCAGTTATTTGACTAAATCCGGGGCAGCGGGGCCACCTGATTAAGGACAAACTGCCCCATTTTAAGTTTTAGATTTACTACACATTCTGAAATCAGCATAGCATGAAGTTCACAGCTTATTAAAGTTGGTGTTACCGATGAGCTAAGGCAAACGTTCCTGTAACAAGGCAAGACACGAGCGTCCTGGGAAGCAGTAACATTTAACGAAAGTCTGAGCTGGTTTGGGAAGAGGTGAGCCCGTGGGAAGAGTATCCCAGTGCTCGGTACGTGGGAACACGGAGCTGGGATGGTGCAGAATGAGACTGTGTGGTCGCTGTAACTTGCATCAGCCACGCATTAAAACATTTAGTGCAGACAGGCCCTTATAAAATCACTTCTGTGCGCCCCGTGCAACCTACATCACAGGTGGCTTCCTCGTAGCCCGCAATAAAAGCAGCTCAATGGAAAGCCGTTGGCAGGTTTGGGACTTGCCGAGGGAACAGGAAGAGAAGTTGAGGTAATAACCAATGTCTTAACCAGGATTTCCACTAATTGATTTTGAAATCAGGAGAACAAAAAACTTTGAGAAGGAATGAGAAAATAGATTTTTGTGTAAGTTTCAGGATACCTTATTGAGGAGTGCCTAAAGCAAGGAATTACATTAAAACAACAAAAAAAAATTGACTGCAAATACAGGGCAGGTTTACCTGAACACCGATGTAGCACGTGAGCCCTTAAAGACCTCTGGCATCATCGTCAGCTTGTGCAGCTCCTAGACTTGACAGCGTGAGGGTGTGCTCCACTGCCAACCTGTTCTTTATCTCCCATAACCCTGCCTGAGCGATAACCACTCCTGGTGCTCATAATGGGTGCGTGTAGTCGTGATGGCTACATCCGGCTCAAAGGTGGTTTCGGGGAGACAGATAACAACACAATAGCCAAGGACTAACTTGAGCAATGCACCCACCTCCCCGCAACACCGCTACCGGGGCTGATATGCAAATATGACTGTAGGTCAATCATCTTATGCCCATAAATAGCGAACAGCCCAAGAGCTCTTTGAGCTCTCGGCACGGCAGCGGCTGCACGCCAGGATCCCCCCTTGAGCAGGGACGTCGCTCAAGGTTATTCCTTGAGATTCAGAGAGTCCTCACCACGAGAGATAGCCAGTAAGTGACTACTAGCATGCTAAACTTTGAAATTTTAGCGAAGTGATATAAAGGATCGATTGCGCATATATAATCCTTTAGACATAAACCGTTGACCGAGTCTGGGACTAGGATTGGATCCAGCCGCACCTAAACTCCTCTCTGAGAAGGAGTTTAGAAAGTAAGGGGGTCCTTTCTGAACCTTGGCTCAACTTGGGGGGGGTCTCCCTGACAGTTCTCTCTGTTCCTGTCCTCTATGCAGTAAATAACCAAGCGTCCCTGGTCATCAAATCTTATTAAAACAGTCACGTTTGCTGTTAAACTTTGTTAAATCCCTGGTTTATGTCAATAAATGTATTGCTTCTTCCCTCTATGAGTGCAGTAATGTCGCTCGAGTGGTTCTTTTCATTCTGGGCAGTTCCACACTAGGGCTGCATATGGGTCACCATGTTTATTAAACTGTTTTGCACCCCTCCAAGACAGTACTGGGCTGAAGGAGTGGTTTGGTCAGTGAAGGTCGTTTCCTCAGGTGCCTGGAGTCTTTGTTGTAGTCTACAGTACCTCAACAAGAAGAGGTGGGCACCACTGGTCTTGGAGGCTAGACCTACTGGAAGCTGGAGAATGTGCAGAATGTGGTCTTGATGCAACGGTGCCGGGGCATGCCTTGTTTGCGTGTTCTTTATAACAATTCTCACTGCTCTTTGCACAAGCAAAAGAGTGAAGTTTTATAATTGTTCCCATGATGGATTACACGATCAGTTAGAGTGAATCTGTATGCTGCACTCAGGTTTGGGCTAGGTGTGAGAGACTGCCCTAATTTACACCGGTTCCCTGAAGTTCTCAAGCATAGTGCGGTCACAATTTTGGTTTTGGCTTGCTTGTTTTTAGAGAAGTCATACTTTCTTCAGAGAGGCTCTGTCCAGGATTTCCTGAGATTTTTGTTTGTCACCAATCCGTGTTTAAGCTCGGTGTTCCCAGGGCTCCTGAGTGGAGAAGCTCAACAGGGAAGGACCAGCACCTGGCAGCCTGGCCGCTGAAGCAGACCACAAGAAATACAGAGTCACAGAATTCTCTAGGTTGGAAGGGACCTTTCAGATCATCATGGTCCAACCATCAACTTAACACAGACAAAAACCATCACTAAATCATGTCCCTAAGGACTACATCTAGCAGTCTTTTAAACACCTCCAGGGATAATGCTACTTGCACAGCCAGCGGGAGTGACCATTAAGTTAAAATCCACAGGATGTATTATTTTGTGAGATATTTAAGTGATGTGGTAGCACGTAACATAACAGTCGCATGGGGCTGGAGGAAATTACGGTTGGGGCAATGCTGCTCATTAATCTGATGAGGAACCCTGGTCCAAGGTTCCTAGAATGTAGGACTTCTGAGATGTACAAATAGCACTCCCATTTCTTGGTTGCTTTTGCGAGTGATGCACAGCAGTGCCGTGGGTGACTCAGTAGGAGGCAGCTCGAGCAGAGGGATGTTATAAACTTGACTAAACTGGGACTGTTTAGTTTGAGGGAGAGGAGGCTGAGGGGAGACCTCATCACTCTCTACAACTACTTGAAAGGACACTGTAGAGAGGTTGGTGCTGGTCTCTTCTCACAGGTAATTATGACAGAACGAGAGGGAATGGCTTCAAGCTCCAACAGGGTAGGTTTAGACTGAACAGTAGGAAAGAATTTTTCACAGAAAGAGTGGTCGGGCATTGGAATGGGCTGCCCGGGGAGGTGGTTGGGTCACCATCCCTGGATGTGTTTAAGAGCTGTTTAGATGTGGTGTTGGGGGATACGGTGTAGGGGAGAACTTTGTGGAGTGGGGTAGATGGTTGGACTCGATGATCCCAAGGGTCTCTTCCAACCTAGACGATTCCATGATCCTATGATTCTATGATTGACATCTAATCCAATAAAGGTGCATATTAAAAGTAGCTGCAGGTCCTACTCTGAACCTGTGACTCCCCCTCAGTTCTAGGCTTTGAAACAGTATTTGTCTGTTTGCCGATCTCCTGTGGATTTGCAAAACCCAACATCAGGAATAGAGCCCGTTAGGCAAACAGGTTCAAACGCGGACAGAAGCCCCATTAGATAAACGGGTGAGCAAGCGTTGTTTTCTTGAATCTTTGATTAGCTATTGGGTTAAATATTACTTTCAGTAGGGAAAAGCAAAATATTTTTATCCAAAAATTTACAGATTTCATTCAAAAACACACAAATTTTAAAATGACACATGGGTAAATTAACAGCATCTCTGTATTTAGAAACTACTGCACGTCTCAGTCTCTTATAAACACTTTCAGGCAAAATCAAACTGCGTCCTGCGCTGTCTTCCTCTCTGGACAAAAAGCCACATTCCGGTTCAGACACCCTCCTGTTTCGGGCTTGTATTCTGAAGCATCCTCCATGGCTGCAGTCTCATTGAATCAAAAGGCATTTTCATTAAATGCTGAGTGCTGTGCAGCTCCTCTTTCCTTGCAGTTCAGAGCAGTTTCTGTCCTAGTTTTGACGAGCATCCTATTCTCAGAAGACGTGGTGGGACAGTTGCTGGGTCCGGTGGGTTCCTTGGGCCTGTGACCGCAGGGCAAGTTTCGGGCTCTTGGTCGAAGCTCCCTGCCGTGCCTTGGCTCGTGGACCGCTCTGCCCACTCCTGGAATGCGCAGCTCTTCCTAAAAAGCATTTGAATTTCTCGTATCCACTGTTCTGCAGTAGTATCCCTCCTGTTCCTTGGTAATGTCTTTATAATTGCAAAGCTGGATTAAAATGTGTCAGTCCAGCCTGGCACCTTTCTCTGAAAGGATCATAGAAAAATAAGCTATAGTTTAAAAAAAGAAAAGAAGTTAGTATTCATTCTTAAATGTATTTAGAGTTGGATTCCCAAAGAACTAAGGTCTACTCGGGAGCCACCAAGCTGGTGAGGAGTCTAGAGAACAAGTCATACGAGGAGAAGTTGAGGGAACTGGACATGTTTAGTTTGGAGAAGAGGAGGCTGCGGGGAGACCTCATTGCCCTCTACAACTCCCTGAAAGGAGGTTGTAGAGAGGTGAGGGTTGGTCTCTTCTCCCGAGGGAATAAGGACAGGACCAGAGGACATGGTCTAAAGTTGCGGCAGGGGGGGGTTAGATTAGATATTAGGAAGAATTACTTTACTGAGAGGGTGGTCCGGCACTGGAACAGCCTGCCCAGGGAGGTGGTGGAGTCACCAGCCCTGGAGGTATTTAAGAAAGGTGTAGACATGGCTCTTCAGGGCATGCTCTAGTGCCCAAGAGTGTTGGGTGTGGTGATTGTTGTGGTGATGGAGTGTTGGTTTTTTCGTTTCGGTGTTGTGGTGGGGTTTTTTTGGTGGGGTTTTTTTTGTTCTTTGGTTGGACTCAATGATCTCAAGGTCCCTTCCGACCATGAAGATTCTGTGATTCTGTAATAAGTCATCATGCTAACTTTCAGTTTCACAGATGTCTGCGCTGCCATTCGGAAGGGTCTTCCCAGCCCCAGTCATGTGTCCCCTCTACTTCCTTTCTGCTGGCACTTGCCCTTGGGTGACTTCATGTGCAGTCACACAGGAAAGCTGTGCAGGGTGGTTTTGATTTTGGTTTGTTGGGGTTTTTGATTGTTTTTTGTTTTTTTTTTAATTAGTTGCCTAAGTGGCTGTAGGAAAGCAACAAGCAGCTGGAGGCGAGGGACAAGAGTAGGTCTTTGTGACAGAGGGGATTAGCTGGGGCTGAATCTCTTGTGAAAACAACACAGAAAACTCTCTCCGCTGTCTTACGCTCGGGATGTCCCGTGTAGCGTTACTTCTGTGTCAGGTCAAGCGCGAAAATCTGTCCCGTGAGCTGGGTGTGCGGATCCTGTGCCAAGTCGTGTTGATCTGAATGCGGTTCTTTGTTGGGGCCAGGCCTCCGGACGGGGAGCCGCTCGCCGGAGCACGGCCAAAGGCGCGTGCGGGACTTCAGGCACCCAGCGGTCTCATTAAAGCCGATGGGACCACTTCAGGGGCTTAAAGTTTGGTATGTGCCTAAGACTTTGCAGGATCAGGGCCGAACGCTATGAACTCTTCAGGGTGTTTTCAGTCTATGTTCCACGAAGCCCTTCACATGCTCCTGGGTGCTGTAAAATGACAAGTAGTGAGAAGGCAGGTCCTTTTCCTGGCAGAAAAGGACCTGGGGGTGTTGGTCGACTGTCGGCTGAACATGAGCCAGCAGTGTGCCCAGGTGGCCAAGAAGGCCAATGGTACCCTGGTCTGTAT
>VXAK01019447.1:31362-45886 GCA_013399435.1 Arenaria interpres | reverse complement strand
CCGCCCGCCGCTTTGCCTTCCCGCCAGGACCTGACCTCGGCCCTCACCAAGAAGATCACCCTGAAAACGCCGCTGGTCTCCTCCCCCATGGACACGGTCACCGAGGCCGGCATGGCCATCGCCATGGCGGTGAGTGCGGCCCGGCGGGGCGGGCACGGCCAGAGGGCGGGATCCCCCTCTGCCGCCCCCACCGGGNGGGGGGTGGAGATGCCGTGTGAGGCCCAGGCCTGGCTGCTGCCGGGTCACCCCAACGCTCCAGAAACATCCCCGCCCCGTGGGGGGAAAGATGTGCCTCATGCTTCCCCCTGGCACCCCCTGAGGCAGTGGAACGGGAGCCGGGACCCCCCGCCCCTCCCGGGGGTGGCCGTGGTGGCCCGGCTCTCCGTGCCCACCCAGTGGTGGGGTCTGCCCGGTGAAGGGCCGGGGATGGGGTTGCAGCAACTTACAGCCGCCTTTTTGTGTTACCAGCTGACGGGGGGAATTGGGTTCATCCATCACAACTGCACCCCGGAGTTCCAGGCCAACGAAGTGCGGAAGGTGAAGGTGAGCGGCTGGAACCAACCGTGGTCCCGGGGCAGAGGTGGGCGGTGGGGTTTGGCCCGCTGTGAGAGGAGACTGTCAGATTTTGGTGTTTTGGAGGGGTGGTGCTGCCATGGTTTGGCTCTCCTGTGTTAGGCGCTGCCCCGCGCCCAGCCTGGGGTCTGAGAACTGCCAGGCCTCCTGGGGTGGAACCGTTCCCCACAATTTCAGGAAGGAGCTTAGCCTGGGAACTCTTGGGGATCTAGCGCTCCTTGGGTGAGCCGTGGTGCTGGTTTGGGAATCACCCTATGGGTGAGCACATGGCCAGGTGGGGTGGTTACAGACCTTTGTGGGCAGCTGCAGCAACCAACAGGCATGTGTCCGGCTTCTGCCTGCTCCGGTGGTGCTGCTTGGCCTGGCTGCTGAATCTGCTTCTTTTCAGAAATATGAGCAAGGATTCATCACAGACCCCGTGGTGCTGAGCCCCAACGACCGAGTGCGAGATGTGTTCGAAGCAAAAGCTCGTCACGGATTCTGTGGGATTCCCATCACGGACAATGGGAAGATGGGGGGCAAGCTGGTTGGGATAATTTCATCTCGAGATATCGATTTCCTGAAAGAGTCAGAGCACGACTTGCCCCTCGGCGAGGTGAGGAGGACTTGTGAGTGCTGATGGATGTGAGCGTTGCGTTAGGAAGCGGAGTGGCTTGTCATAAGGAGAAGGGGTGAGTGCGTGGCTGCGAGGACGCTGTGCCAGCAGGAGGGAGCAGCTCCACGTTAGCTCTGCGCATCCGTCTTTAACTGTATTTCCAGGAGGGAGTGTCTCATTCATTTACGCTCTCTGCGAGTCCTGCAGCGCAGATGCAGGAGGGTGGCCCTGCAGTTAGCGTTCGCCTGACTCCTCCTGCGGGGTTACCTTTCAGTGTTGTGGAAGCCATCCTCTGCAGCTGGTGCTCTCCCCTGCTTCGGTCATTAATTCCTGCTGTTTCCTGGCTGCTGCTGTGGTGCCACGTAGGGCGCTGGCACTGGCCAGGGCTGTAGCAGCTGCGCTGTGCCCAGCAGGCCCTCCGAGTGAGTCTTCCTTTTCTGGGCTGCCTTTCCCCCATGTGCCTCATCTAGGCTGCTTGCTCTTTAAAACAACCCCCTGAACTTGGAGGCTGGCAGTTCCGCCTTTATACTGCTGCACTCTCAAACTCCCCTCCGACAGGAGAACGTTCTCTGCGATGCCAATGCTGATTCCTGTTAGTTCTGGCGTTCCTGTTACTGGAGCTGTGTAACCGTAGATCTGTGGCCCTGTCAGGTTACACCACCGGTGCCTCTCGGCCAGGCTCTGCTCTTGACTCAACGCCTATTTTTAGCTCTTGCTGACCAAACCTGGTATCACATGCTCATCTCTGTTTGGTTTGAAATTGCCTATAAATACCTGTAACAAGAATCTTAAACCAGGAGTAGGTTATCAAAGTGCACGTGGCCCTTTGAAGCGATGCTGGCCCATTCAGAGGAGCCAGATAAGAATCTCCTCTCATCGTTTACGTGGATCATTCAGCGAAGCGGGAAGCTTGCTGCTGTTAGCATTTGGTGCTTCTCCCAGGCAAGGCTGAGAAGATTAATATCTCCTAGACCTCTCCCCACTTTGCCATCCAGCAGTCATCTTGCTGAGCTGTTCATTGCCATCCAGCTAAACGCACAGGTCTCCTGTAGCTTGGGAAGCTCATGGATCCCACAGGCTTAGGGAGTGTGTTGGGATATGTCTCTCATTCCTCAGGCTTTTCCTGAGATGCGGGTTCTGTCACAGACAGGATTTTGGGTGGATCCAGACAGGATCCTCTTTCCTGAAGCAAAATGTCTCTTCTTATGGTATAAATAACTAAAACATTCCCTCTTTTCTTTGCTGTGTGCAACTAATCTATCTTCCTTGAGGGATAGAGAGTGTTCCCTTTTAGCTTTTCCTGGCCTTCTTGATGTAACCTTTAATGAAAACATCCCACGCCAGGTTTGTAATCGCAGAATGCTGCGGCTGGGGAGGGACCTCGAGGTCCCTTGTCAAACTATCCACTTGAGGCATGCTCAGCTGGAGCAGGTTGTGTGGGGCTGTGTCTGCCTCTCCAAGGATGGAGACTTCACTGCCTCACTGGGCTGCTCTTCCAGCATTTGACTGCTGTCATGGTGAAAGCTTTTTTCTGCATACCACGTCAGATGTTCCCGTGTTCCAGCTTGTGTCCATTGCCCCTTGCCTTTCCACAGTGTTTTGGTGCTTGTTTCTCAGAGCGATGGTGGGTGAGCGTGTTTGTTTGGACTGAAGTGACTCCTTTGCCCCGTTGACCTTGCCAGCAGCAGTGGTGGGTTATTCTGGGCAGAGCCCTTCCAGAGCCTGTGTGCTGGGGATCACTGCCCGAAAACAAGCTTGGGGGTAGCGTTTCTGCCAAAACAGCATGGGACTCTGGAGGTGTCTCCAGCCCTTATTTGCCCATGGTCTATTAAAGGGGAGAGCTGTTTGGGTGACATCCCAAACAAGGGTCATCTGAGAGTCATTCCTTGCTTCTAGGTGCTCTTTCTCGGCCTGCTGATGCCCTCTGCCATCTCTTCTTTTCACTACACCGATGGGTTTGGGGGCCGATGGCCGCTGCTTGCACAGGGACAGCCCATTGGATGCTGTTCCTGTGTGTTTCTGCAGGCCTGTTGCTGTGCTGTGGGTTCCTTTGTCTGTGGAGCACTCCCATATGGCTGCTGTGGAGCATTTCACGTGGGCAGAGGGGTTTGATATTTCCAGATCAGTGCGAAGGAGTTCTTGTGACTTCTTATCTTCTCCCTCCCACTAGATTATGACAAAGCGGGAGGATCTTGTTGTGGCCCCGGCTGGCGTAATGTTGAAAGAAGCGAATGAAATCCTGCAAAGGAGTAAAAAAGGTACCTGTGAACGTCTGCGATGCGAGGGAGAGCTGTGGAAGTGCTGGGCTGGGAGCAGCAGTGGGCGAAAGTGGGCACGCGTCCGTGCGTGGGTGGAACATGGAAGGGCTACGTTCCAGCACGAGGAGAGGACAGTGAGGAGAGAGTGCCCGTAGCCCTCTGCCAGGGTACAGAGGTCACATGTGTTCATCTCAAATCCGTTTGAAGTTGAGAGATTCTTGGCAGCCCAGGAGCTGAAGAGCTGCCTGGCTGTCCAGCCACACGTCTTCAATTTTCTGTCCTGGCCTTCACATTTTGGCACCCAGTTCAGCTCTGTCAGGGTTTGGTAGTTTGACTTTTAACACAGTGTCATGGATCTAATTATTAATTAAAAGAGATGCACTTTTTCTACGCATGGGGATACTGAGTCCTTTTCCAGCCCTGCAAACTCGTTGCTCTGTTTCTAGAGCCAGGGCTGCTGGCATCTGTGGCCAAGCAGTATTTGGTAACGCACCTCTTTGAGTCTCCACCTTGTACCAGTTGCCGCCTGCCTGATGCTGCTGCTCTGCCCCGCTGCTCCGGTCTCCCCTTTGTCTCCTGCAGGAATCTCCAGTGATCTTCTTTCTCTTTGTTTCAAGGCAAGCTGCCAATCGTTAATGAAGATGACGAGCTGGTGGCTATAATTGCCCGCACCGATCTCAAGAAGAACAGGGACTACCCCCTGGCTTCTAAGGATTCTAAGAAGCAGCTGCTCTGTGGTGCTGCGATCGGGACCCACGAAGATGACAAGTACCGGCTGGACCTCCTGGTGCAGGCCGGCGTGGATGCGGTAGTGCTGGTGAGCCACCCACGGGCATCGACTGGGTGTTGGGTGGGTTGAGGGTCTGGTTTGGATGAACCCCTCTGGCAGTGGGGCAGCAGCATGGCACTTACTGTCTTCCGTACAGGCCCTTTTTTGTTATAGTGTGACAATTTGCTGACCCCTCAGTCTCATTCAGGTTGGAGTCCTCAAATAAGAGGGATTCCTCTTGCCTGGGAACTTACCCAGCCTTGACTGGGTTTGTAGCGTCAAAGCCCTGAAGGCTGAGAAGAGAAACGCTCTCAGTTAATACCGAGTCTTCTACAGATGCTTCTTGCTGCCATCCTCTCTGATGTTCTGTACTAGTTTTGAATATTTGGCTTCTCACAGTTTTCCTTCGACTGTTGGGTGTTTGTTGCCATGTTATTCCCTTAACTGCCTGGTGTTGAGGAGCGCTCGGCCGAGGGCTGCTCTGCTCCTCTCCCCTTCTGGCCCGAGCTTTCAGCCATGGCAGCCACTGCCTGTGTGTGAGCGCATTGATTTCTCATCGATCCTTCGCTTGCGAGTCTGCCACGCTCCCAGGGCGTGACTGAGCAGCATCACAGCTGGAAATGTTTAAGTCACGGCAAGCTGGCCGGGTCACGGGGGCTGGCAGGGCCCGAGCCCTCAGTGGCTGACATCTGGTATTTCAGCTGCGCGGCAGGGAGAGGTGCATCCCCCCTCAGCCCTTCCGGGTGTCACCAGGAAGGTTCAGTGTTTCACCTGTAGTTCAAGACAGGGCTGATGGTGTCCTGGTGGTTCTTACCCGCAGCCAGATGTGCTGCTTGTTGCCTTCTGTTGAAGCCACAGGATTTAAGTGCGAAGTCTTTACAATAAGCTGCCTTGCACAGGCATGTTACTTTCTTGGCGGCAGCTTCTCCTCTGGGTCTGTGCTCAGTTTGGGGTCTCACGTTGCCCACGCAGCGAGCTTAGCAGAGACCCCAGAGCAGAGTGAAGATCTGAAGCTTTTCTGAAGCTCTATTCATAATCTTTTGCAGAAATTCTGGTTGAAATCTGTTTTCTTTCTGTTGCAGGATTCCTCTCAGGGGAACTCCATCTTCCAGATCAATATGATAAAATACATTAAGGAGAAATATCCCAACCTACAAGTTATTGGAGGAAACGGTAGGCATGCGCTGAAGACTGTTCTTGTCTTTAAAATATGTTTGTTGCTTAGACATAGAGGGAGCTGCAGGGACGTGGATGAAATGATCCTCTTGGTAAATGTCTGTGAACTTGAAATGGTTCCCTCTGGCTTGTGGGGCAGAGTGAGACCACTCTGCAGATGCAGGGCAGTACCCTGCTCCCCTCACAGCTGCAGATGTTTTGAAACCTTTGTTCTGCAGCACGGTGAGCTACAGTCCTCTGTAGCCCGTTACACATTAGCCTCTTTTACACACCAGTTAAACATTTTGGATAATAATAAAGAATATTGCTTAATGGGGAAATCTAGTGGAAATTTTCCCTGCCTCTTGACAGCAGAGTTCAGCAGTCCTTGTCTTAACCTGACTGGTGTGTTGCTGGTGCTGCTCTTAGTCTCTGCTCTGCCCTTGCTACCTGGTGTGACCCAAAGAGCGCCTGGCACCATGCGGTGACCTCTGCTACCTCAGCCTTTGGCTGTAAGAGTGACACAGAGTAGCCTAAAGGACCGGTGTCATCTCATGCACTGGGGACAGGAGCTAACTGCCTGGCAGCAGTGGAGAGCCAGGCCTGGCTCAGACGCTGGTGTACGGCTGCTGCCCTGGGTAGGGGATGTTGGCAGCCACAGGGGGAAGGACCAGGGCAATGTGGCGTGCAATTCTGCTTGTCTCTCTTCAAATCAGTTTCTGCTCCCCACAGTTGTGACCGCTGCTCAGGCCAAGAACCTCATTGACGCAGGGGTCGATGCCCTCAGAGTCGGGATGGGCAGTGGCTCCATCTGCATCACACAGGAAGGTGAGAGAGATCAGCCGTCTCCTAAATAAGCTGAAGACATCTGTTGAGTAGAGATTCCCTGCTGAAAAGCAGTGTAGCCGGGATGGACTTCTCCCGTTACGAGGGCAGTGTCTAACAAACAGCAAGCCGAATTTCACCCCTTTTGTCCAGGACATCCCCATTACCTGGGTCAGACCTTTGGGGTGGCAGCAGCAGCAAAGACGTTCCCCAGTACTGACCGAGGCTGAGCAGAGCAGCTGTGGCTGGCGTGGCTTTGCCCGAGAGGAGCCGCTGGCTCGGTGTGGGATGGGGCTGGCGGGCAGCTCTGCAGGGAGAGGGGCTGACCGGATCCCCAGCGCTGGCGGGTGACGTGCACTGGGCTGTCTGCGCTCCCCTTCCCCCTGGCAGCGGTGTGCGTGGTGCTTGAGAATGGGTCTGCTGGGCTCGATGCCTTTCTGCGATCTCCAGGCCGAAATGGGATTTCTGGCCGTTGTCTCTGCAGTCAGTTGGAGCTTCTGTGGGGCAGAGGCCGTGTCACCCTTAGCTAAAAGGCAAAGAGGGGTGTCCCCAGGGCCTGCCTTGGGGACAGGCTCAATCCTCGTGTTCTGGACCCGGCAGGTGAGGTGCAGAGCGGTGGTGCAAGGCGCTGCAGCCCACGAACACAGACCCTCTCTGCTTTGCTCCTTGGTCCTTGCCCTGGGAGGCAGCAAGAGGGTGGCTGATGGCCAAGGGTGCTGCGTTAGCTCTGCCAATTCCAATGGGAAGCCTTGGAGCAGCCCTGGGCCTAGGCTGTGCTCCTGCTTTGCCTGCCGTGGGAGCGCTGGCTGCAGGGGTTTCCCAATCAGGGCAGTCTCTGTCGGGTGACCTTTTTAAGGACACTGCGATGTCCTTGGGCTGACGCTTCCGTAGCCGGAGCAGAACCAGGACGCACGTGTCCTCCTCTGGCTCTGAGGCAGAGGACCTGCTGAGGCACGCTCTGTTCCGCAGCGTGGTGAATATCTCCAGAGGGTGCCTCTCCCAGCTGCGGCGGGAGGTGGGGTTGGGTGCTGGTTCTGGGGAAGGAAGAGAGCAGAGGTAGAATGTGGTGCTTCACAGGAGATGTGGTTGCAAAACTCTTCCCCAGGTTTTGGCCCTCTGAGGGCAAGAACTCTGGCTTTTGGGGTTAGTGGGGGGGTCACCTCTCTGGATGGCTGCTGGGGCAGGGCCAGCATGCGCTGTGCACAGTCAGGCCTGGCTGGCTTGGATCTGCCCTCTGGCTTGGCTCGGGCTAGGAAGGGTTTGCAAGGTCAGCTCTGTCCCACACCGTACGCTCTGCCTAGTGGCAGGTCACTGCTGGGGTCCTTTGTTCTGCTGCTGTTCTTCTGTCTCTAAAATGTGTGTGTTTGTTTTTGTTTAGCTGCTCCAAAGATCCCTCCAGACCTAAAGTCCCACAGCCCCAAATGCCCTTCTACTGTCACGGGCACCTATAGTAAGTCACTTGCCCTGTTCCCAACCCTAATTATGTGTCTTGAAGCAGGACCCTGATTTGGCTGCACATGGCCCTACTGCTTGTTTGAGAGTAATTTAGCTGTAGATGCACTTGGGGTTTTGTGGCTTTGGATACTGGTTTTGAATCTGAAATGGAAGCTGAGAAGCCTTTCTGAATTCCTAAAGCAGGGTCTGAATTGTCAAAGCTGAGGGCACTCAGACTTGTCCACCCTCCACTCCAAAATCCAGTTCAGGAGCCTGACTTGAGCTTTCCAGCTGCACCTCCCAGATCTCCAGCTGGGCACATCCCTGCTGATCCAGTGCTGGGAAGTGATCCCTGAGCAGTCTCCTCGATCCTGCTCTAAATCTGGCCTCAGTTGTGGGGAAGCGGTGCCCTGGCCAAGCTTCACTTGGAGCTAGCTCCCCTGGGGTTAGAGGGACTTAACTGCGTATGGCCACCTTGGCAGCTGCATACCAGAACCACGTCTTTCCCCACTGACCCCTGATCCTCCTGTGGAGAGAAAGGGCTCTTCCTCTGCCCAGCGCAGGCTGCAGCTTTGTCTGCTCTGTACTGCTGTGGTGCTGCCCGATCACGCAGCCACCTGAGGCAAGCCTTGGGTTTTGCCCTTTCTCCCTGGTTTTGATGGACCTCAAAGGGTAAGAGGTTTCTGTTGAAGATCCTGGAAGGTTTTCTCTAGCAACTGATCTCCTAGGGCCACCCTTTGCAGATAGACTAAAAAAGATAAACCCTCACCCTGACCACTCGGCGTGTGTGCGCTCTGAACCCTGCTTTGGAAGCCTGTGCTCTGAAGCTGTGGCGCTGGGCACTGGGATGCTCCCAGGGGCCCTGAGCCAAGCTGTTTCTTAAAGGGCTGGTCTCTGTGGCCACTGTTTTGAGGTTTCTGCACTGTCTATGGCACAATCCTGCAGATACCGGGCTCTGGACCTTCAAAATCAGGTGCTTCTCTCCACAGAGCTCTCCTTGCAGTGTTTTGCAGCCACGACGTGGCCTTTAGCAGTGCAGTACCGAGCGAGACCCTCTCTTTAAGACTAACAGCATTCATGTTCTAGCTGGCAGACTCTCCCTGGCTGGCTGAGCCCTAGCTTAACGTTGAGTTTTGTTCAATTAAAAAAACCAGTGCTTTCATGATTTCAGCCCGGAGTCTGGCTTCTCACTCCCTCAGCAGCTGCTGCTGAGCGCTGGGAGCGGAGCAGCGGCAGACTCCGGCCTCGGCAGACCTCTGCCAGGGACGTGCGCTGCCAGCGCTGCTGCCGGGCAGGATAAACCACCCCTGGAGTTCACGCTCTGAAGTACTAATCCTGCATGGCCGTAATCTTACCCGGTGTATCGGACTAACCGTGACTGGAGAAAAGGCTTCTAGTTAATCGTGGGGAAGGGGAGTACCCCCGAGAGCAGCTTGTCCCAGCCTACGTGCATGCCTGTGGCTGACAAATGTGTTACAAGACGTGCCCTGTGCTGGTTTTCCCCTCGCACCCCGGGAAGCCTCTAACTGCTAGCGACTGGGAAGAGCAGGTAAATCTAAAGCTAATAACTCCCTTCCCATGGGGCAGCTAAACTTGACTGAGTCCTTGCCATGTTGCAGGGCAGGAACCTAAATTATTTCCTGTAAGCCATCAAATCGTCCTGCCTCTTTTCCACTGCTGCATGTGTGTTTGTGTGTGTGTGTGTGCAGATGTGTATATATATATAAATAGATCTATACATATATATATATACCAGCTCTCTCCCAGCCAGCTGCCTTCCGCACAAGCAGCACATTGTGCAGCTGCTGGGTATACGGAGAAGGGGTCTGGCGCTGCTAGGAGGGAGCAAGCGGTGGGACATGGCTATGGGCTAGGGATGCTCTGGAGAGGGGCTTTTGGAATCTGCTCCACTTCCTTCCCAAGCTCCCCACAGGTCTCCTGCACCAGGATGAGCCGTGAGTCTCGGCTGATCCCAGGCATTTGGTCAAAGACCCCAGTCCCAAGGTCACCCACAGCTTTTTGGAGTCGAGGGCCGTGAGGATGTCCTAGCAGGCATCTCCTGGGCATCCACTTCTCTTGCAACTCGGCCTAGGGAAGGAGCATCCAGGGATCTGTACGTTCCCGAGTGCTGGAGCATGTGTGTGCTGGAAGCCTAAAGGGCCTGCTGGGGAGGGAAGGCTCTGCCGGGTGGGAGCTGACCCTTTCTCCGCTCTCTTCCCGCCTGCAGTGCTGGCGTGCGGCCGCCCCCAGGCCACGGCAGTCTACAAGGTGTCCGAATACGCAAGGAGATTCGGCGTCCCCGTGATTGCAGACGGAGGGATCCAGACGGTTGGGCACATCGCAAAGGCCCTTGCGCTTGGGGCTTCCACAGGTGAGCAGCGCGTGGGGTTGCCACATCGTGCATGTCCTAGGGTGTCTCCTGGAAAGGGTTTCTCCACGGCATTTGATTCTGGGCACAAGGGTGTATACCTGTAGGTGGCTGGAGGCATGGAGGGGCCCAGCTCGGTGCAGTGCCCAGGGACACTGAGGAGTTTTGCGGCCACAGCCTTCCTGCTGCTGACGTGCTGCTCTTGATGATCTCTTGTGCCAGTGATGATGGGCTCTCTCCTGGCTGCCACCACGGAGGCCCCAGGTGAATACTTCTTCTCGGATGGAATTAGGCTGAAGAAATACCGTGGCATGGGCTCCCTAGATGCCATGGACAAGAACTTAGGCAGCCAGAACCGGTATTTCAGGTAAGAGGTGGTGCTTTTGGGCAGCAGATCAAGCAGATAGAGATTCTGCTTCACAAACTTCTTTGATTTGTGCTCCCATGCAGTGAGACAGACAAAATCAAAGTGGCCCAGGGCGTCTCTGGTGCAGTGCAGGACAAGGGCTCTATCCACAAGTTCATTCCGTACCTGATTGCTGGGATCCAGCATTCCTGCCAGGATATTGGTGCCAAGAGCCTGACCCAAGTCCGGTGAGTGCTTCCCCTCACAGTGATGCCATTTGGGGTCTCTGGGCTAGCTGCATCCATGCTGTGGTGTGTTCTGCATGCTCTGACCTCGCTATAGTCCTCTTCCCTCATCTCCAGCGGCCACCGTGTCATAGATTCGCCAGCCCCAGGGCTGCAGAAGCTTGGTCTCTTGTGACATATTCGGCTGGCTGGGCTCAAAATGTGGGGGTTACCTCACTCTGCCTGGTTCTTAGGAGCACAGCAAAGACCATTCTGGAACCATTGTCCCTGCTCCCAGCTGCTCCAGCTGGAGCAGTGTCTTGCCTTGGACTCTGGCTGGCTTGTGACATGTGTCCTTCCCCCTCAGAGCCATGATGTATTCGGGAGAGCTGAAGTTTGAGAAGAGGACGACGTCTGCCCAGGTGGAAGGAGGGGTGCATGGTCTCCACTCGTAAGTGCTGCTGGCAGGACTCCTGTCTCCCTGGGGTGGGCACTGGGTTGCCACTGCTCAGTTGGGCTGAGCCCCAGCCTGTCTGTCCTGAGCCGCTGCTCCTCTTGCAGCCGGGCACAAGCGGGTGAACTGCTCGCTGCCAGCAAGTCGGGGCTCTTCCCACCATGGGCTGCCAGGTTGGAAGCCCTTCCTGACTGCGCCTTTGCTCCTTGCCCTGGGTGAGGCGGGTCAGTAAAAGGGCCCTCCGGTTTGCTGCTCCCCTCACAGGTATGAGAAGCGCCTCTTCTGAAGGGAGGTCCGTCTGTGTCTGTCATCGTGCCACTCAGCCCTACGCCACCCCGTGCGGGAGCTGCTCTTGCTGCAGAAGTGCCATTACCCTGTGGGCTGCCTGGAGCTCCCCATGTCCCTTGGCTGCTTCATCACCACCCGAGAGGGCCCACCCACCACCCAGGAGAAGGGGTGCTGGGCTGGCGCCTGGAGCCTTGCACACGTTGGCCGTGTTTTACAATAAAAGAGGAAAAGATGTGCAATTGGTGTCAGCCCGGAGCCCCTCTTCCTTCTGTACTGCCCTTGTTCTCCTTCCCTGGCTCTTCCTTTGCTTCCTGGCCCCAGAAGGGACACTTGGTGTTGGGGGGGGGCGGGGGGTAACGGGGAGGCGACAGCTCCTTGGGAGGGCTGAGTGAATAATGTAGTGTGGGGTGTAACAAAAAAACCACCACCACCTTCCTCAGAGCAGAAAAGTGGCTGCCGGGCAAGAGAGCAAATGGATTTTTGGGAGCTGCCCAGCCCAGCAGCAGCCGCTGCCAGGCTGTGCCTGTCCCAGCTGGAGCAACGACAACCATGTAGGTTCTTGTGTATGTTTGTGCACACCCACCCGGGCGCCCCTGGAAACGCTCTGCGCTGCAGCTGCCTGCACACACGGGGCCTTTGGAGCGGTACCTTCCCACGCCTGGGCCTCACCAATCCGCCTTTCTCCTCCCCTGCTGGTTCTTCCCCTAAAGGTCCCACCTTGTCCCCACAGCCCTGGGCACTCGTCCCCACGTCGCCCCAGCAGCTGCAGCCCCTTGTGCCTGCAACAGCAGGTGCCAAAGGTATTTTACATGTGTATCAGCCCCCTCCAACGCACCCAACTGTCACTCCTGCTGAAGAGCCCGTGTTTGTCATCAGCGGTTTGTGTCGCTAATACTGTTGACTAAAAAAAAATAATATATACATAAATAAATCACGCCATAGCTTGGCAATGTCAAATTAGCTTTACATGTAAGGCTAAAATCAGAGCCTCGAATTGCAACATAATCGTGTTAGTGGCAAACATTCATTAATACAGCTGGCTCATTAACAAAGCTAGCCCACAGGCTGCCTCAGGGCTGGGCACGTACCCCCTACCTTGGGCCTATGGAGGTGGCAGGAGGCTGCGATTAGGTACCCCCAGCCCCAGGGGTTGCCCCCACAACCATCAGCCAGTGCAAGGTGGGTGTGGGGACAGGACAGCGACCCTCTCTGTGTCCCCTGCTTGAGCTCTGAGCCTGCAGGGAGAGGGGGTGCAGCACCCTGGGACCGACCACAGCCCCAGGCTTTGCAAGGCACACAGGCGCTGGCGGGGTGACACAAAGCCCCAGGGGACAGCCCAGGGCTCACCAGCGCCAGCTGGGACACACCAGTTGCTGGTGCTGGCCATGCACAGGGAGCTGCTGGCCAGTGGCACCACGCACACTGCCCAGGGAGCTGTTGGGGGGCCGACCCACAGCCCCGCCGGCCTGGCCAGCTCCGTGGAGGGGTGAGAACACACCCCCCGTGGTGCATTACAGCCTCGCTCTGCTGCACATTAACCACCACGCAATTGCTTTGTATTTCCGATTTACATGTATTTTCCTTGTGGAGCTCCAGACGCGCCCGGGGGTTGTGCAGCCTCTGCCCACCAGCCTCTGCCCTGCCTTGGGGCGACGGCTTCTTGCTGCCAAGGCACCGGGCACCGCCTCGGCAGAACGGCAGAGCTGCGGCTGCGGTGCTGCCAGCAACACTCATGCCTCGTGCCATGCCCTGCAGCCCCCAGCCCCGGCTGGGCAACGAGGCCAAGAAGCCAGGGATTTTGGGGCAGAGCCAAGCCCCCGCATTTCACAGCACCCTCCTGTGCGCAGAGCCTGCCACCCAGCCACAGCTGGTCTCCACGGAGTCCAAAGCATTTCTCCACAGAGAGTGGTGACGCTCGGGGGCTTCAGGCAGGCAAGGGACGAGCCGGTCAGCCCGCAGCCTCGTCAGGCAGCATCTACATCCCCATGTAGGTGCCCCGTGGAGGGATGAGCCCAGCAGCTGCCAGGCGCTTTTCACTTGTCAGGAAGTTGAAGGTCGCACATGCATTTGGCTGTGAAATAGAACAGGGAGGGAGTGAAGCCCCGGTCCTCCAGCAGGAAATACAGCCCTCCCCACGGGTCACTAGACCCCCCTCCCTCCAGCCCATCCCCAGGCAGGCAGAGCCTCAGGGCGCACGGGGGGCTCCCAGTGCCACCACTTCCCCTTCACTGGGGTGCTGCCTGCGCACCCATCTCCTCACCGTGTCCTGCACCTCCACAGCAATCCCGCACTCCCGCAACTGCTTCAGCACGGTGGGGTGGAGCCGCTCCACCCTGTCTCCAGTGCCCAGCACCAGGATCTCTGCAACCAGCACACGACCGCAGGCAAGGGTGAGAGCAGGGCTACACTTGGGGCGCCTCGGCCCAGACCCGCCTTCCCTGCAGGGACCCACAGCTTCCACACAGCAACCCAAACGAGGGGGAAACATGCCCTGCTGTGTCCCTCCTGCCCCTCCAGCTGCTGCTGCAAAGCAAAGGGATGCCAGAGAGCTGCTCCTTCCCCCAAAACACCTGCAGGGTGGTGTGGCATAGGCTGGGCAGAGCTGTGCTGGCCCCCAGGGGCAGCAGGGCCCCAGCAGCCTGGCACAGCTCAGGAGCCAGCTCGGGCAGGCTGTGACAGTGCAGGGCCTCGGCCACCCCACGTACCTATTTGGGGCTCCAGCAGCCGGAACAGCGACAGACTCTCATTCGAGATGTCCCTGTAGGAGCCAACCTGCGGGGACACCGAGGGCAATGAGTGGGGCAGATCCCCCAACCCCGGGGTGGGGGTCCCTCTCCCGCCGCGGGTCACTCACGTTCCACTGGAGGATGGCGCGGGGCAGGATGGCGCAGGGCCCCACCACCAGGTCCCCGCTGATGGTGAAGCCGCGGCTGGTGTAGCCCTCGATGAACATGGTGTTGGGGGAGTCCGGCTGCAGCACGGTCACCCGTGTCCGCTGGTAGAGCTCGTCGTCCGCGGGCGTGAGGCGGTGAGACCGGCATGGCGCCCTGCGGGGACGGGGAAGCGGCTCGCACACCCCGTCTGCCAGCGGCTCGCCCCACGGCCAGCCCCACAGCCGCCCCGCAGCGGACCCACGGACACCCACCCCACAGCGAGACCTACGGCCGTCCCCACAACCACCCCCAGCAGCCTCACAGCGATTCCCCCGCGCGCCCCCGGCCACCGCCCCACAGGG
>VXAK01019447.1:275-17986 GCA_013399435.1 Arenaria interpres | reverse complement strand
CCGTCCCTACAGCTCCAGGTGCACCCCGCTGTAGGATTTATCCACTGTCCACTCGCCCGGGCCGGCCCCCGCGTAGCGCTCCATCTCCTGCTGGAACCGCAGCTGCCGGTGGCGGTTGGGGTCCACGTTGATCCAGTTGTTGGCGATCCACTTGGTGCCTTGGGTGACCAGGCAGCCCCCGTGCAGGGCGAAGTCGTCCAGCTCCCCCACCCAGCCTGACGATCCGAAAAAAAACCAAAACAAAAAAACCCCCAAAATAATAAAAATAGCCCTGTCAGGAGGTGGCGAGGAGTGCTGCGGCACAGCCGGGGCAGCACCAGCTCTCCTGCCCCCAGCGCCGGCTTGGATTTTAGCTCGGTGACATCTTACAGGAGTTGGCTGCTCCCGGCACCCCTCCATCTTGGTGCTACCCCAAACCCTAGGACCTACAAGGAGGTGTCCCCAAAGACACCTGCCAGGGCAGGGTCCCCAAGTGCAAAACGCTCGTTGCCTCCGCGTCTCCGCTCAGCGCAAGGGGCTCTCACATTCTGCATCATAGCTGCTGTTTTTCCTCAGCTCCTCCTCTGGTGCTCCTCTTTCCTGGAGAGGGTCCAGAGGAGGCCACGGAGATGATCAGAAGGCTGGGGCACCTCTTATATGAAGACAGGCTGAGAGAGTTGGGGTTGTTCAGCCTGGAGAAGAGATAGCTCCAGGGAGACCCTATAGCAGCCTTCCAGCATTTAAAGGGGTCCTACAAGAAAGCTGGAGAGGGACTTTTTACAACACCATGTAACGATAAGACAAGGGGTAATGGCATCAAACTGGAAGGGGGTAGATTTAGATTGGATATCAGGAAGAAATTCTTCACTGTGAGGGTGGTGAGGCACTGGAACAGGTTGCCCAGAGAAACTGTGGCTGCCCCATCCCTGGAGGTGTTCAAGGCCAGGCTGGATGGGGCTTTGAGCAATCAGGTGTATGGGAGGTGTCCCTGCCCAGGGCAGGGGGGTTGGAACTTGACGATCTTTAAGGTCCCTTCCAACCTAAACCATTCTACAATTCTCCAAAGAGGAGGCTGGCATGTGGAAGATGAGTGCTGCTGCTAGAAGGCCCATGGAAGTCAGAGGCTCACGGCCATATTAGAGGTTGCATTTCAGCCGTCCCAAGTGACCCTCTCTTTACAGAGGTACCACGTTTTTTCTGTAGCAGACTTGCATCGGCAGCCGCCTTCCATTTAGGAACAATTTGCTCATAAAAACACAACAGGGCTCTTACAGGAGAGTGATCGTCTTGATATTATCATCCAACAAGCCAAATGCTGGTCTTTCGACCTCCTCTGTGGATTTTCTAGAGATGGAAACATGAGCTGCTCCCAGGGGAGCTGGGATGCCATAGTGCTTTCTCCTACCACTGCTCAAAATCTGCCATCGAAACACTCTGGAGTCATACTCACCAGCAGCCTGGAAGATTCATGTCAATCCCCCAGCCTGGCTGTCAGGGCAAACCGCGCTGCGCTTCATGAGAAAAACAGCCCCAAGGACACATCTCATCACGCTGCGGCTGAGCCATAAAGCAGGATTCAGCCCCAAGCACGGCAGAGCCTGGCGCGGGGCGGGTCATGCCTCCCTGTGCTGCAGAGCCGATGGCCGTGCCTTTGTCTGCCTCCCCTCCCCACCGCTTTGGGCAACACCACATCAGTGAAACATTTTCAATGGCAGACCAAGTTCCAGCAGGAGTTTCAGCTCGCACAGTGGGATGGGAGGCAGCTGGCGATGGCTAGTGCAGCCAAGGTCTTTGTTTGCTAGCTACTCCTGTCCCCCAAAGGCATCAGGAGCCACTGACCTACTGCCTGTAAACAAAGGCCTTTCAGAGTCAGGAAGCTCCTACCCAGCTGGTGACAAGTAGACCCTACAGTTCCCACTAGCAGGCAGCTACCACCCTTTGGCTCTCTTCTGAGCACCCAGCCACCACAAGAAGACAACGGCTGTCACCTCCTGCAGTCCTACCCCTCCCGAGAGCCGAGCCTTGAAACAGGACCGTACCTTCTCCGTCTGACAGGTAGTTGTACCAGAAGACAGCGGTGCCTTGCTGAGGTTTCACTCGCAAATTGCCCTTGTCGCAGTTTTTCCGAGTATCTCGCAGGTCAACGTCATTCTGGATCAAAGACTGGCACAAAGAAACCACAGAGAAGGTGTCGCAAATGGGGCTGGAACGAAGCGCACGCACTGGGCCGCCTCTGCTGCCAGCCGTCACCCTGCCCTTTGCCTGAACGCCCCACAGGGACAGCTCAAGGCTGACGCTGGGCAGGGCAGGCCTTTCACAACCCACCCGGAGCAGCCAGTTTCAGCTCCCCCCTGGAGGCCCGTGACCTGGTTGTGAGCAGCCGCCCATTCCTTAACGCATTGCACGACAGGAGCACAACGTACCTGCTGCCAAGACTTAGTCTGAGGAAACCCGCCCAGAGAGAAGCGAGCAGGACCCGTGTTATGGCAGCAAGGCCAGCAGACCGCTCCTCACGCCTCCGAGTGGGGAGAGGTGCAGCTGTGAAACCCCTGCGCCTCTTCCCTTGGCCTCAGAGGGACATAGCTTCCCCATGTTCTAGCTCTGAAGGCTAATGTCCACCAACCTCACACACCAGACCCCTTCTGCAGCCACAGCGAATAAAGACATTCAAAGAGGGACTCAAAATCCCCAGGGTAACATGTAGGCGAGATTCATTTACCATCTCTTCATACGTTCTGTTGTCAGCTATAGGAAAGACCGTTTCGCCACCTCCAGTCACATTGTTCAGGTAGAACAGCACTGTCACGTACCTGCAAGACAGAGTGGCTGTCAGGGGACACAACTGGAACAGAAGGGGACACACAGGGAGCTGTCCATACCCTCCACCATACATATAGCGGTTCCTTCAAGACATCACAAGATACGCGATTTACACCATCAGCTTTTCTCCAAGCACAAGACCAGGAAGGACAATAAAGAAAATCCCCTCCCGCAGCTGTTGAGGGTGCGTTTCTAGCCTCTGGTGGGGGTGGTTCAACAGCTCTGCAGAACCACTCTGCCCTTCTTGCATGGACCCACAGGATTCATCCATCTCCCCCTTCAAACCCCCTCATGCCAGCAATCTCCAGAGCTGGTTTGCGAGCCCACAACCTGAGCATCGAGCCCCGTGCGAGGTGAAGTGAAACATCTCTCCACACCTCTTCTCTAGCGCGTTCCAGGTTGTACCAAGGCAGGCCTTACCGGCAGGAGGTCTCAAAGGGAGCACTTTCATTGGCGACCAGCTTGGTGTGGCTGCAGGCAGTCTCAGGGAAGACGGGGCCACTGTCCATGTGGGCATGGTAGTGCCCTCCCTGGTCGTACCGCACAACCTGGAGGGGCTCGCTGTGCTCCACGATCTCGGGGGGCAAGCGAGTCAGGCGCATTACCCTGCGGAAGAGGAGAGCAGAGCAGGTGAGGGGAAAGCACCATCACCCCGGTCAGCCGCTACTCCCACGCGCCAACTAAATCCAGAGAAAGACAACCCCCTTCCCCAACAGACCGGAGAGACGCGTGGGCTGCAGCAAGCATATCAAGAGATAACTAGGTCCTTACAGATCCGTTGGACCATCAGCAGTGGCTCAGAAAGTCCTTGTCAAGGTTAACAAAAAAAAAGAAACATAAACGATGTCTGCATCTCCAGCAGGACTGTGCTCAGGAAGACTTTGCTTGCTCAGCAAGATCCCTTCTGTGTGTGTCCCTGGAGCCTTCACGTGCCATCTCATCGCTTCTCTGGACTCCTGCACACCATCTACAGAGCTCGGGGACAGTTCAGGGCCCCTGCTGAGAGTGAACGAGAGACTAGCTCTAGGAATATTCTTGTCACCTAACTCACCTTTCCCTGTTGCCTTTTCAGCAGCCTCCCCCCAGGGCAGAGGGGCACAGGAAGTGATCAAGGAGACCGGAGCCCTCCTGCTCTGGGATTTTTCCGCTGCTACATCTGAGATCATCCCCAAGGCAAGCAGGTACCTCTTGAGACCTGCCAAAGAACACTCAGAGCTCTGAGAATGTGGACCGGTGAAGCCCTCCAGGCAGGCGCGAGGGGAACACGGCCCCCAGACAGGACAGCAAAGCTCCCCCCAGGCACCACATGGTCCCAGGGAGGATTGTTAACAGCCTCCTTCAGCGTTACATCTTCATGTCCTCGTAACAGTGGCCAACTGAAGAGCGTGAAAGCAGTATGCCGATGCCTGTGTGTGCTGGCTAGCTGGCACGGAGAAAGTGGCAGCCAGAGTCTGCTCTAATCAAGGCAATATGTGACCCCATTCTCCCACTGGAATGCACCGAAGGAGCGGCCAACAGCCATTTTCAAGCCTGAGGATAGATTTTACCCACCCATGTCCTGGGCGAGGACCAGCACCACAAGAACAAGAAAATCTCCAGCCAATTATCCGAAACTCACCACAGCTAAATGATTTGGTCTACGTGCTGGGTTTCCACGCTCCCCAGTACCAAATCTGAGATAAAGGGAAAGGTAAGAGGTTCTCCCATCTGCCGTGAGCTGCCCTGCGATACATGGGCTCAGAGCATTAAAGTAACTCGGCTTACTTGAGATGAAGTCGTGCTTGTTAAAAAGTCAGCTCTGAACAGCTAAGACAGATTTCAGTGAAATGCATGAGTAACTAAAGCAAATGACAGTAACTACTGGCACCCAGACAGCATTGGAAATGGGCAGTTTCTCCCAGTAAGCTCATTTACTAATTAGAATGAATTATTTCATATAATGCCAAGTCTTCTTGGTTTTATAAGGCTGTTCCCAAAAGTGAATGGAGATGCTGAAAGGTTTGATTTTTCTTTTTCCTTTTCCATGGGACAATACAAATTCTTGTTCTAATGAAAACCTCCTCTCCCCATTCCATGTCTGTGTTCATTGCTCTTTATACTCCAAAGACTTTCACACAATTAGGAAGTGTGAATATCAGCACGTCTGCCACTGCCTCTCCCGGCACAGGTGGTCCTCGTGCCTACACAAACCCAGCTGCCCGGCTGCCTGCCCCGTACCTTTGCCGTATGGCTCTCATCACCTGGTGTGCCCCCTCACCCTGGTAGAGCCAGGTGTGCTGGCTGTTGCGCACCAAGTCACTCATCTTCACTTTCTGGCTTCCCATGTACTTGTGGAAATCACGGATATTCAGCTGTTTGAATTCCTCCAAACTCAGCACACCTAAGGGGAGAGAAGAAAAGCCGGCTGACGCTGGTGCGGGTAATAGTTCTTGGCGTCCTGTACTCGGAGAAACCACCAGCTGAGGGCACTGCAGAAACTACCTTCCTCACACAAATCCCATTCAGGGCCCACCACTGTGCCCACCATGGGCTGCCCCCCAACACGCACAGGATTACAGGCCCCAGCAATGCTCTTGCCCTTAGCAGAGCAGAGGGCAGACAGCAACCTGCAAAAGTGAACCGTTAGCTGCCGCGCAAGGTCAGAACTGGGACAGGCAAAATACCATTTTGGACTTTGAAAAGCTTCTAAACACACAGACCAATCCATCAAAAGGGAGAAGGAGCCACTACAGTTTGAACATATGCAATGCCACAGCTAAAAAGTTTGTGCCACCTGATGCCTTGGGGCTTGTTACTTAGATATTTAAGTAGACATGTTTAGGAGCACAGTGGGACACCTCAGACCCCGTTTTCTACAAGACCTCACATGGTAAGTTAAAAAAGCCAAACCCAAAACAAGCGGTACATTCTTCTGCATTTGTGCAATTGTAAAACATGATCGAGAAATATAACAGAGTGTGATCTTGCGTAAGCAGAAATATCAGAAAAGTGATAGGTAACAATGGTTTCTACTAAAACTGGTATTTCTTGTTTGCGCTCAACTGGACTCCAAGAGATGGACTTTTGCCTTTGTTGGCTTCAGAAAAATCCTCACATTTGCTGTTTCACCTTCCTGGAGAAGAAGGAAGGCCTGGACTGAGGATCAGGTCCCCAGGACCAGAGCGTGCAGAGCACTGCAGTGTGCTGCCCGGCAGCCAGCAGCCACCGTGGGCTGCGAGTGGAGCTCGCTCAGGCAGCGAACCCAGCGCTGCGGTGGTGCCAGCTCTGCTCCCCGGGCACACAGCACCCTCCAGCAGGAGGAAGGGCCAGCTACCAGGGTCGGCCTGGGACAGTTCCTCAGGTGCCAGTGGTCGTGACCAAATTATCCAGACCATTATTACTTCTCATGTCTCCCTGTCCCCACTTCCCCCTACTCCACTTGGTGTTTGATGATGCAGTGTCACATCCAGGTTGCAACCTGGTCTCTCGGTGTCACGTACCAATCTAACAATGAGGGGAAGCGACTCTCTGGAAGCAAGGTCCTGCCAAGAGCACTTTAACAGGACCTCTCATTTGTTAATGTCCAGAACAGTGGAAAAGCCACTGAGGACTCGATCATACGCTCCTACCCCTGCCAAGGACGCCACCAGCCCGGAGGAGCAGGGCACGGGGTGCCCTCCGGATATTTAGGCGTTCACAAGGATACTGCTTCAACTCCAAACCAGCTCCTCCTGGGCAGCTCTCAACGCCAGGTCACTGGAAGAGCGTGCAGAGCCTGTGCGTTCACTTAATTTGATTAGGAAATGGAAAGTTGCTTAATTGAGGGCACTCTAATTAGAGCAGCAGAGGTTAGAGTGCATGTCCAGACCAGCAGGAGCCCTTGGGAGACCAGAGCCAGGAAGGGCAGAAGTGGCCTCATGGAATACAGAGAGTTTGTAGCAGCAGAGAGGGGGGTCAGCAACAAAGGCTGACCAACAAGACCACCCTCACCTCCGCTTGTTCCTCCCTCCCCTGCCAGTGCTGCAGAAGTCCCCCTGAAAACGAGGGGGTGCACCTTAAAACCTGCAGCCCGGGTAACAAGAGCTACACAGTCAGAGTCAGAGCCGTCTCTCAGACCACGGGAGCAGAAATGCACCCTGAAAGTCCTGTTAAATGGGGGCACAAACTAAGGCAGGTCTGTCAGGGGAGAGGGAGCGCAGAGTCGCATTCCAGTGCTGCTTCTGCAAAATCTGAGCCCAGGCGGTGGAACTGCTGCTAGGCTGGTGATGAAGGGGCAGGAGTGCTGTGATGAGAGGTTTACACTGGTCGTACTTTTCTGTGAAGGTCTCTAAAGCAGCATTATTTCCCTTTGAAGTACACAGCCAGAGAAACAGGCCTGGCCCGGGACCCAGCTTTGCTCTGCCCCACATGGCTGGGCAAGGAGTCCACTGTGCTGAGGGTGAAGGGATTCCCATGGAGCTGCTCTTACCGTTCCCATCAGGATCGGCCTTGACTGCAGTGTACATCTCCCGGATGTTTTCGGGGGTCATCCACCTGCCGTTCCCAAGCCGGGTGTGGGTCAACACCTGAAATTCAAAAACGGATCAACACCGGGCACCGGTTTCTCATACTAAGGAAACCCTGCAGATTGCCTGCTTGAGGCCTGGCGGGCTCTCCTCTGCAGAGCATCGGCCAGCCAGGCGTCAGCATGTCTCTGCAGAAAGAAGGCTGGAGTGGGAATCATCTGGCAGCCATGCACAGCGTGTGGCTGATGCACGCTGTTATTTCCAGTTTAGGTCACAGCAAATGACTGCTGGGACTCGGTTAACCAGCCCTGAGGCGGGGGGGACACAGCTCTTTCTCTTGAAGGGAAAGTAAAGCTAGTGAGGATAAAAGTGAATGCTTTTACTTGTCCAAGATTAAGGTTTGGAACAAAATGCTTCCTTTCTATGTGGACAGAGAAAAGGCATATCCTGGAGAGCTCTCAGCAGGCTCTGACCTCCAGAGAAAGGATCCTTGCCATGGGTTGTCCCTGGGACAGTTCTCCATAGTCCACAATGCTTGCTGACCATGGGACACTACACACTCCCAGTCCCACCTGAAACGGGACCCTGGGAAGGGACATCCTTGAACCGCCAGCGCTTGCCCTGTGCACCCTGCCATACAGGGCGAGGGTGCTGAAGAGCTGTGGACAAGGTGCTCATTATCCCCTCCAGGGTCATTAACAGGGGTGGCTTTGCTGATGTCTGGCCAGTTGAGCGTGGTCACCAAGCAGCACCCACGCTACAAACTCACTTCCCCAGGACACCCAGCAAGAGGAAACCCACAGCACAAAGAACATTTCACCCAGCATATTCAAAATTCACAACTCCTGCCAAGGACCGTTGCTGCCTCCCAATAGCATGGCAATTGCTGCACATTTCCCCAGAAACTTCCATGCTGAAGGTCAATATAAGTCTTGAGACATAAAATTAAGCAAATACTGATTGGTATATACTGGAGTCTGGCCCTACCCAAGCACATGAGTAATCAGGAGATCATCTGAGAACTGCCAGAGCGTCCCCCAGCAAACCTCCCCCGGTCTGTCCCGCACTCTACCTCTTTGAGCTGCAGCTGCCCATCCTGATTGTGGTCCAGCAGATTGAAAATGTCCATCTGGCTGATTTCTATCATTTCCATGGCTTCCTCATAGTCATCCGTTGGTAGGATCTGGCTCTTCTGCAGCCCCTTCAGCTGTGCCAGATGGACGATGAGCTTGCACTCTTCCTCTGTCAGGAAGTTGGGAATTTCTGCAGCAAAAGTGTGAGCAGCAACAGAGACTGAGCAACCATTACAGTGAGACCCCACACCTATGGCAGCCCACTTGGAATTAAAAAAAAAAAAAAAAAAAAAAGAGGTGGGGGGGAAATTTAGACTCTGTTTAAGTTTGGGACATTCAAACACCTCCACCCTTCTAAAAGAAGAGCTCTCAAAGAGCATAAACCATACACCTGAGCTGCTGGAAGCGGGTATTTTTACAGCAGCAGTTCCTAAATGTTTGGATCCAGGGGTCAAGCCCTTAAACTCTGTGACAGATACCACAATGGACAAAGGAGTGAACAAACATGTGCATATCACCACATATTATCACTTCAAAGGTGACATGTGGATCACAGTCTGGGAACTGCTGCTCTACAGGAAGGGAGGCCGAAACCTTTAAGGTGGGCAGTGGTGATGGCCAGGGTTTCAGCCTTCCCGGCTCTCACGTGGAGAGGATGGCACTTTGCACAAAAACAAACGCCTTTCAGAGGAACCTGGCAGAGTGTTCTGCTACAAAACTCAAACAGCACAGAGACAACTTCCAAGCTTATTCCCACTCATTTCCTTTATCCACCACTAAAAATGGTCTTCAAATGCCATGTTAAAGGGGAAGACACTGCATGTGGAGGATGCCACACTCCACATCTAGGTAGCATATCAGTATCACCAACTTCCCTTTGCAGCAGGAGACCAGCAGCAACCAGGAAACATTAGGATCCCAAGCAAATTTAAATGCAGAGAAATCCAGTGATGACTATGAGGCTCAGAGATTTCCATCTCCTTGGTGCACTAGTCACACACTTGCAAAGCGCTGGTGAGGTCCTGTTCCACAGAACACTTACACCATGGCCCAGCAGGTTGAGAAGATCCTTCTGGCTGATGTCTGTCACTGCTGTGGGGATCTTGTTACCAGCTGCTGAGACTTTCGTAAAGGGAAAGAAAAACCACTAAAGCAGGACAGGTTTAAATGCTCTTAGGCCAAAGGTCCTGCTCTCCAAATCACAGCCCCCTAGAGCTCCTGCAGGTACGTGCCAAGGACACATTGCATCTCTACTATAGCAGCAATCCTCAAAGCAGGGGGGAAAAAAAAGTTAATTACTTCCGTGACCTTAAATCAACCCTATCAGCTCAAACTGTCAATGAGCAGTTGGCTTCTTGCTAAGCACAGACCAGAACTAGCTCTGGAGAAAACGAGATGTTCCTGGGAAGCCGCAGACACACAATGCAGCCGGCTGTATCCGTAACACCCTCCGAGGAAACAATTTCCGCCACAGGCAGCGCAGGGTCCTTGTGCCAGAGGATGCTGCAAAGCCGGAGCTTCCGCTGGCCGGTTTGAACCTCATGGCACGGCACCAGGTCCGAGTGACCCGTGCGCACTGGCAAGCAACGCCCCCACTATTTCCAGTTCCCCAAACTGGGCTACAATAATGATGGCTTCTGGAATCTTAATTACGTGCTGGAGGAAGGACAATCCTGCTCTTCAGCGGTAGTAACGGGATTTCGTAATGAAGTAAAAACTCTGTTAAGCGGAAAGCGCGCTGTCACGCAGGTCGCAAGGTGAGGGGGTTTCCAGCCAAGCGCCACCAATCCCATCCGCAAACAACCTGGCTCCACAGCTGCAAATTAGTTCCTCTCTACCCTCAGCTCTCCCAAACGGTTAACTTCTGGCTGTGAGACCATCCTATCTCTCTGCCTGCTCAACAATAGATCCAGCTAAACAAATGCCTCCTAATTGACTTTGAGCAACACTTGATTGCTTTTACAAAAAACAAAAGAGAGGAAAACATTGGGGTTTATGAAATAATGACTAATCCTGGAGCAAGAGAAAGGGGATGGGCTGAAGCACTGGTGTCAAACAGAGATTCAATCTCGGCTGAAAGAGCCCCAAGACACATGGGCCAAGTCATTCATCCCTCCCCAACTGCCCTCATTTCCACACCTGCTGATCTAAGCCAAACCCCTGCTAAAATCCAAACAATCGGGGCCGCTGGCAAATGAAAATTGGAGCATTGTCTTCCCCATGAGGGCTCTGAAAGGGCCGCACTTAATGAGGATGGATTGACAGAGAGGTGGCTCTTAGGCTATAAAAGGCTTCCCACAGTTGGGAGCAGCTCAGTCTAGGGTGCGCTGACTGTTCCCCCACTCCCAGCTCGCTCTGAGCATGGTCACAGCCCACCGCAGGCAGCCCTCCAGGTCGGGTGGCCCATGGCTACTGGGTCTCCTGGCGCGCCTGCTGCTCTGGGGCTCTCCAGGAGCCTTGGCAAGCTACCTGAGGAGATCCTCCAGCTGCATGCCCATTCCACACCGCATGGCCCTGTGCTACGACATCGGCTACTCTGAGATGAGGATTCCCAACCTGCTGGAGCACGAGACCATGCCAGAAGTGATCCAGCAGTCTTCCAGCTGGCTGCCCTTGCTGGCCAGGGAGTGCCACCCAGACGCTAGGATTTTCCTCTGCTCCCTCTTTGCACCAATCTGCTTGGACAGGTAAGATGTTTTTACAAATTATTTCAGCTGTAGCAAGTAACACTCTCCAACAGCACAACTGCATTTGCCTCCTGAGAGAAAAATGTGTGAAATCTCACCACAGTCCCCAAAAAGCTGTGCTTCCCCTCTCGGCAAGGGGCAATTGGATTACTCAGCAGGGACCTTCCCTCTGAAAGCTAAACATGAGCATTTCATCTCGCAGGAGCAGAAACATTATGTTCCCTCCTCTGGATTTTCTTGCTCTCCCTCCCCAGGCACCGCTGCCCTCTCCCCTGGCCACCCCCCTCGCACACTGCAGTAGCTGCTGGCACCCACCAGCTTCACCTCCCACCTCCCCTGCAGCCCCCTGCCTTCCCAGCTCCTGCCCTGACTATGCAAGGGCTTCCTCAGCCTGACAATGCCAGCATCAGAGAGAAATCCCCAGTTTTGAGGTGCAGCCATCAAAGGGCAGAGCTGCCAGGAAATCAGGTATTAAATTAGGCACCTGTAAAGGTAAGCAGACATTGCACAACTAGAGAAGACCCCTGGGAAGAGGAAGGGCTTCTGGCAGCACCCTGTATCGAATGGTCTCATCCCTCCCATCCTCAGAAAATCGCTCTTTGCTTCCCGGGCATGAATGTTCAAAAGACATCAAAGCCCCCAAAATAGCCCTGCTAGCACTACAGTGTGCAACACAGCCCTGTGCAGCAGAATGGTGCCAGGGCTGGACCCTCCACCTGCTGCCAGGGGTCCAGAGGTGCTGCAACCCCCATCCCCTCCCCAGGCTCATCTACCCCTGCCGCAGCCTCTGCGAAGCCGTCAAGAGAAGCTGCGCCCCCGTCATGGCCTGTTATGGCTACCCCTGGCCCGAAATCCTCAACTGCAACAAGTTTCCTGCGGATCATGAACTGTGCATCGCCGCAGTCTCCATGGATGAAAATTCCTCAAGCAGGAGAAGTAAGGATTGTTGTTTTTTTTTTTTCCCCCACTCATATGTTTTCCCATATGTAACACTGAAAGCTCAAAAGGTCTATTTCTTCTTTGTGTTCCTAGTGCTTCTGGTTTTAAGCTATACTTTACAAAAATGGTTTAGAATTCTTGATTTTGTTCTCTCTGGGAACTCTACCACGTCTAGAAAATTAGTGTAACGTTGACTGCAGCTTGTTCCCCTCTCTACTGTATTCATTAGCTCCCCGGGTGCCATCAGGGCAGGCAAGGGTTGAGGCAGGGGGGAGGAATCGCTGTAAAAGCCTAATGCTCAGACACAGCATGAGAGCTTGTGGTGAGCAGGCTCCAGGCAATGAGATGTGCTTCCAGCAGAGCTAAGGAGCTGCAGCCCTCATCTTTCAGCTCTGTCCAAGGTTTAAAAACATGCAAAAAGAAATATTTTGCAAGCCTTCTCTTTAAACATTAGGAAACACCACAAAGGGGCATGAGCCTCTTGCAGACATGAGTTACACAAGAAAAAAATCTTTAAGACTAAAAGACTAAATTAAACACCCAAATAATGATGAACACTGGGGGAGATCTGAGAGCAGTTAAGGGGAGAATATTTCAGCATCACTGGATGGAGTCTGGCCATACCAATGGCCTTGCTGTTTCATCCAAACGAGATCTTCATTAAGCATTTTCACTGCTGCTTTAACATGCAGAACACACACGAGCCTAAGCAAAGCACGACAAGCAGCGTCTGCCCCAGCCACAGAAGGGAGAATTTGACATTTCCCACTCTGGCAGCCTAAGCTGTCTCTCCAGGGACTGGGTAGCTTGGGAGGAAGCACCACTCGGAAACAGCAAGTCACCACTCATAGATCTCAAAATTGCATTATGCCTTTTCCAGTGAAGCTCAACAAAGGGTGTTATAACCAAATTTCTGTTGCAGCAGTGCCCCGAGCCAGCTGCAAGGATTGCGAGCTTGAGGAGGCCAGCACTGCCAGGGAGATCCTGGAAAACCTCTGCAACAGCGATTTTGGTGAGTAATCCCCCTCCTCCTCCTCTCAGTTGCTCCTCTTCCCTTCAGGAGCCAAGCAGTGGCATGGAGAGAAAACAGCTTTGCCGTAACAGACTGACTCGAAGGGACTGCAGCTTTTACAGCAGATCATAGAAATGTTCAGGTCCCAACTTACCTGCTATATAGCAGGAGGGCCCAGCTCCAGGCAGCACCAACGATGAAGACCTGATTTATTTCTGTGGGCTCTGATTTGCTTTTGGTCTGTGGCTGCTAAATATAAGCACTACTCTGGTTTTCCTTTGGAGACCAACATTTCAATCAACGCCCATAAAAACCGTTAGCAAACTCCACGTCAGCTATCTCAAACTTCAAGATCGTTGTTCTAGTAATGCTCCCTCCCTCCCCTGGCCCAAGCAGGTGGCAGAACTGGCTCTGCTCAATCAAGCTGTCAGGAAGTTTTCAAGATACTGTCCTGAATTCAGGCACACAACCTTCATGAAAAAAAATAGTTAAAACCTCTGGGCTGCTGGCAGTCATGTCTCCTCCTGAAATCCCAGCTCAAGTAATTTGCAGGAGACCAGGACTTTGATGCATCCACTTGCTTGCACCCCTGCCTCCTGCAGGGTTTCTGCCCGTGCAGAGCTGCTGAAACACCTTCACCACTCTCCTGAGAAAAGCGGAGTGAGAATAATAGTGTTCAGTACAAACTCACTGCAATTAGAAGAGCTTGGATGGATGTGTCATCCCATTACAGAAACAGCAAGAAAGCCTTGCGTTGGCTGTGTCTTTAAGTAGGTAAGAGCTATGGAAAGTAAACAGAACTAACAGCTCTTTTTCCAACCCCTGCAGCAGTGAAAATCCGAATCCTGAGGAAGAACACGACCACCACCATCTCAGACTTCGACCTGGATCCCTCCAGGGTGGAGGTCCTGAAGCATGGCCCTCTCCTCAGAACCGAAATCCCCGCCAGGCTCCAGCAGTGGCTGGACATAGATGCTACGTGTGTCCACAACATCATGAGAGGCACTCACTCAGGGGTCTTTGTTGTAAGTGGTGAAGTTCAGAGTGACAAAGTGGTGGTGAACAAGGCCTATGCCTGGCAGAAGAAGAACAGGAACCTGCACCAGGCGGTGCGGAGGTGGAAACATCACCGCTGCCCCGAACAGGCTGCCCGTAAGGTCTGAAAAATCTCAGTTCCAACATTAAGAAACTGCTCCCTTCCCTATGGCTAGAAAACTCCTTCCCCTGGCAGTTGGTGTCTTGGACATGTACAGTCAATACTTTTAGGTGATTCAAAGCAGTCATAGTCCACAGATAGGGCCTCATTACAGACCCCTGTTTTACTGAGACAGAGCTTAAGGATGCAGATTTAACATATTCCTCTTGCAAGGCTCTGCAGATCCAGGACTTGCGATGGATGGCTTTGTGTCAGATCCAACGTCACAATAAAACTGAACCGAACTCTGCAGGTGAGCACAAGCTGGAAGAGACCTGTCATAACAGCGCCTTCTAGCTCTCATCATCAGAGCTGATAGCCCTTTCAGCTTCATTATTTGTCCCTGAGACATTGACGCTGTTCAACTGCCTGCTTGCTTTCTGTCCAGAGAGATTACATGAAAGTGTCCCTGAGTGCCAACACGCTTTTTTACATAATGGAGCAAATACTTTACTTTTGAACAGTCTGAGGCAAATTAAGGGGGAGAGAAACCCACCCAGGCAATGCCCGATCCCTTAAAAAATGAATGTTAAACTCTGCTCTTGAGCAGTCACTCAGGCTGTCCCTTCAGCTTTCTGTGCTAAGAATTGATGAGCATCTCCACAGGTAAAAGGAAACAACCATTTCAAGCAGGAAAGGGACAAAGATAGCTGAGGGTTTCAGCATAACAGAGAAAACCATTTTTTAACATCAGAAATCCAGTTTGGATCAGAAGATTCTGGTAACTGGGGAACTACCGAAGATAGCACAAGAACCTTAAGAAAGAGCAGAGCAGGAGTGGGACACCAGCTGGTTAAACCTCTGCTTTGGTGTACAACAGCAGCTTTGCTTGGGATGCAGAGGTGAGCCCCAACCACAGCACAGCAGGAGATACCTGCAGTTCTGAGATGGGGGGTAAGAAATGTTACAGATCTGCCTTGACCTTCCCCCTGCATGCAGGGAAGAGGGAAAAAGTGGCAAAACTCAGTCTCTGCAGCTCACTCTCTCAACCCAAGGAAGCAGGGACTGTAGTTCCTGCTGGGGTAAACACAGCTTTAGCTCTACCCTCCAGACCACAGAGCAGAAACCAGCAAACCCCCATACGAGAAAAGAAGTCAGATCTCTACTACCTAACAAAGCGCTGTCTGTGCAAAAATCTTCTACAGTGGATTCAATTTGGGATTCAAGTAAGGGGAAAAACAGCTTTTGGGAGAAACACGCTCAGCCTTGTTCATGACGCCTGCAGTCTTGGTTGTGGAGAGAGCCACCGGGTTTGACGGAGACACATTGCCTCCCTGTGCTCGTAAAGCACACCAACAACCCATGATGAGACCTCCTCTTCAGATTTAGCGTGGGCTGAGACGAGCGCTCAGACACTCACACTGAAATTCAGCTGCGCCCTGACATTTGTGCAGTGATTACTTCTATTCCCCAAGGCTCAGAAGAACAACACAGCGAGATTTCCTATTTTTATTCCTCCCTGCTGCCTCGTCTTACAAACTGCTGCCCAACCCACAGAATCCACTGCCAGGTGGTCCCTGCAATAGCAGTATCTTCTGAACAGACTGCGTTTGGAAAATACAACAGAACACATAAAAGCTCTGAAGGTTGAAAAGGCTTTGTCTGATATTTGTTTTCCATTAATAGGATTATTTGATTACTAGTGTTTCCTAACTAAAAAGTGCACAGATGGTCTGACTTACAAGCTTTAGAAATGACGTTTTCTAGCCAGAGGGGGAAAAAAATAGGGCAGGGACTTTTTCAGAGCTCCACGAAATACGCTTGGGTCCAATGCAGATGACTTACCCACATTTAAAAAAGAAACCGCAAGTTCCCCTATGGTGCCCAGTGCCATGCTCCAAAGCACAGAGCTTACATTAAGTCATTAACGAGCCGTCTGCTGCTGTGGTCCCACTACAGCCTGCTCTGCTGAAAGCAAAGATCAGAGACCAACCACTTATTTCCTTAAATTGGCTCTTGCATGCCGCGAGACCTTGTGTGCAGTAAAACCCCCAGAAATTCAAGAGTCCTTTGTTAGCAACTTCTGTGTTTGTAACACAACCAAGTTAAATACACACTTCCACTAATTTAAACGACAGACATGCAAAAAAATAGGTTTTTTTTTTAAAAACAGTTTAGATTGGTATTGTTTGCATAGATAGAGGAGCCTCTGGAAGTCTTTTAAAGTCAGAGCTGGCTCCTGGCAGGTTCATTTGGGAGATAAGAGCCGTCTTGCGACTTGCAGTTTCTAAATAAGGGACTCCCTATCAGAGGACAAAGGAGAAGAGACTCGTGTGGCATCTCAAATGATGAATGTCCATCGCTGTCCATGATAACATCCTCAGGGAGCAAAGCTTCCCTCAGAAACCATGGAGGTGCCGGAGTGATAAGCTAAAAGTTGTGGGATTAGTGCTGTTGGGACCAACCTGCCTTTTCTCAACTTCAGCATCTTCCTTGCAGGCCTTTTACTTAAGTGGTACCAGCAGGGCAGAGAAGGTGGAAAGGTGAGTTTTCCTGAGTGAAAAGCAGAGCAATTGCCCCAGACCGTGGTTCTGGTAATGATGTCAGCTTTGTCAATGCTGCAGGATATCAGTTCCAGGTTGGTCTGTCTGTTTACTGAAGGTCAGACAGAAATCCACTTTGAAATTTGCAAACCGCGAGTACCACATATGTAGAAATGACAGGAGACCTTTGTATATTTCTTCCAGACACTTTTTGCACTAAAGGAGTTTAATAAGAAACCTATGTGATTTATGGGTAGACTTTCAGTACATATGATCTACTTGGAATCAGAAAAAAAACCTTATATTATTGAGAAAGCATCTAATGAAGGGTCTCAGTGCTATCTTTTGAGAGAGAACAAGTTTTCTCTGACTTTGCAGTAGCAGGAATTTTTCCACCATGTGTCCCAAAAAATTAATTTGTATATTCTCAGTGGATTTCCAGAACACAGAGTTCAATTAACGAGACTTTACCAGTCACAGCAAAAATCACAGAAAGGTAAAGAAGCATTCAAAATATCTGAAAGATGGATGTTGTGTAGCAGAGCAGCCAGAAAATAAAGATAAATCTAGAACACGATGCAAAACAGTGGAAGACATTAAGTCTACCAATTCGGTTATCCAGTTCTTCAGCACTGAAGCACCAACACTAAATTGCTTTATCATCATTTATTACCAAAAATTTGGGCATCTCTTGTCCCTTCCTAATATTGAGCAGCTTCTTCGAGGTCTTCTTCGGTGATCTACTGTCTAATCACGGTATTTTTTAAAAAAAAGAATCTGAAAAACCCGGGAAAGGTTAATCTTCCAAATTCTTCTAAACAGCCCACCCAGAACAAGTAACCTCTGTGGATACTGTATCAAAATACCTTGAACAAAATCAGGCTCTTTTTAAGGCAGCCCCGAGGGAAAGCGGCACAAGGAGGAGACGCCAAGGCGGGAGAAGAAGTCATTTTCCCCCGAGTGGGTGTTTAAGAGAGCGGCGGGTGTGAGGCAGACACCCTCACCCGCTGTCAGACGGTGCCCTCCCGCCGTCGGGGGC
>VXAK01019444.1:106494-134155 GCA_013399435.1 Arenaria interpres | reverse complement strand
TTTCGGTGGTAGGAAGTGTCCTTTAGTAGCTTATATACAGAATTTAAATGTCAAACAATTTCTCATGCTCATTTATTTGATTAAAACTTCTGTTAAAATATTTTCATAATATTTCCATAGTTTATTGCATGTGATCATAAGTAGTCATGAAGCTATGCGTCGATCTCTGTATGAAATATTCTGATAAGTTTTAAATTTTGTGAACCTGTTTGAAATGTACAGATGTACACATAAAATAAAGCTAAAATTAATACTGAAGTGATGCGCTTTCTTTTAGACTATAGTGGTGTGTTCCTTCAAGCATCTTATTTCTGCTTTATAGATAGGAAAAAAAAAACAACCCAAACCTCAATAGACCCTATGCTGGCACAGCACTAAAGCGTGTTGTGGGAGACACTTTCATTTCTCCAATATTTTTTTACATGTTATTTTAGTACATATGGCCTCTGTTTCTGATAGTTAAATTCTAGCATGTGGGGAAAAAAATGCCTGAGCAAATTAAACATGTAAGTGCCTACTGAGAACAGAAACTGAGGCCCCTGCTTTTGTGGTTATAATAAAGATTTGTTTATGCAACTAGATATGCATAGTTTAGAAAATGAATTGGTTGCAGAAATGAAAACCAAATTGATTTAGTTCGTCAGATTAAAACAGCTCACAATGGAATGCTGTTTGGGAAAAAATTTGCTGAGTCAACATAATGTAAAAATTTTTACATTTAGTTTCTTTGGGTTTTGTTGTTGACAGTTATGTAGATGCTATTTATTCTACCTTTTGTTACATGTGCTTTGTTTTTAAGGAAGTCTAATTCAGCATGAGTGTATTATACATTACCTCTTGGAGATGCTGTTTTGACAAAGTAAGATGTAAGCTTTGTATTGCCTATTTTAAATACAAGGTACAGTTTTGTTTGCTTTATATTTTATTAAATCAGTCCGAGAACATTCACCAGTAAATCTGTATCTCTTCCATGCAGACTGAAAGTACTGCTTTTAGAGATGGCATCATACATAATACTTAATTTTTCATGAAGAACTTAAGGGGCTTTAGAGAGAATAAAACCAGGTTATATCTTGAAGTAGTGGTGGAATTTTTTTTTGTTGGGTGCATTTGGGGATATTTTTTTTTGTTTGGTTGTGGTTTTTTCAATTTCTAAGTTAAAGTTGCTTTCAAGATGAGTGTTTATTGCTAGTGGTGGAGGCACAAGAAGGGAAATTAGTCTGGAGGAAAAGATTCAAAATGCTTAAATCCTCAGATTATAAAGTCCGGAGGAACCTATGGAAGGTACAATGCAATATTGTGCAGAAGTAGAAGCTGTCAGAGTAACTGCCAGAAGCAAGGAGCTACTTTAATTTTGAACCTTGTGTGGGCTAAGTGCCTCTGCACAACAGCTGGGTACTTTTGGAGTCCACCTCTGACCGCAGCAGGGACACCTCACAGCCGCAGTGCTTCCTGGCTGCCTGCCCTCCACCGCTGCGGGAACGCCTGTGGAAGAGCTGAGCTGTGTGGGCATCGGGAACCAGGGGGACAGCAGGAGCCAAATAAAGCACCAGAGCTGCTCCAAGGTAAGTCATCCCCACTCCCAAAATAGAGCTCCCTCTCTGGGGAGAATGATGTCCAAATGCTATTTCTAGTGTGCCAAAATGGCTCATTCAGATCTAGTTTGGGCACTTGTTATTCTTCTTGGGGGGGAAAAAAAAAGTGTTTATTTTTAAGACATATTTTCTCCTGGAGAACAGACTTTCTGGCTTTCTGAGAAGCTTACTTTTAGGAAATGGTGTTAAGCCACTGCATCTTACACTGCTTCACGGGAAGGTTTTCGAATCTTTCACTCTTTCTGACACACAAGAGAAATAGTTTCATCTTTTCAATACCAAAACTAATTGGCCTGGTGAGGTAGATGTTACCAGAATAAAGCTCAACATTAGTAAGTTTTATATAATATGAAATATATAACATGTCTACATGCATACATATAGATACAAATATAGATGTATAATACAGAATTGTATATGTATGTTCATGTTTTATTGGATTCATACTGTCTATACTTGTGTAAATAATGGAGTTTTTTACCCTTTCTTTTAAAAATAATACCTGGTATTTCTCTTTTTAAAGTATTTCTAGTAAGCTTGGGCACAGAAGTATAGTGTGGGTGAAGCTTGTTCAACTGTAATATAGGATACACATTTAAATTATTTAGAGAGCATGGAGACCTGATTTTTATTTCAAATATGTTCCTTTTGTCCGAATTAATTATGGCATGTATCAGCCTAACTGTGTTGATGGATTATAGAACAACACTGGTTACTGACATTCCAGGCGTGATAGATACTGGCAGTAGCAGGGGTTTTTAAAAACTGTTAAAAGCTGAATGAAAATATTGTTGTGGAATAGGAGCTTAAAATTTTATCAGTAGAAGGGGAGTCAGAGTAATCAATTGTCTGAGCGTATAACCTCCTGTTTAATATGTAGTGTATTTCAACGCAACAACTCCGAAAACAGATGAAGTTACCCCTTTGCACAGTGCCTGTCAACTGAGCAGTAGCTCTGTACAGGGGTTGCGTTTTACTTTAGAGCTGTCTAAACTGTCCCTGTTGCTATTAATAAAAATTAATCTGCCTTGAGAAAGGATGGTTCTAATGACGGCACTATTTTTCAGTGCTGTAGCAGCTGCAGCTAATGCATGCCTTTGTATTTCAAACACTTACTGGTTGTAGCTTCTGCTTTAGTAGGATTTAGGTGTTATTTTTTGTCCACTGATTATTCAGCATGAGCTGTTGGTTAATTTTTTGTTCTGCCGCTACCCGGGCGAGGTATGCAGCCCAGTTCCTCGGAGTGGGCAACCCAGAGCTTTAGTCTCTGACTGTTCTCTGTTGTGCTAGCAGGCACACGTGTGACCTGCCCCAAACAGGCTGTAACTAACGTAAGACTGCAGAAAACAGTAATCTAAAAACAGGATTACAAGGTAATACACATACTAAATTGGCATGCTAAAATGATACGGCTTAAATAATTATTTTTTTAAAAACCCATAATTAATCCCATTATCACAAAGCTAAGTAAGTTGAGTGATTAGGGATAAAGCATAACAGTGTTTGAGAAGCGAATGACTGCTGGATAGGGACATGACAGGCCCAGCAGATGTGGGTGAAAATTCCTTGATAACGTGGATGGCTTGAGTGGCACAAGCTGTGGAATACCTTCAAACAAAAGCATGAAACTTAGGCGGGATGAAGAAGCAGAACAAGGGATGGGGTGGCCAGGACCTAGGATGCGCTGGGTTATGGCAAAGGTCTTTGTAGTGTGTGAAAGGGAGGGAGCAAAGAAAGGTATATTTCTCAGGGCTGGGGAAAAAAGCCTGCTAACAAAAAAAAAAAGTGCTGCTAACAAGGGTAGATGGCATGAGCTTCTTCTGAAAGGCTAGCTTTCAACCTGTTATCTGCAGGAGAGGTTTGTTGTTCTGCACATAAAAATACAGATATCCACATCAAAGATCATGCATCAAGTTCACCATTTTGAATGATGGCAGTGCTGTCCAGGCAGGGAAAGTAAGTAGTGAGATACAAAAGAAAAGAATAACGTATTCTGCTAGAAAAATTAAATTACTTCACCCGCCACTCCTTCACAGTCAGGTGCTGCAGAAGGCGTGCATCCAGGGCTGTTGCCCTTGTATAGGAGGGATGCTTCTGCTCTCATAGAGTCTGTAGTCTTTCTTTTTCAGGGTCCTACTGGTGCAAAAAAATACTCCTGCCCCTGTTAAGTAATGCCCAAATAACTAATTTAAAAACTGTTCAGGGTCAAACAATATTAAACCTATTAGTTACCTAAATTTTTAGTTTAGGGAATACTAGAACAGGTTCCTTGCCAGATTAATCTTCCATAAATGGAAGAATATTTTTCCTTTGTTTTTAAAACAAGCAAAAAGCCAACAATGTAATAAGTACCGTACTGCACCAGATCATATGTTCTGATTTTTTTTTTTTCCTATTCCTGAAGGAATATATAATCCTTACGTTAAGGGATTACTATTGTAAAAGGATTGAATGGTTTGTTTCTCTGGCACAATAGTTTGTCTGATACTTAAGTAAACCACCTGAAAAGCAGAAGTTCTGCCACTAGGTGGTGATCTTGGCCTGTCCATGCTTTCTTGGCTGCCTGCTGCCTTCTCCCCCTTTCCTCCCACACTACCCTTCTAGATAGCGACCAAAGCAATAATCCTCACCTTCTGCTCTGTTTTAATACTGCTTCTGAATATTATGTCTACAGCTGTAAAAAGTCCTGGTATTTAAAGGCTATGGGCAAACCGAAACAATTCATCCTCATCTTTTTCCTCTCAACTTTCTCTTTGCTTATGATGTCTGGTACTCAAGTCATTATTTATTATTTATGGCTGGTAGTGTTCTTAATATGAATACTTCTAAAAGTCAAAATAAAAACTACAGGAGCAGATGAGAAAATCCAGAGCTGTAACACTTAATGTTAAATTATTCTTTACCTGAATACAAGAAAATTTTTTTTTTTTAAAGAAAAAAATAGAGCGATAGCGTATAGGTTTGGGAATCCAAGGTAAAAACTTTTGCATAGTGACAGGTAGTAAGGAAACAGTAAAAGTGAGAGGAAGCAACAAACTGGGACAGAAGGTAATCTCTCCTTGAGGCTTTACTTCGACTTGACTTGTTACAGTGGGTGCTTTCTTTGATATACCTTCTTTCTTTCCATGTAGCGCAGCTTTAACTCGGCACCTTTTACAGGCATCCAGATGACAAACTGGGAATTTTCAGTAATTTACTAAACATGGTGGTTTTGTCTTTTGCATTTGCCAGTGCAAGTCAGGGCTCAGACTTGCAAAGCTAAACTTTAGACTCACCTCTGCTACTGCATGGCCATTGCATTAAAGCTTCCTATCAGTCCAATGTATGTTTTGGAAAGTGAAGTCGGTTTTGCCTTTCCAATTGGTCAGGTTCCTCCACTCCTAAATATAAAACTTGTTTCCCAAGCAGAGATTTTGGAGGTATTAAAATGTGAACAAAGCTCAAATTCTAGTTATTCAGGTTTGGGTATGTATCACTTGACATCTTTCTGCACAAGAGAACACTGTGAACAAAAGGAAGTCTAGAAACTAAAGAGAAATTTTCAAGTTACAGCTCCTCTGACCCTCCTACTGCTCTTGGAATATTTTTGTTTTAATAAACTCCCTTCTCGAGTCTTATGTACCTATAGTATGCTATGGTATAGTATTAACAAGCACAGCAGACAAGTTTGTTCATGATATTTTTATTTATTTTATAATAGTGTATTATTCTGAAATGAAACCGGGGGGAAGGAAGAACTTCAGCCTTTGGTGGTCTGTTGCATTTAAAGTTAACTCCTCGTTGGATCAGTAAGATAGTCACTCCTTTATTTTTAATTTTGTCAGCTTCTGAGTACTGATTTCAGGTAGGTCAATAATATAAAAAAGACTTCAGATTTCTAAATTTAAAAGGTGTGGTGTTTTTCTTGTGGGTGGTTTTTGTTGTTGTTGTTGTTTTTTTCAACCAGGCTAAACAGTCTTTGGAGTGCTACGGCTAAGCTGAAGTCATCAAGTATTTCGACAGGGTAAAATCTGTTAAATTAAGCTATAAACATCTTTGAGAGATCCTGTGGAAACTTCAAGCTGAAAAAGCAAATGGTGAGTCCCTGTTGTAAACTTTCAACCATGCCAGTAACAGAAATATTCTGCCCTTTGCTATAGGTCTGAGGGTGAGTTTTCTAGTAAGTTTGCAATGTAATAGTTGAATGCTCTTGCATTTGAGGGACCTCTGAGCACACATAATGTAGTGTGTGGATCATGTGTTTGAAAGGTACTTTAAATAAACTGTAAGGGAGAGATTTATTATTCCAATAATTAAACAGAGTAAAGCAAGTGCTTATTAAATGCCAGAGATTGCATGATGGGCCATTGTTCCTGCTGTCAAAATACTGACTTAGAAGTGGTAGAAGATTCATTGAATGAGTTCAAACAGTTCCAGTGTTGAACCTGAAACTTGTAGAGCTGTGAATTTTGAAGAAATAAGGCTTTCATTTAAAACCAGAACAAACAAGCAAAGTCTAAATAGTCTGACCTATTGCAAAACAAGTCTGTACCTAAAGGTCAGGCTGAGTTCTGGAAGTGCAGGACCAATGAGTATGGATAGCCATCTTCTGAGTCCAAAGAGTTCAGCATACCCCCTCTGAAAACCAAGTACTCATCACCACCATGATCAGTATGAAAACATGCAGCTATGGGTGACCAAGAGATTGTTGTCCCTGACTTTGGATGTCTATCCATGTAAGAGAAGGGGATGATCTCCTTTAGTTGAAGTCTCAGTTTTAGCTAAACAATGAAACCTATCCCACTGTAAAAATGTGCATCTGAGGCTTTAAGGAGTATATCTGCTGCTTGATAAAGTGGCTATTACAAATCTTAAGCCAAATGTCTGCAAGGTACAACTTAGTATTTGTCTTCTTCAGACTTTTCTTCTGCTGATCTTCCTCTGAGTGTTTGACACTGATTTGCCTTGGATCATAAAGGTTGAACCTATTAATTTCACCCTATACCTAAGTTAGGGTCTTAGTTCTGAACATCTAATAGCCCTGTGCCAAAAAGACCCGAAGCAGATGGTGCTGCACCTGTGTGAAAGTATTAGCGATTGTAACACTATCTGCCCAATTACTTCCTCTGAATAATAGATGGGTCATGACCAGGTTATATCAGTTGATCTTTCCAGCTTCTCTTCTGTAATTGTCAGGAAATTTCCCTTTCCAGGCTCAGTTTCACAAACATGTAATTTAATAGGGGCACGGTTGAATTGCTTGGCTTGTATGGTTATATGAAAATAAAGGCTTAAGAGCTCAAGAGCATAAGAGCATGCACAGTCTGAGGGGGCGGGGTGGAGGGTCATAACATTTATTGCTAGGCCATAGTGAAAAAGATCCCTGCAAAAAGTGAACTTGATGTTAGTTTTAAGTCTCCCCAGAGCTTGCATGGTCTCTACTTTATATAAACAGCCCAGGGAGTGATAATGTGTCCTAAAAGTTTGACCTAAGCTTTAGGTCTAGCTTGTTTCTCAATACTTTCAATTCACTAATAGGTGCTACTGTATGACCTTCTTGTTCACAGGTTCTTGACATGGGTTTTACAGTAGGACTCTTCTGAAAGGCTGTTACTTCCCTGCACTGGTCACTGCTCCCCTCCGGTTCACCCAACCTCCTGTAACTCGCTCTTTACAGTGAGTATGAGACTAAGTAAAAACATGGAATGTGTTTTTTCTCATTACTGTAGCCAGCTGAGGTATTTTGATACAAAGCAAAAATCCTACAGGTGTATGCACTATCTCATACATGCCTATACTTATTAGGATAACACAAGCTGGGGTGAAAGAGTAATTTCCAGTGTGTACAAGTATGCACACACAGAATGCCGTTCGATTGCTCTTAACAGGTTTTTAAGACGCTCTAAATTTCAGCAGTGCCAGGTCATATTCATGCTGTATGTTTGGTGGCACTTATGCTGAATACATACACCTTTTTCAGTGAGGATCATTTTCTTTCAATTAGCTTTTAATTCCTTTCAAAACCATATTTTAATGGTTTGATTTACATTCTGATATGGAATTATAACTGCTTTTGCGTGTCCTTGCATCATTCCCCCCTTCTCCCACAGTTCCAACAGAACCTGCCTCAAAATATCCAAAACTATTTGTCTTGAACTGTCTGGGACGGTTGATATTACAAATATGTTATACATAAGCATTGTCAAATATACCTCTTCAAGATTTGCGTTTGGCTGCATCTTATTGACTGCATTCTTTCAATGGGCTATGGAAGAGAGAAATCTTGAAATTTTCCTTTGTGCAGCTTGAGACATAAATTACACAGCCTAAAAATAACTTTATAAAATAAAATCTATGAAAAGTATGAATTAAAAAAAAAAACCAACACTGTTACTGTCTGCTCCCTACACATGGGAATCTTTTTCCGGGTGCTTTAAGGACATGCAGTAACTGTCTGACTTAAATAGCTAAAAGGGGTCATAAATTCATTCAAAGAAATGTGACAACTGACTTTCGCCAGACAAAACGACATCAGTACAGAGAACATGGTTCTTGGGTTTTAGGAGCAAGGGGAATCATATGGGCATACGATAGTAAAATCTCCTCTCCTCTTTGTTCCTTGGTGTTCTAGGAAAGGCAGTCTGCTAGAGACCTAGGTAGTCTAGAGTAGGGAAATCCAAGCTGAAGGAGCTCAAGATTGTTACAAAACTTTACAGGATATTCTTCATTTGCTTTTCTGCCACAAGGACTCTGTGTTGCAGCTAGAGTGGAGAAAGGGAAAAAAGATGTATTGGTGTAGTCTCATCCGTTATTCTGTGACCTAGGATTATTTTAGAAAACAGCAATTGTAGGATAATAGCTTAAGTTAACAATATTCCTTAGCTAGATGAGCACTACCACAGCTTTAGTTAGTGAATATACAGTGTTTCAAATTTACTTTTGATGAGCTGCATATCGTAAAATCTCTGGTAGAATTTTTCCTAAGTCAAAAGACACTGAAAAAGAAAAAAAGAAAAAAAAAAAAAACCAAACACAACAACACCCCCCCCAACAAAAAACCCCAAACCAACAAAAAACCCCAGACACTCATGCCTCTTCAAAACTTTTCAATGACACAGGATGTATCTTGAAATACATGGATGATTTCATCCTTTGCAGATGACTTTGCATTGCAAATGCCACCATAACGAGCTATTAGTATGTTCTGAAAGATGACATGTATTGAATGGGCTTGGCAGCATAACAATTTTTTTCCTGTAAGCATTCATCATTTTTTCTGGGGCAGTGGTATCATGAGACGAGGGCTGAAGGAGTAGTGAAGCAGAATATGAAGAAGCCCTATTGCTGTTTTCTGTGGCATATGTGACTTGTGGATAGAGGGAGTGTTCCCTGTCTCAGTACTGAACAATACTTGCAAGCTTTGCAGGAGAATTACTGTTATTTTAAACATGGTCTGATTTATTTTCTTAGAAAAACTTTAGATAGATGTTTCATGCCACTGATTTTTGTAAGTAAGCACTCTGTGTTTTGCTGACACAGCGGTAAAAACAAATCATACATTAGTAAAAGCATTTCACCCATAATTCTTTGTTGCTGCACACTTCATGGGTGCATTGATCCAATGTCAAAAGAAGGGGAGTCAATGTAGTTTTAAATCCTTACTCTTGTGATAGTAGTTCAGGCTCTGAAGAATAAACATACCATGTGCACTGGCTACAGAAACAAATTGCATATGGACAGGCAGGATCTCAAACACTTCAAAAAACTGAGAGGCTTCCCAGGAAAGATGTGTATGGCCTGGCTTCCTATGGGTGATTTCCATAATGTGAAAATACGGTGAAAAAGTAGTTAATTCTGAAGTAAGAGGGTCCACATACAGTTAGGTTGGAATGGTTAACCTAGATTATGTGTGGACAAGTGTTGTTAAAACTAGCCTCTAAAATTGGTGTGTTAGAGGTCAGCATATGGAAGACTTAATTGATGGGTCCTATGCGGTGCCGAGAGAAATATCTAAAGACCCAGGTGGCTTCCAAAAAGTGTTTGGTCACATTAATTACTGGCTGAATCAGTGGCGACAAAGTCCTAAAATTTTTCATCTTTCCTTGCTCCCCTGACACGTACACCCACACCCCCCAAAACCCCTATGATCACAATATTTAAATAATCCAGTTAAAACAAAGTTGTCATTGTTCAGCATCCTGCCTACCCGTGCCTGCAGTGTGCTGGCACGTTGCACACCCCTGCTCCCCTTTGCATACATGAAGCAACACCTTTTATTCCTTCAGAAATTGCTTCTGCCATCAACAGTAGTATGCTATGTCAATATCTGGAGAGAAAAAAGCTCAATGTGTCCATTACGATATGTTTTCTTATGGGCAAATGAACAACTGGTGAGAGGAAATGTCCTGTGGAAAAAGCTGCTGAGTGATGTAGGATGGTGAAAGGAAGCAAATGAGCAGTTGGTGATTTATAGAAAGAGCGAGAAAAAGATGTTACGGGTCACTCTGGCAGTGACAAACAAGGTATTTCAAGCTAATTAGTTGAAAAAATGTTGGCATGTTTTAATTTCCTGAATAATTAGGATGAATAGAAATGTCTTCTGCTTTCTTTGGAAAACATTTTTTAAAGCGCATCGTGTTAGGAAAAGGATTAAAGATCTGCAATAACAGAAATGGGAAGTCTAATAATCAGCTAATTAGACCTGGACAATAGATCTAGCCCTCATAAATAAGATCACTGTCTGTCTTTTGGTTGGCACTGAATTAAATCAACCCTTTTGCAAAACATGTTTTGAATGAAGGCTAATTCACTTCTATATAGCGGCTGCTTATTTTCTTAGAAAAAAATTATACCAGGGCATTGATCTTGTAAGCTGAAAAGGGAAGTGCAAAATTTTGACAGTCAAGTTTTTACAGAGTGCCAATGATCCTTGGGGAAGCAGTTCTCTAGTTTGGTACAAATAATGAGAGCTTCATTATTCAGCTTCACTTTGTAGGTGGCTTTAAACAAAGCTGTAGGTTTGCCTCTGGGCAACCTAGATGCCTAGACAAACTGTTTCACAAATTGTATAAGTGGAGAAAATCTTTAGCTATGTGTTGAGGCTATGTGGGATGGAAGCATGACTTTTCGTTCATGATTGAATGGCTTGCCCCCTTTTTTATTCTCAAACCCCACAGTATTCTTGTGGCAACCTCAATATTACTTGCCTGGAAGTTAATCATTAAGTGTAAGTGTGTATTTTTAAATTTCTTGAATGTGATCAGCTTTCTATACTTGCAGGATAGTCAGGTCTGTAAATAAGAGTAAAGAAGGGCAATGGTTGTGGCTTTCTGTGCCATATCAGGGCTACCAGCCCTGCTTGGAGGCTCCTGTACTGAGCCTTTTCGCTTTTCTTAAATTAATCATTTCAAGTCAAGCTTTGCCAGAATGAGTTCCTGAGATAGAATTTGTTTTTCACCTTTGAACAATAACAAAACTGGCATGCTACCAGGAAGGGCAGTGGCTGGGCTGGGTAGGAAGGAAAGAATCATATAGGAAATAATTGTGTAGGAGGTTTTTGAGTATGAGGAAGTAGAAACCAAGAGCGAGATCTATGACAGGTTTGTGATGAATACATATGTTTAGTTATAGAGACTATCTGCATAGAAAAGATCTATTTTTTGTTTGCAGGCTTTGCAACACCATTCTAATGTGCTATTCTGCTTTTTCCCAAATGTATTGATCTATGCAGGTGAGTCTGAACCAGAAAATTAAATGTGAGCAACCCTGAATGGTGGCGAAAATTCCAACTTTACAGCCAACCCAGGATTCATACTCATTTCTGGTGCGTGTGAGACTGAGAGAAAGAGTCACCTGGAGATTTGAACTTTGGTGGGAAATCAGCTCTCTGCCCAGGAGTCGTGGAGTGGGCATGGGATGGAGGAAAGGAGACCTGTGATTCTTGCACAGCTCAGGTATTTGCAAGGACTGCATTTTCTCTAGTAATGGAAACAACAAAATGTCCTGACTTCCCAAACCATGTAAGTCCTCTTAACTGTCCAGTGCATGTTCAGCTGCTCCTGTGTATCCCGAGTGGGCACACTACTGCGAGCAGATGTTATTTGGGAGGAAGGGAAGGAACAGTCTGAGAGTGAATGACTGACATTACTATTCTGTTTCTGTGGCTCTGTGTTTCTTCAGAAAAACAGAGGGAGGGCAGAGGAGAAGGGGAAAGCTTTGTGGATTGCTGGTGAAGCAAAGGGCTGACTGTTTTAAATGCACTTCTGAAAACAAAGTAAAATTAATGGCAACCTTTGGGTTTTTCTTCAGGAGATAGTTATGCAGGGAAATTGCACTTCTTAAATAGATTTTTAGCGGTTTCTCTCATCAGGTTGACACTTTCTGTATTCTTAATTGGAAGCTGCTGGAATGTTTGAGGATAATTTTCAATCCTTGCAAGATGAGAATAGCTAGTAACTTGGTAATCTTTATTTAACTTTTAAAATAGTCTGGCCTAAATATTGTCCTTCAAGGTCTGTGAGAGGACATCATGCAATTGGAGTTGGAAATAGAGCACTGAATAAACAGCAATATTGACAGTCAGGCAAAAAGATCCCTTCAGAAACAGTGCCAGAAACGAAGGTTATTGTACTGGACAATACCTACCTGTATACAAACCTCGATGGTTTTCTGGTCATATGGCATTACACCCTTGCACAGCAGCTCCTTTTCTAGAGCGTCTCTTTGTAGCTGTTTTCTCCTGTGCATTTGTGTTTTGTAGTTACCTGTGCATAAATTCTGGATACCTTTGAGAAATTAGGGGGCAGTGCCTACCTCAGCCTTACTGAACAGCTCTACTAGTTCTTGGGGGTCCCTGTGAAAGAAGCAGCCTTGACACAATTAGCTCAGTTGCTGTCTTGTCACTCTTCCTAGCACTTTTTTTGTATACAGCTTTCCTACCTGGAATAGAATAGTTTGGGTGCTTTTTGCCAAATTATTTTTCTTCTGCTCTTATTCTCTCCTTATTTTTCTGTTACAATTCAGCTAATTGTCCTCCAGCTCTAGGCCTTGGCACAAGGGCCTTTATCCCGCTGTTGAAGTGGTGTGCTGTGAGGTGCACTGTGATACTCTGCTGGAGAGAAGTGATCTTTGATGGTATCAAAGAATTCTTACAAAGCAACACCACAAAGATCTGTGTTGTTTGTACTGCTGTTGGCAGGAATACCTGGAACAAAGAAACAAATGAGCTCTTGGGTGCTTCAGATCTGAAAGAGAAGCAGCAAACCTCGAGGTTGAAAGTGGAGCGGGGTAGTGAGCTTGATCTGATTCACAAAAGCGCAATGTAGCTGCTTTCTGAATTCTGGGGCACTCTTGATATTTCCTTCCCCAGTTCTCAAAAGGACACCGAGTTATGCTTCTCCTGTGGAATCTTGTGCTGCATCACATACTTCATTACCTGCATGGTGGAATTTTGTCTTTCACTTTAGCAAGGGTGTTTTGTTCGGTCTCCGATTCCTTTCCCCTCTGGGTCCCGAAGCCTGTGGGACTCAGCCAGTCAGCCAGCCTCAATAATTTATAGTGAATAGCAAATACTTGCTGTAGTTGTTCTGTTTGTTAGTCACTGAACAGTGGCAAATAATAGGAGGAGTAAGTATCTCAGACTGTTTATGCTCAATTTCCAAGCAGCAATGAAGTGACTACTTATCTATGCAAATAATGCGATGGCTAAATGAAAAGGGCAGGAAAGCCAATTTAAAGAGGTGGCTTTAATTGTCCTAGCTGGCGGCTAACACTACGTTCAGACAAGTAGTTATTTGTAATGTGCTGTGGAAATGTGTTTACCGCTTCCTGAATGTGTTTACTTTATTTTCAGTATGTTATGCGTGCATGTGCATATTTAATTTTTTTAACCTGTTGAAGGTTAAAGATTCTTAGAACTACTTTCTGCTGTCATTTACTCAGGGGTTTTGAGATGGACTAACTCTAAACCGTTCTGTTTTGTTTTCAGAAAATAGCCAGAAGCGACAAAACTTGCCAAATCTTTCCTTTTCCTTGAAAGCACAGATGTCTAAGGGAGCCCTGCTTTGCAAGGACTTTTGCAACCTTTGTTTTTTGACTCCTCTGGAATGTGACACATTGTTATCGCAGTTGCTTAAGAAGGCTTTGGTTGCAGGTTTATCATATACTCCAGGCTCATGAACTATTTCCCTGGGGACCACACTGCATTCTTGATTTGCATGGCGTCTCGTGGCCAGCCAGCACCATTCAATTCCTGTCCTCTTGGCATCCTGTCTTAGAAAATGACCTTCTATTCTCCCCCAGTAGCTCCAAGTTGCTATTGAAAAAGATGCCTGCTGTTCAGGAAGACCCACGGGGTGTCTGGCAAGAGAAAACAGCATTTGAGTCTAGGAAGTTTCAGTGATGCATACACACACTCACACACAGTCATCTCAGGAAAAGCAGAGATGTTTATGTTCCTGTCTTTGAAATGATAAAGAATACAGAAAAATTCCAAATATGTACAGTATGAAACAGGTGCAGAGAAGCCCAGCAGCAAACAAAGGGCAATGTACAAAAACCCCAGCTTCCAAAACATGGGCTGAATTTGCACTTTGTGAAGTGCAAATTCATAATTTATTTCCAATATACAGTTGGGTAGATGCTGGGGGGGTGGTATATTTTTATTTTAGGGTTTTCTTAATGAATTCAGTTTTGAGAAGAAAAAAAAAATAATCCCTTTTTAGGAAATTATTGCCAAACTGTCAAGGCAGTTCTTGAATGGTAATACTGTAGACATTAAGACATTTGTAGACTTGGCAGGATCCCTATAGAACAACATTTTTAATCCAGTATGCACTTAATTATTTCAATTAAGGACACAAGTAAAGCCACGTTAAATTTTTGGGAGCAGGTGCTTACTGTCTTCTCTGCATAGAGTAATGGCATTCTAAAAACCCCATTCTGCTGGTAGGAGAAACTCATTTCCATACCCATCTAAGAAAAACTGTCAACTGCATTTTTTTAATCCATGAGGATTTTTGTAACTGCACAGAAAAACAATTTCTTATGTTCATTGCACAGAAAAAACACTTTATCTTATGTTCATTACACTGTCATTCCAAACTTTAACTGCATATTCCCAATTGAGCAAATAGAACAGTAAGTTCCTGATTTATTTTCTAGCAATTCCTTACAAATCTTACAGTGAGATGGGTAAAACGCATATTCAGCTGTGTGTGTGTCACTTTCAATGAGTTAAAGGTGGGGTACATACTGAAGTTCCTTGTTGATATGTGTCTATCCTGTGCAGTCTAACCAGTTTGATATTTTTTAGAAACACAGTCTACCTATGTTTAATAAGAGCATTGTTTGTATAGAAATCCAGAGCGTAGGGAGCATACACATATGTATGGTGATTTTTAGAATACTCATGTATATGAGTGTACACATGACATCTCTTAAGCACATAGACCTATTGTGATTTTAGACACAAAACAAAACAGATCATGTTTTTAGTGGGTATAGGCTGGGCAATGTAAAACATAAGCTCCAGATCATAGAGCTGTCGAGGTTCTCTTAAGGAAAATAGAGGAAAGGAGCAATTTATTCCACCTATTGCACTCCTACTTGTGCTGCATATCTGGGCTTAGAGGCACTGCTAAGTAATCAGTGACCCTAAAAGAGCATGGTTGGGTTGGGTCTCTGACCTGTAGCCCTTTCACTCACCTGGAGGGCAAGGAGGGTCCCGAGGTGCCTCCGGCAGGGCTGTGTTTCTTCTGCGGCGCCAAAGGCTCCTGATGCTGGAGCTGGGGATGCCCTGCTTGCCTTCAGCTGCAAATGGGCGTCTCCCCCCAGCTGTGGTTCAGCCTTACCAAGGAGCGTTGCTCTGCTTCTAACAGTGTATATTGCTTCTTTAAAGTAAAAAGAAAGTTAAAAAACAATTATTTTTTGAAGTGTTTTCTAGAACGTTTTAAAACCCAGCTAAGGAACAGTGCCCTAGGAAACCTTGGCTTGCTACCCAAGCGTTTTTCACTCATGTTTCGGTTTCAAAAATAGCTCTTGTTGTTAAGGCTAATCTCAAGACAATAGCAAAGTGATGATGATAAAAAAAATAAATCTCCACCTCCCTCAGAGATTGGGTAGAAGCTCATAGCCTGATCTTCCTTTCAAATGTAGCCTTTCTCATCCTAGCTTTTAAGGCAATTTGAGTGTCACTAGACTAAAAAAAATGAAAATCATCACTGTGGAGCACCAAGCAGGAGTTTTTCCTTATTTTAACACCAGAAAAATCCCAAACTAAACTTTTTCTCTGCAGATATTTATCTTCAGCACTGACAAAGCTAATACCAAGAGCCAGAGGCTTATGTTCCTCAGGTGTGTGCTTTTCCAGTCCTCACAGCCTCAGCAAGTTTTAGGACTGAATGCCACCTTGACGGTGGTGGGCAGGCTTTGGGGTGGGAAAAACCTTAAAAGTACAAAATCTTTCCCTGATTTCAGATTTAGAGGGCATCCTGTTGCTGCTCCATGTCAAGCTGAGGTCAGGGAAGCCTCTTAGTCTTTCTCAATAACTCCGTTCTTGATACTATTTCCAGGTTTTTGCCTTGGATACTAAAAGCCGGTGACACAGAACGCCTATGGTCTGACGTGGTTATATGCTCCTGTGCTGATTTTTATGTTAATCCTTTGATTTGGTTTAATCATGTAGGTTTACACTGATTATACAATAAGCTCTTCAGGTGAATCTAATTGCAGTCAACTATCACCACTTTACTGCTTAGTAATGTTTGTTCTGACAAGTCCTCAGAACTTGCTATTGAAACAAAGCAGTTGTGTTGTTTCTTATTAAAAATATAACAATAAAAATGTCAGTAATTCTTTTTCCCCCTCAGGAAATGTTTAATAGGTGTGGTTTTTAAAATCTTTTTAAATCTTTTTAAAAAGATTTGAAATCTGGGATCATTCATTGCTAACTGGGATAGAAAACCTGGTTGAAATCGATTACCTGGATTACATTGGGATACTGCTGATGGTAATTTTAAAAAACAACAACAACAAAAGACCCAAGAAATTGCCCAACTGGACTACTACTGCCTCTGTGTACAATATCTTTTCATTCCTGACTAGTTAGATGATGTTTCTTTGCTGGAGCAATTGCACATTCATCTCCCCAGGGACCCATGTCCTCACGTAAGTGTTAACACACATTCCTCTCTAAAAGTTTTTGGGCATGTCCAGCTGAGGTCATGGTAATTAGAGATAGAAAAGACCCTTTGGATCACCATGTTTTTCCCCTTGCCAATGCAATTCTGTTTTTTTAGGAGGTGTATTTTCAATTGATTTAACAAAGCTTTGGAAAAGTGACTCAAGATGAGGCAATTGCTCTTTGTAGGGAGACTGTTCCATGTCCAATAGACCATAAGAATAGCCTTTATTTCCTGATGTTTTCTTATATTTTCCTTTGCTGCAATTATTTTTTCATCTGATAGGCATCTGAGAATCCCCAGTAACAATTCAATTTGGAGCTTGTCTGTCATTAGCAACTTCCTACTTCATCGTGTTGTGCATTAGCTCATTCCCTGAGTAGACATTTAGTTCAGAGCTCGGCACATGATGTGGACTTTCTTAGTTTTTTATTACTCTGTTGTTGAGCCACTTTCTTTCCTGGGAACTCTTAAGTTCTCCTGGGCTTAAAGTCAAGTTTGTTATTTGTGAAGAACAGCATGTCAGAGCTGCAAGTAAAGATTTTGGTTTGAGGGCGGTTTGGTTTGGGCCCGAAATGTTTTGGATTTTTTTCCCGAGTTGTTGTGCTACTTCTTGTTCGTAGTAATGTCTCCGGTAAACTATAATTACTGGTCAACAGTACCGCTCCCCAACACCTCTTTTGACTAGATTTAAGATTGTTTATGAGCTCACTTAATCCTGGTTTACATCATTGTAATTCCATATGGTAAAAACATAACTCTGTCAAAGGCAATAGCAATTTTTACCTTTTTTCCCTGGACTTAACTGATACAAGTCAGGTGTCAATGTTTCCATTGTCACCATGTGTCCTCTCATGTATATGCTAATGTATTTATTTACCAAGAGAGGTTTTTCTTTCCTTGCCTTCTCACTGGGTACTGGATGATGGGAAGGCTCCATGTTCTGTCATCTTTTAAATAAATACCCTTGTATTTAAAAAAGGAAGAAAAAAATGTAAAATGTAATTGTTTTCAAAAGCTTGATGAGAAGGAGGCGGCTGTCTAGTTGTAAGTGGGAGTTAAGATATAAACAAAACAAATTGGGAGATTTATTGTTTAAAACCCCCATGTTCATAGCTGACTGTGTTAGCAGCAGCGTGGGCTGGCTGAACCCGTTTGATCCTATGAACCTATTTGAGGTTACAATGGATAATCTAGGTATGTTGCTTGAGGAAACTTCAGTAAAAAATGATTCAGTAGAAATTAGTTGTTTGTTCCTCTCTTGCATAACTGTGTTTTGTTGTGGGTTGGTTTTTTTCCACAGAAAGGGCCACAGGATTTTAGAATTAGGTTTTTTTAATAATTCTCTGAATTTATCACCATATTTTCTTTGCTCTTTTCTGGTATCAGACACTATAAAAGACCATAGTTTTGTCACTGGAAAGCTAAATCGCCTGCCAAGCTTTCCTTTACAGTTAAATTGTTGCTTTTACAGAGAAGATAAAAGCTCAAAAAAAAAAAAAAATCACGCAAAACCACAGCAACTTTCAAATAGCATGCAGGCAGCAGGGTGCCTTATAGACATCTGTGCTTACACAGTCACCTTTTGAAATACCAGCAATTATACTGCATGAGGCACTATTGCTACTCATGTGCCAGTTTTCTTCTTAAAAGATGACTACTAGTTATATTTCCTCCTTGGGAGACACAATGAAGTTGCTTAGCATTTTGAGCAAGCAAGAATGTTTTCTAAAACAGATATCACTTTAAAAAAAAAAAAACAAACAAACAAAAAATCCACCCCAACACTGCACAACCAAACCACTTGGCATCTTTAAGTAGCGTAGAATACTCATGGCATAAATAAGAGCTGGCTTTCTGTTGCAGGAAAAGGCTACTGTCTGTACTGCCTCTGCAACCTCACCACAAGAAGAACACTGTGAATGTTTATGACATGCAGGAGATCGTAAGAGAAAATAGCAAAGGCAAGTTGTGGAATAAAAAGTAAGTTTATGCTGTCATTTCCAGTGCTAAAATATTTTGTATCCGTTACACAAAGTTCTCATCCTGTCCCCATACCACTGTGGGTTTTTTTAAGCACTTCTTAAAATTTCTAATAAAAAATGCTCTTTTAGGTTCATTGAACTCTTTCACACAAAGTGAAAGAAAAGAATTGGAAAAGCTGACTCAAAGGCTGTCAAGGAACATGGTGCTTTCTAGAGGTCTCTTCATCCTCATGTTGTACTCACAGAAATTGGGAATGCACAGATAGATTTAGCAAAAGGGTTTGGTTTTAAGGAACTTCTAAATCTTTGTTATGCTCCTTTCTTACTATGTGGTTGGCCTTAAAGAGATGGAGAAGCTGAACTGGAGAAACTGAATAGCAGAGGCAGAAAGTGAATGCTATTCATGGGGGGGGGAACCAAAACCAACCAACTAAACAAAAGAGCTTTCCAAAATATCAACCAAGGGATTTAATTAGTCTGCCTTTCTTCTACTTGCAGAGTGTGTAACATCAAGCCAGCTAAACAGAAAATGAATGGGACCTTGTCTCAGAAGGGTCACTGCCAGAAGGTGGACATGATCTTTTTATCGCCTGTATTTCAGTTGCAGAGTATCCTCACGCAATCTAGCTGGCACAAGTGATGGCATCCTCTCTTCTGTGTTGCCTTTCTCCGTGTTACACAGCCTTGCCATAACTGGATGTCTCGCGTGAGTGTGGACTGAACCAGAGTCCGGATTCATTAACTAAGTAGTCCTCATGCAATAATGGCCTCATCACCCTCCACTGAGGAGCAAAAGAAGCCTGAAACAGGAGCATCTCATGTTCTGGACTTCCGTGGGAGCTCTGTGTTGTGTGAGCATAACATTAAGTAATTTCTTGTGCCTGTCAGATTTAATTGCAAGCATTTTCAGAGCACAGCAATGAAATAGCTAGCAACAAATCTCCAGTGCAAAACTAATCTACGCCATTCATTTTTTCATCCTGATACAGATTTGATACAGTGACAGACCAATTGCATTAGAAATTATGCTCGGTGAGTAGCACTTGTTCCTTTCTGTTAGTGGCACTGGTTTTAACAAAATGCAAACTGTTCTGTGCTGTAAAATAAACAAAAGGTTGCTCAGGACAGGCAAACTAGGTGTTGTTTCCCTCACACAGTCAAATGATATATGGTTGATATTCACCACTGTGAATTGGTTTTGAATGTACTTTGTGCCTCCATCCACTGCCCAATTTAGGTATCTACAGTCTTTACTAATATGAAAGAGAGGGAATTAAAAACATTAGGCATAATGAAGAGAGAATTAAAATTTGTTTTTATTAAGAATAGATAATAATTTTTTTCTTTTAACTTCTGAACTGTCAAATTCCAAGCACAAGTCACTATATGGTTTGATACCTACTGCTTTAAAAGAATATTGCTTCTTATTTGCATTTGAGGAGGAAAAAATCTTCATCAATATGAGTGAGTAGTCACAGAAAAACTTGCATTAAATCAAAGCTAATCAATACTGTGCTTAAAAAACACATTACCTGGGAAAGCAAAACAGATGCTTGAGAAGAAGGATACTAATTACCATTCTGTTTCCAAAGTAAGTTCTTGCACAAATTTTTTGAAGAATCCTGAACATATCGTCCTCCTTATTTTTCTGAGAGATTGTAAATGGACAATTTTTGTTCTATCAGATCTGACCTCTGATCTCTTATCAGAGAATTGCCTACATGTTTTTCCTTATTTTGGGGGGGGAATTCCAAGAATAGTTTTCTCAGGGGATTTGGGTCCATTCGTTTTGAGATCTGTAAAGGTCTGATTTCACCACTGTATTTGAAATCCCTTTAATTCTTGAGAAAAGGATAGATCCTACCATTTCATTAAACTGAATGTGCTTTTTCTGTGGTTGCATTTATGAAAAAGAAGGTAGCCACACTGCTACAGGCACAAAGTGTTTTGCTAACAATAGACCTGTGTGGCCCATGAATAAACCTTGTGTGAAACAGGTTTTGAGGAAGAGATCACTGCTGGATTTGAGGATAGCTGGCATCCTTTTCTATCAAGCTAAAGAGCTCAAGAGGAGCTGCTTAAGGCTCCTCTATATGGAGAAGCTGTTGAGAAATAAATTAGTGGAGGAAGTTAAAGAACAAAAGCTGGTCTCTGGGAAGAGGCTGTTGTTCCAGGAAGACACTGGTACTCCCTGCCTAGCACCTCTGGGTCATCTGGCTTGATTCCCTTCCAGAGATGCTCGAGGGCTTTAACAACCGCCATGTGTCACCTGAGTACCTAACCACGTGTGAAGTCTTAGCCTGACACTAAACTAAGGTCAAACCTGGGCGTACACTTCCTTGACACTGCAAGTGTGAGACCTGATTGTGGACTGTGCATCAGACTGATTTTACAGAGTACAATAACTGTGTTCCAAGCTCCAAATTTTTTTTTTTTGCTGTGAACTGAGGGGGCAGCTTGGTGTTTAGGCTCCACTTTCTGGTGTCATTTAGTTATAAGAAAATCTGGGTGGTGTTTTGTTTTGTTTTTCATAATTAGAGCACAAAAGGCAGAAAAAAAGATTCTGGTCTTCATTTTGCTTCTGAGAAAAGCATGGGACCTAATGGGTTGCTGGGCAGAATACAAACAAAAGGAACACAAGTTGAAGTACTTTTAATGCCACAGTTTTTCAACATGGCATTTAAAGACAGTGAAAAGCAGAGTGGAGTAGCAAACTATGCTTATTAGTAAGCTGGATTTTTAAAAAGCATAATTAAACCGAACCAAGCAAGGCTTAAATAGGTAAGACTGTCCACATAAGAGTTTCCAGGTATTGAATTAGATCAATTAGTAAGCCATTTTAAGCTAATCTATTGCAAATTCTGAATATTGACATTCATTGCAGCAATCCAAACATAACGACCTCATGCTAATTCCTAAGAACCAAAACTGACAGGCTGAAAACAGAAGTAAAATGGACTTGCTCAATGACACAGTCCAAGACAGGTGAAAAGTAAATAAGAAAACAACCATAAGGAGTTATGTGTCCAGTAATAATCACTTTATGTAGATTATCAGATATAACCTTTTTTTCTAGTAAAAGAGGAAAGTTTTTTGGTGTAGTTTACACATGACTAATTGCCAGTGTGACTAAGAACAGAACTTGTTCCTGAATTTCAGTCTTCTATGTGCACTTCTGTTTCAAAATACCTGATTGCGTGTATGTGCGATGAAGCTGTTTGTCTTTTTAGAGTCTGGGTGAAAGAGAAAGGGGAAGAACATCCAAATCCCGTTTTATCTCTCATAATTGTTTTGGCACAGGAAGAACTCTCAATCAATTATGGTATTTGAATCTACTGGCTAAGAGCAGCCTGGCTTGAAGTTGAACCCAGTGCAGCACAGCCACAAACAATGTGCTCCATCCGTTCAAATGGTGCCTCTTTGCTGTAACATCACTTATTGCCACGTCATTGCCAAGGCAGACCCCTGTCACCCCTGTCAAAGTGTCAGCTTAGATTGGTACAGCGATAGGACTTAATTCAGCTGTCTATACGATGCAGGGTCACAGCTCACAACAAAGCAACAATAAACCGCTCTGAGCTGGTAAGCTGGCTGTAGGACTTGGGAGAAGGGAGGGCAGGAGAGGAAGGTGAGTGTGTGTGAATAAAACAAATAGGGAGCTGTAATTACAACAAATGTGCTCAACTTGATTACTTGATAACCTTGGTTTTCAGCTCAATATGACCATGTGAACTTTGTGGCCAAAACTTTACTGAAACAATAGATATAGCTGTGTAACCTTTACTAATTAAAACCATAATAACAGCATGTGACTGTGCGGGAATGCATAGTTGAGGGGATGGCCAGAGTTAAAGTCCAGTGCAGAGGAAACGGTTTTTTGCATGTATTGATCCAAAGCCCAGTGAAGACAAAGGGAATGAAATGAGGGTCTTGTGCCAGGAGACCCAGATCCTCTTCTGATAAGTCTGGAGCATTCTGGCCAGGGCTTCTAGCTTCACATGTTTTAAAAGTAGGTTTTGGTTTATATATTTTCTTATTTAAGGGTAATCTGGCATGAAACCCCTGCAACCTGCCCATCAAAAGTGCTCTCTGTCAACCATTTCCCCTGACTTCGGCTGTGCTGAGTTGTACTGACAATCCAGTCTAGACGTGTTTTTACGTGCACCCATCCGGAAGCAGTGGATATCATGGAGTACCTAGGTCTTCTTTTTTCAATACTCAGTTTCACCGCTTGTAAATGTGGTACTAAAGTTTTTATCCCATTTTTAGGCTTAATTAATATTTTTGGGGATATTTAGGTTTTCTTACATGAAAGAGCCATAATACAGAGTCACATTATGGCAGCATATAATGATTGGAGTCAGTGATTCCAGACTTAAATCGACATGATGCCACTAACTTCAAATAGAGTTATGCTGACACCCAACTGAAGTTCCTACCTGAAGTACCTGGCGGTCTATTCAAAAAAAGTGTTGTTCAATATGCTCTTAGGAGGAAGGTCAGTCTGCTGAAACAGAATCTCTGATTATGATCCTCTGACATTTCCTCTTGCTTAGGGTTACAAAGAAGCCATGGCCCTGGCATGCCAAAAAACCTATTGATACATGGCAAACTGTAGATAATTTCATTAGGTAGGGTTAATAATGTTTTACAAAGTTTCCTCGGAGCAGAAGTTTAGAACAGGAGAAGGAAGAGGAATGGTACTTCTGGGAGGCCCTGAGGGGAAGGAGGAGGGGGAACCTTGAGAGGGAAGATGGCTTTTTGTAGAAGGTGCATGATTGGATTCTGCTAGGGAGCCAAGTCTGGGAGGAGGAAAGGAGAAAAAAGAGGTAAGAAGGCTTCCTTGTTCATTCTTTCTATTTAAGACAGGTATGGGAAGTTGGAATCCAAGTTTTGAGAGAAGTGGTCCAAACATTTCCAACCCCTCCAGGGGACAAGGGGATACCCTGGAATAGAAGTTGAGAATTTGAAATAACAGACTTTCCTGGAGCATAGGGCAGAAATGGCACCTACTAAAATTCTTCTGCAAGCAAGTGCAAATTGGGTGAAGAACTGCATCCTTTGTGCTCTATTTTCTCTTCCCTTCAGCAGTCACTGCTGGTGGAGCGCACCCGAGACAAATGGACCCCTTCTCCATTGGATGGGTGAGCTGTTGTTCCTCAAAGTTGCACGCCAAACCTGGAGTTGGGTGTGTAGTAACATGCTCGTGTTGCTTTGGCAGCGATGGAGCAAGCCCTCTCTCCTTCTACTCCCTCCCCCTGACTCCGTCCTCTCCACGTGCAGGAATCCCCTAACCAGGGAGGTATGGGAGACGGGTTGATGTGGTGCTGGGAGATACGGTTTAGTGATGGTGTTGCTTTTTGTTTGTTGTGGGGGGGTTTATTTTTGTCAAAATTAGGTTGACGGTTGGACAAGATGATCTTTAAGGTCCCTTCCAACCTAGAAGATTCTGTGATTCTGTATGCACAGGCTGTTTAGCAAAGGGGTCAAATCCATTTGGATGAAATTCCAGGGCTGTAGGAATAACAATAGCAGGAAGCAAGGCCCTTGAGCTGGCCTACGCTGCCCGCCCATAGCAGCACGTTCCAACCTAGAAGAGCCCGCTGCCGGCTGTGCTGCGCTGCCTGCCCTTGGAAAGCCCTGGCTGCTCCCAACACCACAGAGAATCAAAAGCTCACTATAAGTGGAGTTGAGCAGTGGGAAGCCCTCTGTTAATTATGAAATTAATGTACGACTGCATTGTTTGTCCAAGCCTAAATCTCCTCTTCAACCCTTTGGGAGTTTTAGGTGTTTTGTGTCAGCAAGCAGTGAATCCCCTTTCGCCCCTTGCTGCTTTCCCACAGGAAAACCCTTCTATATGAGCCCCAGCATGAGCATACTTTGCATTGCAAGCCCACGTCTCGGGTATCTTCAGCCTGTCTGAGGGAAATCACTGTTTACTGATTGCTCCTCAAAGTGTACGAGTCAATACACAAATAAGATACAGAGCATGGGTTTCATGAGCTCGTTACTGATGTTCAATACAGCACTTCATTTTTCATTCCTTCAGCTACTGTTTTTTTTTCTGCTCCATTGAAACTCCCCATCAGTTCAGGCAGATGTGCAAATGGACCAAATCCAGGGCATGAGGTCGCATCTGCCATTTGCTACAGCAATGCCAGTGCTGGAGCCTGGGAGATGTTTCTCTGTCTCACTCTGGCCCTGAGAAGAGGAGGAGGAACATCTGGAGGGCTAGTCCAAGTTAGAAAGAGTGTAAGCACATTTTTTCATTGCTAACATGTCATGCAGTGCTCCAGTTCCCTGATAGCAACTCTATGGGAAAATTCCATCTTATCAATTTGTTTTTAAAAAAAAAAAAAGCCTTTCTCATCGGGGAATAGGAGATGGGACTCGCATGCACAGACAGAACGTAGGAGTGCTTTCTGAGTGCTCTGATAATTGGGAAACTCCAAACCCCAGTAACTAAGCAAAACAAACCAGGAACTCCTGAAAGGCACCACCACTGAAAGGAAATCCATTTTTTTCTGTCAGCATAATGACCAGATCAACCTCATTTCCCCTGTGACTAGCTTGTTTGGGGTTTTTCTAGCTGATGAGAAGAGCACACTGGCGAAATGATGTCCCACACAGTTTCCTCCAAGTCATTTCCCTTTTCTTCAGCTCTGGAAGCAGCTTGGACTGGGGTGGTCAGATCTTGACCCATGTGCTTGTTTCTCTAGACATACAGATTCTGGCTCCCCCGAGGAGGAGGTTGCTGCAGCTATACCTTCAGTGGCACATACATTTATGATGAGCATATAGACATGCCATGAGGGAGAGAGCTTGGAGGATGCATCTGAATGGCACAGGCTTTGCCTACGGACAGTGCTTTACGTTGCTCATGTTTTGTTTTTTTCTCTTATAAGGGATGGTCATATTTAAAGAGAGAGCATAACTGAGTCTCTCCCGAAGTCTGGTCTTGCTGGCCACTTGGGATTGAGAGTTTTTCCTCTTTTTCCCCTCCCACTGTGTTCCTCTATTATTCTTCTGTGACCTTCTAACACTGCAGGTAATTTACCAAATAGCCAGTAATGGCTAAACAGAGGGCCATTATAACCAGCATTTGCAACATTTTGTGAGCAATAAATACCCTGAGGTTAGTAAATACGTTGTAACTGAGTAGCATTACATGGAAACATGAGCTTCAGTACTTGCCAGCATCTCAAACTGGATTTTTAAAATTAAAAAATTAACTTTCAACTGAAATGGTTGAGGTGGCTTTTCTGAGCCCATTTTGGGGTTTCCTACACCTTTGTTTCAGGATTTAGATCAAAGTTCAGCTCTAAATTTGTATCAGGATCTAGAACTGAGACTTGGTGTGACGAAGTAGATTGATGACTAGAAGTAGAAAAGTGGAAGAAAACTTGAAACTCAAACTTTTTTCCAGTGTACAGTATGCATATAGATTTGTCCGTCCTTTCACAGCTTGCTTTGTAGGCAAGATAAATGTATTGCCGATGGAAGATGTATGATCTTTATTTTATATCAGGAAAGGTAAGCACTGACAACGGCAGTATGAAGTTCCACGGGTTGACCAAGATGCCTCTCTTGCGTCCCGGACTATTGACAGCAGAAAAGCTACGCTGATCCTTCACTGGCGTTTCTTGAACAGCAGTTAGGAAATAAATTCAGTAACTAAGGAGGAACTTTGGATCAACTCCCTTTTTTTTTTTTTTTCCTTGTTTGTTTTTCTGAAAATTTTTGAATAGAGTACAGACCGCCGCGAGCCACAGGCTGTGTGCATTTAATTGTGTGTCTGTGATGCCTATAATTTCCAGATAATTCATCTTCTAACAACTTCTTTCCCTCAGCCAGGAGGGGGGGTAGCCACTTCATGTTCCCTCACAAATACTCATTCAAACTGATGTTTGTGTCTTGAGAACCAACACGGAAGCTGGGGTAAAAGCTGAAGAGGAAAAAAGTCTAAAAGAGAAAACTTGTCAATTTTTTAGCCTTCTCTATCTTTTTCCTCCTTTGCAACTAATTTCTTTCTAAAATCAGAGCCACGTAAAAGCACCGTTTAAGGTGTAAAAGCACAACTAACCTGCTTAAGAGTAATATGCAAGCCTTTAACCATATGATATTCAAATATTTGTATTTTGTTTTCACCTACACAACAACATAAAAACAGCTGCTTAACTTAAACACTTCACTATCCCTTAATACAAACTCTTCCTCATAATGTTTTTATTCTCTTCCATCCCCTACCACTTTCTTATTCCTACTCCACCCACTTCCACTGTTTCTGCATGCTTTTCAAGTTGTTCTGCTCCGATTGGCTTTATTTGTGCTGTATGCCATCCATAAAGTCATCTCTGGAACTTATAAGTACTTTCGCAAAGACAACAGTGGGAAGGCAGTTGCATATCGTATTATTTTTGGCCAGATCCTCCAGGAACAATGGCTATTGTTTGGCAGCTCACAACAAGGAGGCTGCTTTAGCGATGGAATGGTTTGGAGCCTGGGGGCTGTTCCTCAAAGGGTTGTGAGCCATTCTAAGGTATGTGTGATTCAAGGTCAAAACTATTTGGAAAAAGCTGTTTTAAAAGAAAAAAAAAAAAAAAAAAAGAGGAAGAAAAAAAAAAGGCACAACAATCCCAAATCTGAGACTATGGGTAAAAATAATGTGCTCTATTAGCTTTTGTTTCTTTCCTCTTGCACACGATTGTTACATGATCTCTTTCTATTTATTCTTCCCAGTGATTTTTGACTTAACACGGCACTGGTCAGCTGGGAGGTGATGTGGTGGGACCAGAGGGGGGGGTTTCTTTTGGGGCTGGTTTGGTCTCCCCGATGTGTGGGTGAAATTAATGCCTGTGCCCAAAAGCCTCCAGCTGGGCCTGAAGAGTAAAATGCCTAGTGCATCTGTGGCAAATTTCGGGGG